>JABXJD010001170.1:47500-92500 GCA_013375575.1 Percina caprodes | reverse complement strand
CACTTCATGATTTTTCCCGCCAACTAGAATCCTGGGAGTGAAACCTGGACTTTTAATGCTGATGTTGTTTACCTGCTCTGGAGGCTGTAAAACGAAACAAACCTACCACGCTCAGATTTTTTATTTTTTATTTTTTCTCATCAGCATGTGGTCGGGGTTGATTTCCCAGGAGAAGCTGTTTAAGTGCGTTCAGCAGAGTCATACCTGCTTGAGTTTGATTTATCCGCATACTTAATTTACTACGTAAATGAATCCTGTCTGGCTTGAAGCGGCACTCTCATTTGGCACAGTGTCAGGATAAACAAACTGTAACTTATTTGTGCTGCTGTTAGGCCTCATGTATAAGTTTTTCATCTTTTACACTTAGGTTTTAGGCATTCAGGTTAACAGTCATGGACACTTTACAGTTTAAAACATTAAGGGTGCTTTCACACCTACCTTGTTTTGTCTGGACTTTCTGACTTTTCAGTATGATCTGAAATCCAAATTACAGGTGTAAAACCTCCCTTTGACAATGGATCAAATTGAAATGTGGTCCAGTTAGTTTCTACTGTGAAAGCATGGTTTTTTTTTTTTTTTTCTCAATGAGTCAGACTTTTGTAACCTGACGCACCAGAACCATCTGAGGAGAAACTTTTTGGGGAAATTCTTCTTTAAAATAATTCCTGGTAGGCGATTGGTTGAACTATCTGTCTATCACGTCCCCCACTGTTGTTTTGAACAAACAGTCACAGCCGTCACACACACCTAAACCCCAGCCGTAGCGGCTGTCACACACACCTGAACCACAGCCGTAGCGGCAGTAGCTCCTCACCGGACGCTGATTGGTTCGGTCCGCTGCTGTTCCGACACAAACGCATCACTCTGAAGCCTGACGAGATGGATTTTCATGTGATATTGATATTGCGAAAAATAGGGCTGTCCTCTACTAAAGAAATTCTTAGTTGACTAACACTTACATAATTTTGTCGACTAATTGATTAGTTGATTTAATCGAGAGGTGGTTAAGACTAGAAAAGCACAATATAAATGTAGTTAATTAACCATCTGTAAAACTGAGTTTCTACCCAATTAATCCTGCAAAAGCACCACTTTAAATCTTGTGCTCACCAGAAATGTGCTCATAAGTTTCTTGGAAATGAGTAATTAAGCATAGAAAATTACTTTTTTTCAACTTAAGAAATCTTATTCAACTAATGCCAAAACCACAGATTAGTCGACTAATCGACTAAGAGGGGACAGCCCTAGCGGAAATCCAGCTGCCGTGTAAGGTAAATGACATTCGGACTAATTACGGGACGTTTGGGCAGGCTATTGTCAGGTTACAAGAGTAGGAAACCCCTTAGGAGTAGCTCAGCACTTAGTGTGTACGTAGCAAGTGTGTGGTCGAGCAAGAGAGAGACGAGCTCAGGGCAGACAGCTGTTGGCAATTGAAGTTGTTAAGTGGGTAGTAAATGTACAGTTTTTTGGGAGACGCAGCTCACAGCCCTGTATGATTCGTTAGTAAGGGTGTGACGAGATCTCGCGAGATTAAAATGTGACGAGATTTCTCGTCGAGGTGAAAAGTTGTCTCGTGAGGCGATGTGATGTCAGCGTGATGGAGCGTGAAATTACTATTGAAGATCCCCCTGCCACTTTTAAATCATTTGTGTGGCAACATTTTGGTTTTCCTGCGGAAATGATAAACGGCGAAAGAGTGACAGACAAGACGAACACAATATGTCAACATTGTAAGAAAAAAATGCCGTATACCGCGGCTAACACGAGCACTATGCAACAACACTTACAGCACAAAAAAAGTTAAATAACATTCATCATTAATAGTTGATTTCAAAATGCACCTAAATTGTTTTGCATTTTGTGATTTTTTTCAGTTGAATAAAAAAACTATTTTCCATTCATATATTTCATCGAGGATTTCTTTAAATTTTTTTTTAAAATCTCGTCTCGTTCTCGTGAACCCAATCTCGTCTCGTGGAGTAAGCGTCTCGTCACACCCCTATTCGTTAGTGCTGGATCAAATGTATAAAATGTAGTAAAAACTAGAACCATGGTGGGGCGAGAGACGACGCGCACGATTGACTGACCGATTGCACAAATCTCAAGCTAACAGTGCCACCTAGGAAAAACCAACAGAACGAGGAAGAGATTAGACCTTGGTTCGGTGTGAAAAGGCCACTAAGAGAAAGGAGTTCAAGGTTAAAAGACGGTAGATTTGTGTTTTTCTTTGTTTTTGATTCAAACCCAAATCTGTACATGCCTCATTTTGTCGTTCTAATCTCCAGCTCTGCCATTGGTCCAAGTGGATGAGAAGGGGGAGAAGGTGCGGCCCAATCAGAACCGCTGCATCGTGATCCTCAGAGAGGTTCCTGAGAGCACGCCTATAGAGGTCAGTGGATGTCGGATGCTGTTTGATTTGCAGGATGATCCTTATTGTTTCTAGACGTCTGGCAGTGATTTGATTTTCCCAACATGGAGTCAGCACAGACTAGTATGATTATTTAATTTATTTACACTTTCACCGACTCTGCCCATGTCCTAAAAAGGAGCTTTCTCGGTATGTCTTCAAGTAGATAATCCGGATATTTATTTTTAATTTTCAAGGTACAACCGTATGTGACACTTGGCTGAAATTAGAGCTGAAATTACACTTGTGTGGTGTTTTAAAGTGTTTCTTAAAATGTCGTCTCTGCTTATCTGGTTAATTAGTTTTCTTATATGCGTAAATATAGCCAGATTAATGAATCCAGAATTTAAAAAAAAATTAACAGAATTGCGAGTGGATTATTTGTGTAGTTTAACTCCGTACCTTGCCCAATCCTAGCTCTTGGTGATGCTTGTGGAATCCAGAGACTATTCAGTCTGCAGAACACCAACTATAATGTAATCGGTTGAATAAACCATGACTGCAGGGTGGTGTAGAGAGAGTGCATTCACGTTAAACATCTCATCTGTGGTTCCCTTCACTCCGTCAGTATTTCAATATTGAGGCACAGTCCGTCCTTTTTCCACTAATGCAGCCATAGCATAGATTTCACCAACGCTACAGTGCAGATTTTTAAGAGATTCAATGTTATTCTGAAGCCTTTTCCTGCTACAGCCGCAGACAATGAAAGACAGTTGAGCTGTTGAATATTTGCAATAATGCTTATGATACCTGAAACTCATCTGCCTCAGCATGACAGAACAATTTCAGTTGGACAGATTCATCTGATCTGTAGTATCTTTTTACATTTCGTTTGTATTAATTTGTGTCTTTGTTAAAGGCGCAGGCCAGAAAATGGTATGCTAATTATTATTTGATTAATGGAGCTGCAGATGGAAATATTTAAGCACTTTTTTTGATTTGCGAATTCTCTGCTGAATGTTTGTAATGTGCCGTTGAATGTTTTTGATTCCATAGAGCTGAACAACTGCAGGGTTTTTCCTGCAAAGAGGAACATGTGCCCCTCCCCCAAAAGAGGTTTTACATCTAGAGTCAGGCTGTTTAAGACTCACTTAAAAATAATTTTTTTTGATAATTGGGCTTTTATTTACTTAAGCATAATATACCTTTTTGTTTATCAAATTGTCAGAAATAACAAGTAAATGCATAGATTTCTGTCAAATAAGGTAACAGACATTCGCTGTACGCGGACCAATCATGCTTCCTGCCATGTAGTCTCTCCTGATTTTGGATATTTACTAAACACCAGCTGTTCACATCTGTTTCAAGCATAGACTGCATAAAATGTGGACCTACGGGTGACGTCACCCGTAGGTTTCTGAAGAGCCAGAAAGAAGCTCACAGTTAGTGGCTCCGGCCTTTCCCATCTTGCCTGACATTACCTAACTCCCGGTAATCCAAGAACGGGGCAAAGAGGTGGAGCTGAGGCCACCCGAATGAAGCCTCCAGTCTACGCTCGCCTCCTGTGACCCCAGCCACCTGTCACTCAAAGCGGCATGCCCTTAAATTATGCAGAACTTTAGTTAATAGTAAGTAAGTAAACTTTATTTATATAGCACCTTTCACAGACAAGAAGGGTCACAAAGTGCTTTACAGTAAAAACAAATAAAACAGCAACACATAAAATACTGAGCCATATTGCGAGTGAGAAGCTTGTCTAAAAAGATGTCTTGAGGTGTTTTTTAAAAGTTTCCACAGAATCCAAAGCTCTCAAGGCTAAAGGGAGTGAGTTCCAGAAAAAAGCTCGATCACCTCTGGTTTTAAAATATAATATAAATATAATTTAAACGGGTGAGTGAGAAAAGCGAAACCGTTAAAGGGGAGGTTAAACCAAACAGTTTTTTGGACCAGGCTGTAAATATTATTATTTAAACATTAATTAAAGTTGGACATTTATAACATGGGGGGTCTGTGGGGATTAGTCTCACTTTTCCAGACCATCCACACAATGCGGAGCGGAGGAGGGTCCGGCTAGTGCCACCCAGCATGCCGGGATGGGAGAAAAACGTGCTCTGGTCTATTGGCATTTCTTTAAACCAATCCCAGTCGTCATGGGCAGCGCTACGCTCCGCATGGAGCCGCTGGTAAATAGCCGTGCGAGAGGAACCTCAGATTGGACAGATAGTCTAGGTAGCTGTCTGGGTTTACCCTGCAGAGATCTGAGGACCAGTTAACCATAGTCCTCAGAAATCCACCAGAGGTTAGAATTACAACATCAAGAAAAAGGAAGGTAATGGATATCGGCAAAAATACATGCATCCGGTGGAATTTCCTGCGGCACCGGAGCAATCCCGGAAGTGGAACAGCAAGGATATAGACTAGTAGACTAGTAGTCAATCCCCACTAGTCTATATCCCGGAAGTGGAACAGCAAGGATATAGACTAGTGGGGATTGACCTTTTGGAGCCAGCTTCAACCAGTGGCCACTCTCACTTTCTGCACCAGAGGTTGCTGCCTGGTTTTTAGTCAAACTAATAATTTATTAATATTTTTCATGAATGACTTTCGTGGTTTGGTTTTTAATTTTTTTTACTGGTGCGTGCTGCGTCCCTGCTGTTGTCTGGAAAGGTTGTTTTAGTGCGTCACTATAAAAATAACTTAATTTCCTGTCTTGTTCTGCAGGAGGTTGAGGCTCTTTTTAAAGGGGACAACTTACCGAAGTTCATCAACTGTGAATTTGCCTACAACGACAACTGGTTCATCACCTTTGAATCCGAAGCAGATGCACAGCAGGTAACAACAAAAGGGATAAGAAGTCCTAAATTTTCTTATTTTACTGGTATTTATTCTCAAAGTCACAGTGAAACAGTAGTGAGTGTCAAGCCTGTTGGCCTCCACAAACCCCCTCTCACCTGCGTTGTTGGGTTGGGAGAATTGGGATGAGGGTGAAACTGAGTCATATCTTTACTACTACTTTTTTGTTTGCCAAGTGACATCCAGACGTCTACCTCCAATCGGTGTTTTAGTCGAGTCAACAAAGATGTCACGAGTCAAGAGTGTAGCGCCTCGAGTCTAAGTCTAGGACACAAATCTACCAGAACGTTAGTCAGAAACGTCATCCATCTTCAGAGTCCTATTTCATGAATCCTCGAGTCCAAGTCATCAGTGCTCACGAGTCACACACTTGAGTACAAGTCCATTTCACTGCCTCCGATATTGCTCTGCTAGATAATGACCTCATGCGCTGATACTCAAGTGGGTTTAGCTAGTTTTATGTTTTACAGATTTATTTTATAAAAAAATGTGTTGATCTTTATTGAGCATACAACCGGGTTCACAGAATTATTTTTATTAAACTATATATTCCTTCTGTCTCTCAGTCAGTTTCTTTTATATGTACAGGATTATTTCCCATTTTACTTAAATTGCTTTCCCTCGTTCTTAAAACTCGCTTTCCCCCTGATGTACTTTGCTTTCCCAATATTATATGTTACCCTGTTTGATTGTACTGTTTTATTCCTTGAAGATTCTAGTTCTCAGATGAATTAAGTCATCATTTGTGTTTCTGACACCGTGTTTTCTTTCTCTTAATAAAGGCATATCAGTATCTCCGTGAGGAGGTGAAGACCTTCCAAGGGAAGCCTATTAAGGTAGGTTACATTACACTACTTTCCTCAATTCCTCATGGGGGCGACAGAAACGACACACTATAGCATTAAACAATAACCTTATTTTAAAAGAGAGCATCATATACTTGGCGCATAACTTGGGTCAATTGTCGTCCGATTTCAGGTAAAAGAGTCTAAATTAAACACACTCATTGTTCTGTTAAATTCCTGGTTTCAAGTGACGGGCGGCACTGATGATGAGCATGGCGAGTGGTGGCGAAGACCCGCCGGCCTCTTGGGTTTCCCAGGCAAGAGAGTGGTGGATAAGACTGCTGTTGTAGATTAGTGTTAATATAAAAAATGAAAGTTAAAATATATTAAAGTTCTGATAAATATGTATAAAAATACAAACTTAAGATATGAAACTTAAAGTGCTTTGAACAAAAACAAAAAAAATAATCAGTGTTGCCAACAGGGACGTTGTAGAGCGTCCTCTGGTGGACAGACTATGCAACACCATCACTAACAGGGACGTTGTAGAGCGTCCTCTGGTGGACAGACTATGCAACACCATCACTAACAGGGACGTTGTAGAGCGTCCTCTGGTGGACAGACTATGCAACACCATCACTAACAGGGACGTTGTAGAGCGTCCTCTGGTGGACAGACTATGCAACACCATCACTAACAGGGACGTTGTAGAGCGTCCTCTGGTGGACAGACTATGCAACGCCATCACTAACGGGGACGTTGTAGAGCGTCCTCTGGTGGACAGACTATGCAACGCCATCACTAACAGGGACGTTGTAGAGCGTCCTCTGGTGGACAGACTATGCAACACCATCACTAACAGGGACGTTGTAGAGCGTCCTCTGGTGGACAGACTATGCAACGGCAACACTCATACCATGGTGGACAGTCTGTTTTTATATATAAATATTCATTTATCACAATCATTCATTTGTCATGATGAATAAATATTTATATATATATATATTAATTATATTAAAAATAAGATAATTGATAATATCGGCCCGCTGATATATCGGTCAGGCTCTACTGTTTACATCATTGACTTCATACATTACTTTACACACTTTAGGCTGTTGCAGCTAGCTCAGGGGAGAGACTGTATGACACTAGGTAGTACAGCCTGAGACATAAACAATGAAAACAAATTGCCTTCTGCATTTATCTTTTCCTTTCCCTCCATTGAACCGAACTCGTACCGAACCGTAATGTTTGAACCGAGGTACGAACCGAAACTTTTAAATGCTGATGTTGGCTCTTTTTTATGTGTAATTCTTAGAAGGCCCAGCTGTGTAAAACATGCTAAGAAATGTGCAATGCATCCATGTTGCTGACTGCTGCTAATTCCCCCCTCTTCCTCCCCCAGGCGAGGATAAAGGCGAAGGCAATCGCTATCAACACTTTCATGCCAAAGAACGGCTACCGGCCGGTGGAGGTGAACCCGTACGCCCAGCAGCGCTACACCTCCTACTACATCCCGCCGGTTTACAGCCCCCAGCAGCAGTTTCCGTTGTACAGCCTCATCACGCCGCAGGCCTGGTCGACCACACACAGCTTCATCGACCCCACGATGGTAAGAGTAAGTGGGGAGATTTAAATCGGAAGAATAACGAGAAAATTTTAAAAATAAATTTTTGTAGGCCTCAAAGCTTTAGTGCGTAATTTCTGATTTTCAGGTCCAGTTTATAACATGTGTAGTTGTTCATTATCAAAATCTATGTTGCCCGTTCACAAACTTGTCCTTTTTCACAAATATTTACCGCGCACGACATCTTGAAATACGTTTGCTGATAAAGGACATACTGCTCCGCCTTTTGCTTTTTCGCTGTCGCATGGTAAACTTAGAGGTGCTGCTAACGCTGCTAATGTGTATCGTCGCTTCCCGGCCCCAGCAAGTTTGAAGACGGAAACTTGGAGGACCACACGTATTCAAAATCCAAATTTTAGGAACAGGAAAAGACCGGCTACTGAAGCTGTAAAATGTACTTTGAACTGCGTTGTGCAAGAGAGTTGATTGCAGTATGTGAGCTCAACGCTAGATGGGAGAAAATCCTACACATTGGACCTATAATGAACGTCAAGCCATTGCCAAATGAGTTGCTATAAAGCTAATTTAGACTATCAGCTCCACACAACTCTCTCTCTATTTCTCAGTACGACTATGTTCAGAAGATTGTGGCGTCCGGCGACTTTCCCGCGCAGAAGCTTGAGTGAAGATAATGTCCTCTTCTGAAGATTCAATCAGGTTTTTTAATCCTCCGTGTCCTCCTTGGATACTAGCGGCTGCGTGGAGAAGGGATGGGGACGATCACGGAAGGCTTGTCATTACTTTGAATTCCTCATGGGGGCGACAGAAACTACGCACTATAGCTTTACAACGTCTCAAATTAGATGAAGTATTATATATCTATTATATAGTATATTAGTATATATAGAAGTATTGTGTTCAAGGTCTTAAATCATTTTCAACAGGTCTTAATTTCCCTACATCCATGCAGCACTTTAGAATGTTTTTTTATTTTTTGGTGTTGTAGTTCTTCCTGTTGCTAGTCCAAATATAATCTGCTGTATTACAACTACAAATGAGACCAATATGCAACTTATTTTGCAGCCAATCTAGACACCAGTCTATGTTGCGATATAGGTCTTAAATTTCATTTATAATGGGCTTGAAAAGGTCTTAAAATTCTTCAATTTGACTTAATGAAACCTGTAGAAACCTTGATAACGAACAATGTTACTAAGAAATGTTGTCACATCACAAAGATGTCACTTTGGAATCATTGAGGTCATGAAAGGGGCATTTATTCAGTTGTGTGTTAACGGTAAATTATCTATATTCTATCCTTGTCGGTTACCTTTTGTACCAGTGCTTTTAACGTTGAGGATGACTGTTTGAATGTTTTCTGTTAACCAGGTTTCCCCATTTCACAACAACCGGTTCATCAATGGATTTACCACATCACACAGTTTCAAACCAGCGACGTCCCCCCTCACTGTCAGACACTACTCGCCCAGGAACAGGTTTGAATGTCTTATAATTTTGTGTCGGTCTTACAGTGACGTTGGGAATCTCAGGTCATATTATCTAAACCCAAAGTCCTGAATATGGTTGAATGTCTGAATTTATTTTCAGAAGTGTTGGCTTTCTCCTTTGACAAATGGACACCAACCGCAGACCTATCTGATACCTTTTAGTTAATTTCAGTTTTAAAATCTGTCTCTCAACATTTAAAAACATTCTTCATCATATGTAGCTTATGGGTCGCATTGTTCTTGCGGAGTCATTTTTCACTCGTCACACCTGTTGAGTGAAGTGTTCCTGTGTCCTGCAGGAACCACAGTAAACCTCACTTGAGGCCGACCATCCCCACAGCGGACCGCAGCACCGGGCTCCTGGACAACCCGGGTCTCTTTCCCAGCTTCCCCAGCGAGCGGCTCAACGGGATCCGCAGCAGCCCGCCGACACGACTCCCCACCAGCCAGCCCAGAACCAGGTTACCTTCCACCGCAGCCTTCCCTCGCAGAGACACTGTGGGCACAGGGCGCGTGACGGAGCCCGTAACCCCCGACTACTCCCTGGGTATCGGCCGAGGAAGGTATGGCACTGCTGTGGCACCATGCTGTCCTGATGATGCATTTTCTTTCTGTGGTTTTCAACACCCGTCACTTTAAATATTCGGATCTTTGCATCCGAGGAAACATTTATAGATGGACATTTTCATCAGGTAGCTCTTCACAGTAAACATCACTAGCTACAGATCAAAGCATTAGGGCCTTTACATCTAGATTTATTTATTAATTATTGATTTCTGAACTAATGTCCAAAAGGCTTTAGTTTCACCAAAGTAGCGACCACCAGCTACTTTCACAGTCACTCACACAATCCTTCTATGTGGAAAAAAAACCGTGAGATCACCATAAAATAAAGCTTTGCTGCTCATCTGCATTGACAGTGGATATTGGCTCTAACTTTGTCAGTCAGTCTTGAGACATGAACTGCTGGCCGTTAAATCAAATGATGTGAATACTCTAAAATATGGTTAATGTGGGGCAGAAGTCATCTTTTTTCTTTTTTTACATTGTGCAAGGTGAAGTCATTGTTTCAGCTAGACTTGATGTTTGTAAAGTGAAGTGTTCTCTTTCTTAAAGGAAAAATGTTTCTGCTTCTAGGAAAAAGAGGGACGAAAAGTTTACAGTAAGTACCTTTTGTTGTCCTCATCATTCTAATGTAGCTTTGGTATGAATTTAGCAAATTTAGACAAATGTAAAGGAAACAATGACAGCAGGATTACATTGATCCTGTAATGTCATTACGTATATTATTGTCATTGGTTTCTGTTTTTAAGCTCACAGTGGGTCAAGAGCTATCAGCAGGTGCAGAACTGTTGGCAGACTCCCCGTTGTCTGACTGATTAGAGTTTGACTTTGCGTTTGAAAGATGTTTCTCTCACCCCCCCACCCGTTAAAGTTTGCGCTGACTCTGTTTTTGTTGCCGCCGTTTAGAGAGTGACTCCTCAGTCGCCTCCTCCTCCCAAACCCCCGTCTCCGAGCTTCGAGCTAGGCCTCTCCAGCTTCCCTCCCCTGCCCGGAGCAGCCGGCCAGCTCAAGACCGACGACGTGTTCGACAACCGGCTGGCCAGCAGCGTAGTCGTCGGCAACGCCAAGGAACGGGTAAGGACTTGCACTGAAACTGAGCTAACTCACTGGGTGTCCTTGTTATCCGTATATTACATGGATATCATTTAGCCTTTACATTGTCAAAACATTTAAGAAGAGTTGAGAAATAGTCTCTTAGATTTAGTAATCGCACACGTAAAACCTGTCTGTACTCACTCATAGCTTTTCCGTCAAGCCTCCTTTCTCTTTGAGATCCATTTTAGAAATTGCGACATCCTTTTAACATGGTGAGCTAAGATCAATTTCTGGGTCACAGGCAGGAGGACAGAGGAGTGGAGGAGGAGTAACTACAACCTTTAGATGCTGCGTTAAAAATCAGGGTTAAAAGCTGCAGCACCAAGACTGTCAATTTATCATCAAATACTTGTGTTCCTTCTATATTTATGTAGTATAGAAAGTTAAACTGATGATGATTCTACTAGAAGAATTTGCATTAATGCTTTCGTATCTTCCCGTTTGTGTTTTCATTGCAGAATGTAAGTGCTGATTCCAGTGCTGGAGGATCGCTGTCTCCAGCGGGCCCCAAAGAGCCGCTTGGGACCTCCACGTCCCCAATGCCCACAAGCTTCCAGCCCTCGCCGACCCCAGCCGCAGCCTCGACTCTGACCCCAGCTGCCGGCCCGCCAAACAGTCCAGCTCCCTCCCTCCCAGCTGCGTAAGAACCACACTGACCGCGTTGAATGTAAAGTGTAACCATGGAAATTTGCAGGAATTGCAAGAGGAAATGGAAATAGTGGCAATGGCATGAAGGGCAATTTGTGTTATAACTTGAAGATGCTGCAGATAACAAATACAGCTGATCTGTTTTCTGGAAAAGCATAGAAGCCAATGGCATTTAAGGATACACGTGAGAATGAACAGTAAAGGTCAAGACACTGGTGACTCATGAGGTATGTCAAAATTGGATGGATAGATAGATATTGATCCCAATAAAATGGGAAATTATAGTATTACAGCAGCAAAATATCAGTCACGCAGCACAGAATATAAATGAAATACTAGGATACAATATACATACAATTTACATGAAATAATAGGTTAAAATACAAGAACAAATATTTGAATATATGGTTCCTCCTGCTTTTTCAGTTATGTAATAAAAACGATAACTGCTGCTTTTACAGTGATTTCTTTTATTTTTTTCCTCTGGAACAGTGAGAAATGCTTTGTTAGTCATGTCCTCTACCGGGTGAACGGCACTACACAGTGCACCTGCAGTGCTAGAACAGCTTACACATCAAGCATCATGTTTTACTTGTAAAGGCTGATTTATGGTTCTGCGGAGGCTCCATGCAGAGCTTTCTCAGTAGACTACAAAAGTGGCCTGAAGTTTCTATTTGTGCGATGGTGTGTGCGTCGATCTCTTTAAGATAATAGCAGGGCCGGCGCGTGTGTGAGAGAGAAAGTGACAGTTATTAGCTTTGAAGGGAGGACTCTAGAGAGGTGTAGTGAGAAGAACAAAGTGTCTCCCCTGTGCTTTTGGAAATCTGTAGCAGGAGAAGTTAACGAGAGACGTGCGTCGCCGCAACGTGTAGTAACATTTTTTTGAGAGGTGCCCATCAGGCTACAGCATCAGGTCGCCATCTCCACATACGCACCCGCGGCAACGATTTAATACAGAAGCATAAAACAGGACTCGCTCACATTCAATCAGGGTAATGAGTAGTTTAGCCGTTAGCACTCAGCACCAGAGCTGTTTCATTGGCCTTCTCTGTTGCAGTTGACATCTGCAGTCATATCATTTAAAGACAAGGTTGATAAAACTTTGTATCCAGTCATGTTATTATCCGTGTGTACAACAACACAGCGGGACGATATGACACCGCCCTGACAACCAGATAAACTACTTATTTTTGTTTGTACTGTGCATCTGCTGTATGCTACAGGCATCACATTTGCTTTGTTGCTCTTCTCTCTCTCTTTTTCCCATGTTCACAGAACGTAGCTGTTCTCCCCCATAAATACTCTGACAGACTCCCTGGGTGCTGTAATGATCATGTAATTGACACGTGAGGCGGTCCTGCTGCTCACATTGAGTTCCTGTCACGTTTCGCAACCTTTTCACCACTTATCTAATATGGTGTTGCCTCCTTATTTGTTTGTTTCAGGGAGGTGAAGGCGACTGAGGTGAAGTCGAAGGAGGTGCAGTTGTCGGTGGAGCGAGTTCCCGGCACGCTGTCCACTGCAAGCAAATCGGTGCAAGTCAACGGCGCAGCCACAGTCAGTATTGATTCCTTCTTTAACTTTTTATTCTGTGTCTCACCTCGGTCCTTTGTTAAATGCTTACAAGCTCTCGGACAAATCAATCTCAGCATGAACAAAAAGAGGGGGGAATTATTCACCCCTTAATCCTGCACCATTTCATTTTGATTGCAAGCAAGTAACTCCTGGGAAAACAAGTTGTGCATTTTTGAAAACATATACAGGTATCTGTCTAAAAGATTTAATTTTAACAACTGCAAGGAAGGTTTTTATTACTGTTCGGAATTGATCGCACTTACCACTCTCCCATAAGGGTCCTGGAGAAAATTAGTGCCATTTTTAAGGAAAGGCTGGCTCTGGCAGGGGGGGGAAAAACAAAGCACTGCTTCAGTTCTGGTGAAATTCCCCTCTGCTTTAGTTTTAAGAATTGCAGTAAAACACAAGAGAAGTGCTGAAAGCTGCAGCTGAAACAGGATGATGATGATAATAACAAGACGGAGACTATGTAGATGTCAACAGAAATCCCCAAAGGTAATGTTAAAATCACTGCTTTTCAACCCTTGAAAATGTTGACACAGTGACTAGAGGTGGCACCGTTCGGTCCGCCTGTCTCGGTTTGGAGCGTGTGTGCGTCGCACGGTTCGACACATGCTCTGTGTAGCCTCGTGCACGTGCGTGACCTCAGAGAGTGGGTTTCCCTTGCATGCGAAAGAAGAGGTGTGGACAAGTTACCAACAAAACGTACAGCAAAAGACCGTGCAAAAGACATCAGACCGTCCCGCCAACCTGCAACATTTTAACATCAATGTACGCTGTAACGATTTTTCACCTTAAAGTCGCTAAAGCGGCTTCTGTTTCAATCCTGTTTCAATCCAGCATTACCATTTCACAGACACTGTCCTCTGAATAGTACAGAGATGCTTTGTACGTTAAACTAATTCAGCGTAATACCTGAGGTAGTATGAATCCAGGGATAGCATGAATAAAAAGAAATGCTTTACACAACAATCAGTGTGTCTTAAACTGCCATCATAGCAGTCTACCCGGTCTTCTACCGGGGCAAGTAGATTTTTGGATATTGTCAAATACATCCACTACATTTTCGTTTTCATAGTTAATGTGGTCATTTGCCTTGAAAGTTCTTAGGTCCTTTTTAGTTCTACCGTTTACAGGTAAAATGATTGATCAGATTCAATTACAGAATTATCCAATAACTTACGTACTTAAAGATGGTAAAGATGGTTGTATTACAATGCCTGTACTGGTAGAAAATCTGTGTAACTGTTATCATATTGTCCAAACTATGGTTAAAACATAAATCGTATTTAATTAGTATTATTATTTATTAACCGTTGTGCAGAAAGACATGGAGGCCAGTGGACAGGCTCTGTGCATAATATTTCATGACTCAGTAGTTGTTGTTGTTTTCCCGCCAGGAGCTGAGGAAGCCCTCCTACGCTGAGATATGCCAGCGGGTGAAGGACATGGCGACATTACAGCACCCACCGACCCCCAAGGAAGCTAAGCCAGCCTGCACTGCCCCCGGGGGCGAGGAGAGGAAGTGCCCCGACGCCACCGCCCCTGCAGGGGAGGCAAAGGCCAGAGAGACACACCCCACCTCCTCCAAACCCGGCTCAGCTGCTGTCACCCCGGGCAGACCCACGAGGGAGGCGCGAAGGCAGGCCGGCCGGTGGGCCTCCCCGCCCTCACACCCAGGGAAAAACCCCAGCAAAGATCCCCACCACACCCCGCCCAAGTCCCCGCAGTAGGGCGACGGCCTGCCCCTCCACAGAGTCCTCCAACCCCCCCCCTCCTTCCTACAAAACTCCACGGATGCGTAAAAAAGAAGAAAAAAATAAAAAAAAGGAAATATAAGTCAGGGCTACTCAATACTTGTATCCCAGAATCACCGGTCACAAATGAGAACAGAGGACACCTTCTTTCCTGGATCAGGGCTTGCAGACAAAAAAGCACTTTACTGTGCATGCAGAGCAACGTTTCACTCTTTTTATTCTATTTATGTGCTTTATTTCTTTTCTTTATTTCAGTTTTATTTCTCCATTTCTCTTTCTGCATTGCGTAGTTGTGTTGGCTTCTAAGTCGGCACAGACAACACTGAAATGTATTCATTTTGTCCAAATGGCCTGGTGGGGTTAAAGTAGTCTCGTCTGCAAAGCATCAGGGCATTGTTGGAAGCCACTCGGGTGGATGATGGGAAGGCTCCACCCCGTTTGGCTCTCACAGTGAGGGGTTTGTTTGCATGTCGAGTGGCACTGTTGCGCATCCTCATGTAGCTTAATTGTGGGTCATAATTAGCTGAAATGTTTTTAAATACATAATCGCATCCATATGCAAGACTTAACACCTGAATCTCATCAAAACAAGACTCTGATCTTTTGGTGTATGTCGCCACAAACGGATTTTTCTTTAGGTTTATTTCCACTAGATGATTTTCGTTTGATGGGTTTTTTCCTCCAGCAGCTCAGCTTTGACTGTGGACTATCGGTACAGTTCCTCCCGGTAATCGTCGCCGAGTGTCTCCTCGGCGATTTCTTCCTCTGATTATTTTCTCTCTAAAGAATCACCTGCCTCCGCTGTGTTGTTGTTGTTTTTTTTACTGTGTGCTAACACTGCTAACTAGCTAGCTGTATTGCATAGCTTTTGTCTAACGACTGGGATGTGACATCAGTGCTGGGTTGAGCATCAGATGTAAAGGGCATGTGGATATCTGCAAGCAAAAGTTATCCTTCAAGACAAAGTAGGCATTGAGGCAGTTGTGTCTGTTGAAAATGTCTGAAAGTGGGTTGAGTTTTTGTTGAGTTTCTCACAGTTTTTGTGTGAAGACATTTGAGTGGGGGGCACTGCATTTTCTTGGCATTACACTTTTGGGAAGAGCAGAGCAAGCTTTCACAGCCACGTGATCCTTTCATTTCCTGTTAAAAACTGTGGACTTTAACTATCAGTGGGCACATACTGCCAAAGGAAGAGACGCGGCGGTGGGGGGTGTCTGAAGCGGTTTGGTTCCCTCTGGAGGCGAGGAAACGCGGGTCAGCCACGTTCAAGCCGGAGGAAATTTAACACTAGTCGCGATGGTTGGGATGCTCGGTTAACGGTGGTGACGGTCATAACGACGAGGCGTTCTTGTTCTGATCGTCTGCTGAGACGACGTGACTCTTCAGAGGACACAAAGTGTTAATTCCCTCCCTGAAATGCACCAAGAATTCAGAGTTTTGGTACAGAGAGGTGACGGTGTGACATTTCTCGTTTCTTTCTCCTAGATATGGTGCTAGAATCCTGGAACCTGTTACTACAGCTCAACTCACATTGTACGTAGAAAATACTTGATTTACATCGACAGGACTTAATTTGCACTGTTGGGGTTTTTCGTAAGCTCACAGGCAAACACATTAATAGATTAGAGTACCTAAAGCGAAAAAGGGAATTGATCCTGATAGTCAAGGGAAGAAAGAAATAATTTTTCTAGGAGCAAATTAACCCTGCAACGCCCTCTCTGTGGACACAATCGCTGAAGCCTTTTTGTTTTTGTTGTTGTGCCTTTTGTGGATGCCTGTTGAGAACACACTGTGGTGAAGGATGGACGTTTATATACAGCGTCAAATGACTGTACAGATTTATATCTAGCTTGTATTTTCTTCGCTGAAGGAGTTGGTGCTCTTTATAGGCATGCAGTGGTTGAGATGTTGGCCTCTGGTTCTGTATCAATGAAGATTTTCATGGAGAGAGTGCTTGTAAAACTGAAAAGTATGGAAATATGGAAAGTTAGACGGTTGAATAGACCCAGAATGTTTTACGATAAACAAAACCGATCAAGGTAAATGAGTGTTTTTTTTGTTTGAATGTCGTTTGCCATGTTGGAGCGTGAAAGACATGTTGTTGGAGTCCCGTTGGGGCTCATCTGAACGGCGTTGAACCAACCATCCTTTTAAGAATTGAAGCTTTGAACAAACCGTTGACGGGCAGATAAGAGCGGGTGGAGATCGGGGAGATCTGAAACCGTCGTATACGATCCATCCTCTGGTTGACTATGTTCAGCTTTCCCTTCTTCCTCTGCGACGAGTCGTTACCACTCGGGTTGTTTTTGTTTTTCTGTCGGCATGCTCCCTCGTCGGCTTCTTCTAGTTTGAGTTTGCACACTTGGATTAATCCTGAGTTGTTTCTAAAAAAATAAAATCAATAAAAAGATTGGGAAAGATTTACCAAAGCACACGGTCCTTCTTACTGCTTCACTCCTGTGTTGTTGGGGATAAATGGCGCCTGACGGGAGTTCATTTAAAGCACAGAGTGTAAAGGAAAACAACCTTTTACATCATTAACTCGCCCCTTTTGACAGAGGCGCTAACACTGGCGACCACACCATCTCAGGCTCATTGGGACTTTAATCGATGGTTGTCGGTGAGCTGGTGGGACATTTTCATTCTTCATCAGAGTGAAGTAGCAAGAACTCGGATACAGGGAGGAAACTGGTGTCACATTTAGCTTTTAGTTGGGAGGTCCGTCTACTGTAGCAGCCACACGTTGGGCAGATAACCAACCAAGTCTCGGATGTTTTACTGTGTTCTAAAAATGGACGAAACAAGTTTTGAAATGACACCCGAATGATAAAGCTGTAATTATGAAATGTCAGAGGGTTTTGGGGGTTTAACAGACTTGAAGTGAGTTTCCCTCCCTGATCATTGTGTGCTCGGGTTTAATCTCTTTTAAAGTTGCAAAACACCCATAAATAAATACCACTGTATTGTACACACTGTTCTGGGGTCAAACACAAACTTAATGGCGTGGGACCTTGCATGTCTCGCCAAGTCTTCCTGCAACAAGGAGCATTATGGGTAATCCCACTAAGTGTAAAACAGGAGCCCATCTGGAGGGGGGGGGGGAGGGAAGCTTCATTTAGAAAGCCTGCCCTCCTGCTCATAGCTGCTTTTGATTTGGACGCAAAATCTTGAGTTTGCTAAAAATTTGTTTTTTAGTTTTTTTGAAGGACTGAGATGCACTTGGATGGGTCGGTTATTATTTTTTCATCGGTGGAAATGGTAAAAGAGTGCACCACATCCACCTATTTATCAACCAACGCTGGTTATTTCATTAGAAATATCGTTGTTTTCTTTTTAGAGAGAAGAAAAGAAATAGAGATGCATTGAAATATATATATATATATATATATATATATATATATATATATATATATACGCAAAATGTATAAAAACAAAACAAGAATTTCCATCCAGTGTTTGAGAAACTTGAATTTTATTTAAACTTGAAAAATGACTTTGCCTTAACTTTTTATACAAGACAAGCATAGAGTTTATTTCTTTTCACACAAAAAAATCCCCAAAATGTTAACGAGGCATGACACGTGGAGAATATTTAGTCGTGCCAGATGTCGCAAGTCTTACACACACATAGAGAGAGAGCGAGAGAGAGAGCGAGAGAGTGAGTACAAATCTAGCATTTTCTTTCTTTTGCTTTTTTGTGTGTAAAATGTACGAAAAAAAGATTGTTTTTTTGGTTTCTTCTAGTTTCAGGTTTGTTTTTGTTGTTTTTTTGGGGGGTGGGGGGGGGATATAAACCTTGTAAATGCAAAACTAGTCAATACTGTATTCAATTTGTGCACTTTGAAGTGTGTGCTTTTGCTTGTACAGTTGTAAATACTCAGAAAAATATAAGAGGTACCTTAAAATGATGATAAAAAATATATTGATCTTGTTGAACTATTAATGTCGCTATCGAGCTGGATGTAGGATGTTAAAAAAAAACACACAAAAAAAACTGTTGGGACATATTTTTGTTTAACGTTTTATTTTTTAGTTTTGGGTGTGCGGAGTTTGAATTCTGCTCCCCGCTGCAGGTTGAGCAGCTTGTCTGATTGTACTTATTATTATTTGTAAGTTGTGTTTCATTCCATTTTTTCGTACCTGTGTGAGCTGTTGCACCTGTGTGTACAGGTGTGTTTTACCCCCCCCCCGCTCACTGTGCACTAATTGGAAAGAGCCTGTGCTACTGGCAAGCATCTCATTAATGAACCTTACAAAGCTGCGTGTCCACCAACGTCCTCTTTAAAGCTCTGGCTCCTTTTTATTTTGCTGTTAATACGCTTGAAATATTCTTTCTTTCTTCAAAAATCTAGAGGATACGGATGCAAAAAAAAAAGCACTACTTAAGATTTGTGTTAGTCGTTGCTGTGCAGTAGCTACTAATGAAAGGTATTTTTTTGACATCTTTAAATACGACGTATTATAATACCAAGACGATGAATAGACG
Source organism: Percina caprodes (assembly GCA_013375575.1). NCBI lineage: Eukaryota > Metazoa > Chordata > Actinopteri > Perciformes > Percidae > Percina > Percina caprodes. The sequence continues at coordinate 73,315 of JABXJD010001170.1, read as the reverse complement.
TAACATAAAGCGACCGTAACAGAATCGTAATAATTTCCAGAGTGAAAGTATCCCCATGTAGACGATGACACTAATACTGAACATTGATGTATACGCGATGATTATGACACGTTCATACGTATGCAACGCACTGCATCGTGTCTACAGGAGGGGGCAGCGTGACTCAGCAGCAGCTAATGTTGGACAATGTTAATGCAACGGAGAGCTGGAGGTCTGCTGCCGTGTTGCTCTCTTCAAGGGTTTCTTTATCGGTTTTGATGCAAGTATTTGTGTTTTTTCTGTCCGTATTGAAAGATGAATGAGACACTGTACTGTGTGGGGGTGTAGTTGGCCTTGCTCTGCTCAAAGTTTAACCCCCTGAGGAAAAAACCTTGTGCTGAAAAAGAGATATTACAAAATTGAATTTCACACATTTTTGTACTGTTTGAATCACATATATCCCTAAAGACTCTTTATAAAGCACCGAAACAATTAGTACACATCTGTCAAGGTTAGTTTTCAAAAGAGATTTGAGGAATTTCAAAAAAGCTAACGTCAACGTTTCAGATTTTAGCGCCAAATTATCTCTTCACACCTTTGGGACAGATTTGGGCGTCACTTTACGGAAAGCTGAGTTTGTTCTGAACATTTTGAAATGAAACACACGGGGATCAGTTATATGGAAGTACCCTAAAAATGTGAATTTCAGATGTGTGAAAATGCCCTTAGACCCCTGAGGGTTAAAAACGCATCTACCAAACACCTCCCTGTTAATTGGTGAGATTTAGAAGTGCTGGTAGGTGTGTTTGGACAGAGCTAGGCTAGCTGTTTCCACCCGTTTCCAGTCATTATGCTAAGCTAATCACGTCCTGACTCCAGCTCTGTGCTCCCATGTAAAGAGCGGTATTAATGCACTGAAATTCTCAGAAACAAAGTGGTTTTAGGTGATGAACAATTTGGATAAAGACCAATAAAAATGCTAATTTTGTTAGCATACAACAGCTACAGCTCTCAAGAATAGGACTGGGTGTCTCATCCTATCTGAATTTCTGCGATTAGTCCCTTTTTTTTATATATATATCTTGAGTTTTCGATATTTATCCCATTTATCTAAAGACATTAAAGTACTCAAATGGGGGGCGTTTGTCAAAGAACTTTGATCAAATCAAAAAAATGTAAATCAGTGACTTTATTACCAAATCAGACCAGACCTCCTACGCCAGCTTTTGGTACGTGACATAGTGGGATATATGGCAAAGACTCATGGGAGATGTAGTTGTTGAATGCTAGTACGGTTTGAGTTTCTTTATTGAAACCTTTTTTTTATTGTACAGTAAAGGTCTTCAGAATAGAGACGGACCCAGGACCACAGAAGCTGGGCCGGGTGTAACGTCTGCATGTCGGTTGTGGTCTGTTAACGGGTTGCTGTTGCTTGTTCTCTCTCAGAATACGGACAGAAAAAACTACAGGAACCTTTGTTTTAAACTGTTCAGAGCAATGAAAGAAACCGCCTGTGACGAAATATGACAACCGAAAGCTAGAGAGAGGAACGGGAGCACAAAAAACCCCCGAGAACTGGGGCAGGACTTCTGGCTCTCCACATTAGCGCGACTTATCGCCGCTCAAAGAGCGATGCGTGATGGACACGTCCCAGTTTTGTCTCATGTCTTCAGACACACTGTGCTGATGTGTTGAGGCGGATGGACAATACATATCAAAATGAAGCACATTTCACAACATTCAGCTTGTACTGCACAGAGCACTCGAGGTGGGGGTTTTGTTGTTTGGGAGCCACCTGCACAGTTGATGACACATTTATGGGCCTCTGGATTGGACATTTTGGTGACATAAAAATCGGGAGGTGGGGGTCATTTGTTAAGACACTTTTGGGGAAATTTAAGTGAAATGTTGAAGCTGTTTGCAGGTTTAGCTAAAAGTTCCCCACTCGAGCGTCGATGCCGTTACCACACAAGACATCCACTCAGCCCAAAAGAAAGCCGTGGAGACCGTGCTCGGTGTTGGGTCTCCACCGTTTTTTTGGGGATTTATCCATTTGAGGTTTATTGTTCACGTTCCTCAGCTTTTATGACTTCCTTTCCTGAGAAATAAATGTGTATTTTTTTTGTTTTTGGGGGAGTTGGGGACAGAAGCAGAGGCTCAACTTGAGTTTTTTGTTGTTGTATTTTCCACATGTTTCAGAGTGACGTACTTTTCTGGCACATGCAGTAACGAGCACACATTGAGAGGTCTGTTTAAACCGTTCCAATCACACTTGGACTGCATTTTGATGTGGCAAAGAAAACCAATAACTGTGCCATAATACAGCTGTTTTGTCTTCACTGGGCGAGTTAAACCTGTACATCGCTGAGCGCTTGCCATCTATGGCTTTTAATTTTATTTTTTTGTTTAATTTCTGGGATTTATCAAAGACTTGTTCACATCTGGAGAGATCTACAATGTATCAGCAGCGACTGTAGGAGCAGACTTCGTGCAGCGTTGTACGAGCGGTCGACGGCGTGTCGAGGCGTGTCCGAACGCAGACTTTTTGAGACCTAAAAACACACGCTGATTATCCAAAACTGGGCATCCCTGAACTGTGAATGTGTGCATGTGTGGAATACATAAACATACCACCCAGAAATCCAGACTGGTGCAAAGTGCAGGTACCTCAGACTGTGTGGTACCGCTTTCAAAAGGGATCTCTTATTTTGGCGGGAAAGACCGCCGCGAGTTCTGCCTGCCTCTCCCGTGTCGCCGCCATTAACCCTAACCGCTCACATCCTGGCGTTCTTGAGCTTTCTTCTTCTCATGGACTTCTCCACGGAGCCTCATATCAGTCTGTCGTTCGTCTCAGCTCGGTCTCCTGAAATCTTTTTTTTTTTTTTTTTTTGACAGTGCCATTTTGTTTTCTTCCACGAGGGTTGAATCTTTAAAAAAAAAAAAAAAAAAAAATGGAGCCCCTTGTGGGCTTTAATTTCTTATTTCTCAAAGATATATAATAACGAATGCACACCAACTGACTGGAACAAGACTGGGATCTCGTTATCAACTCACTGTGGTTTAACTCATTAACACTTAACCATGCTCTGTAACAGCTGTGGACAATCGATGACGTCATCCTGTTGGGGTTTGGACCGATAACTTGGCCTAACGACCCCTTAACCAGATGTGGAACGGCGGTTCCAAGAGGGCTTTTTGGTTTTATTTTATTTTTTTACTTACTTTTTTTGTGTGTGGGTCTATTTCTTCCATCAAAACTGGAATCAAGCGTACATGTCGGCTATAGATAATTTAAGTTACTCTGTGTCATGATGTAAAACTGTAATTTGGAGAGAGAAAAAAAAATGTAGCTTACTGAAAAATAAAGATTTAGGCACTGTTGAGGAGCCGCTGTCGTTTATTTTGGCTTGTGCATCTTTTTTTTGTCTTTAAATGTATTTTGTCTCTCGACCATTTGGAGTTTTTAGTTGATTTATTTTTTTTAGTGCTGTCATACAATTAAAATATTTAATCGCATTAATGTCATAGTTAATTAATCGCACATTTGTCTATTATGACTCTCTTGATGTCCCTTGATGTCTCTCTATGTCCCTTGATGTCCCTCGATGTCTCTTGATGTCCCTTGATGTCCCTCAATGTCCCTCGATGTCTCTTGATGTCTCGATGTCTCTATGTCTCTTGATGTCCCTTGATGTCTCTCTATGTCTCTTGATGTCCCTTGATGTCTCTTGATGTCTCTCTGTCTCTTGATGTCTCTTGATGTCTTTTTGTCCCATTAATATTTTTTCTCATTTTAATGCTCTTATCAACATGGAAAAGTGGTTCGGCTCGCATTGTGCGACTGTTTTTTTAGTTTTATTGAAACCAACATCGGCATATAGCCGACTGTAGTTTTCAAGACCCCCCACCATATAGCCGACTGTAGTTTTCAAGACCCCCCACCATATAGCCGACTGTAGTTTTCAAGACCCCCCACCATATAGCCGACTGTAGTTTTCAAGACCCCCACCATATAGCTCACTGTAGTTAAAGACCCCACCACCATATAGCCGACTGTAGTTTTCAAGACCCCCCACCATATAGCCGACTGTAGTTTTCAAGACCCCCCACCATATAGCCGACTGTAGTTTTCAAGACCCCCCACCATATAGCCGACTGTAGTTTTCAAGACCCCCACCATATAGCTCACTGTAGTTAAAGACCCCACCACCATATAGCCGACTGTAGTTTTCAAGACCCCCCACCATATAGCCGACTGTAGTTTTCAAGACCCCCCACCATATAGCCGACTGTAGTTTTCAAGACCCCCACCATATAGCCGACTGTAGTTTTCAAGACCCCCCACCATATAGCCGACTGTAGTTTATGACCCCCCACCATATAGCCGACTGTAGTTTAAGACCCCCCACCATATAGCCGACTGTAGTTTAAGACCCCCCACCATATAGGCGACTGTAGTTTTCAAGACCCCCCACCATATAGCCGACTGTAGTTTTCAAGACCCCCACCATATAGCCGACTGTAGTTTTCAAGACCCCACCATATAGCCGACTGTAGTTTTCAAGACCCCACCACCATATAGCCGACTGTAGTTTTCAAGACCCCCACCATATAGCCGACTGTAGTTTTCAAGACCCCCACCATATAGCCGACTGTAGTTTTCAAGACCCCCCACCATATAGCCGACTGTAGTTTTCAAGACCCCCCACCATATAGACGACTGTAGTTTATGACCCCCCACCATATAGCCGACTGTAGTTTAAGACCCCCCACCATATAGCCGACTGTAGTTTAAGACCCCCCACCATATAGGCGACTGTAGTTTTCAAGACCCCCACCATATAGCCGACTGTAGTTTTCAAGACCCCCACCATATAGCCGACTGTAGTTTTCAAGACCCCCCACCATATAGCTCACTGTAGTTAAAGACCCCCACCATATAGCCGACTGTCTTTTTCAAGACCCCCACCATATAGCCGACTGCCGTTTTCAAGACCCCCACCATATAGCCGACTGTAGTTTTCAAGACCCCCACCATATAGCCGACTGTAGTTTTCAAGACCCCCCACCATATAGCCGACTGTAGTTTTCAAGACCCCCACCATATAGCCGACTGTAGTTTTCAAGACCCCCCACCATATAGCCGACTGTAGTTTTCAAGACCCCCCACCATATAGCCGACTGTAGTTTAAGACCCCCCACCATATAGCTCACTGTAGTTTTCAAGACCCCCCCACCATATAGCTCACTGTAGTTTTCAAGACCCCCCCACCATATAGCCAACTGTAGTTTTCAAGACCCCCCACCATATAGCCGACTGTAGTTTTCGACCCCCCCACCATATAGCAGACTGTAGTTTAAGACCCCCCACCATATAGCTCACTGTAGTTTAAGACCCCCCACCATATAGCTCACTGTAGTTTAAGACCCCCACCATATAGCCGACTGTAGTTTTCAAGACCCCCCACCATATAGCTCACTGTAGTTTTCAAGACCCCCCACCATATAGCCGACTGTAGTTTTCAAGACCCCCACCATATAGCCGACTGTAGTTTTCAAGACCCCCACCATATAGCCGACTGTAGTTTTCAAGACCCCCACCATATAGCCGACTGTAGTTTTCAAGACCCCCACCATATAGCCGACTGTAGTTTTCAAGACCGCCCACCATATAGCCGACTGTAGTTTTCAAGACCGCCCACCATATAGCCGACTGTAGTTTTCAAGACCGCCCACCATATAGCCGACTGTAGTTTTCAAGACCCCCCACCATATAGCCGACTGTAGTTTTCAAGACCCCCCACCATATAGCCGACTGTAGTTTTCAAGACCCCCACCATATAGCCGACTGTAGTTTTCAAGACCCCCACCATATAGCCGACTGTAGTTTTCAAGACCCCCACCATATAGCCGACTGTAGTTTAAGACCGCCCACCATATAGCCGACTGTAGTTTTCAAGACCCCCCACCATATAGCCGACTGTAGTTTTCAAGACCCCCCACCATATAGCCGACTGTAGTTTTCAAGACCCCCCACCATATAGCCGACTGTAGTTTTCAAGACCCCCCACCATATAGCCGACTGTAGTTTAAGACCCCCCACCATATAGCTCACTGTAGTTTTCAAGACCCCCCCACCATATAGCCGACTGTAGTTTTAGAGACCCCCCACCATATAGCCGACTGTAGTTTTCAAGACCCCCCACCATATAGCCGACTGTAGTTTTCGACCCCCCCACCATATAGCCGACTGTAGTTTAAGACCCCCCACCATATAGCTCACTGTAGTTTAAGACCCCCCACCATATAGCTCACTGTAGTTTAAGACCCCCCACCATATAGCCGACTGTAGTTTTCAAGACCCCCCACCATATAGCTCACTGTAGTTTTCAAGACCCCCACCATATAGCCGACTGTAGTTTTCAAGACCCCCACCATATAGCCGACTGTAGTTTTCAAGACCCCCACCATATAGCCGACTGTAGTTTTCAAGACCCCCACCATATAGCCGACTGTAGTTTTCAAGACCCCCACCATATAGCCGACTGTAGTTTTCAAGACCCCACCATATAGCCGACTGTAGTTTTCAAGACCGCCCACCATATAGCCGACTGTAGTTTTCAAGACCGCCCACCATATAGCCGACTGTAGTTTTCAAGACCCCCCACCATATAGCAGACTGTAGTTTTCAAGACCCCCACCATATAGCCGACTGTAGTTTTCAAGACCCCCCACCATATAGCCGACTGTAGTTTAAGACCCCCCCACCATATAGCCGACTGTAGTTTAAGACCCCCCACCATATAGCTCACTGTAGTTTAAGACCCCCCCACCATATAGCAGACTGTAGTTTAAGACCCCCCACCATATAGCCGACTGTAGTTTAAGACCCCCCCACCATATAGCCGACTGTAGTTTTCAAGACCCCCCCACCATATAGCCGACTGTAGTTTAAGACCCCCACACCATATAGCCGACTGTAGTTTTAGAATTGGCAGCTGTCATCGCTCAGTTCACAACCACAAAACCTACAAATCACGTTGGTCTCGTCGGTGGAACATTTGGCAACTTTTAAAAAGTCTGCTTTCCATCCAGAATCCTATCGGCGTCCATTTTGGCGTCTCGTGCTCGCCATCCATTCAAAACATAACGTTACTGCTCGCGAGCCCAAACAGGTGTGTGTGCCTGTTGTTTTGTTTCCGGTTTAGCTAGACCCCGTGGGTGTTGTAGTTTTCTAACGTTACTAGTCGTTGCAACAGCATGTTTAAAAAAATAAAATAAAAAAGGCCGTACAGAACGTTAATCTTGCAATAAAAAAAAAAAATTCCATTAAAATTCTTATTATTCCTATTAATTCAGGGAAGGTTCCTGGAGAGGAAGCCTCTCTTTTGGCAGGAACGCCCTGATCACATTCAGTTCCACAAGGCCGACCGGCACAACCACACCGCGCGGTCGTCTGTTCAATCCCCAGACCAACAGGATAATATCTGGGTGGGGAAAGTGACAGTGCAGCACTTGTGCCTCCCTCATTACCACCACTGAGGAGCCCTTGAGCAAGGCACTTAACCCCAAACCGCTCCAGTGGAGCTGCTGGTTGTACTGGGCAGCTTCCAGGTGTGAATGTGATCAGGGCGTTGCTGCAAAAGAGAGGGTTCCTCTCAGGGAACCTTCCCTGAATTAATAAAGGTTAAACCTTTTTTTTTTTTTTTTTTTAAAGACTTGATCCCAAAGGCTCGAGACTTGCTTCAGACTTGGACCAAATGACTCGAGACTTGCTTCAGACTTGGACCAAATGACTCGAGACATGCTTCAGACTAGGACCAGATGAGTTGAGACATGCTTGAGACTTGCTTCAGACTTGGACCAAATGACTCGAGACTTGCACCATATGACTCGAGACTTGCTTCAGACTTGGACCAAATGACTCGGGACTTGCTTCAGACTAGGACCAGATGAGTTGAGACATGCTTGAGACTTGCTTCAGACTTGGACCAAATGACTCGAGACTTGCACCATATGACTCAAGACTTGCTTCAGACTAGGACCAGATGAGTTGAGACATGCTTGAGACTTGCTTCAGACTTGGACCAAATGACTCGAGACTTGCACCATATGACTCGAGACTTGCTTCAGACTTGGACCAGATGAGTTGAGACTTGGACCAAATGACTCGAGACTTGCTTCAGACTTGGACCAGATGAGTTGGGACTTGGACCAAATGACTCAAGACTTGCTTCAGACTAGGACCAGATGAGTTGAGACATGCTTGAGACTTGCTTCAGACTTGGACCAAATGACTCGAGACTTGCACCATATGACTCAAGACTTGCTTCAGACTTGGACCAGATGAGTTGAGACATGCTTGAGACTTGGACCAAATGACTCAAGACTTGCTTCAGACTTGGACCAGATGAGTTGAGACTTGGACCAAATGACTCGAGACTTGCTTCAGACTTGGACCAGATGAGTTGAGACTTGGACCAAATGACTCGAGACTTGCTTGAGACTTGGACCAGATGAGTTGAGACATGCTTGAGACTTGCTTCAGACTTGGACCAAATGACTCGAGACTTGCACCATATGACTCGAGACTTGCTTCAGACTTGGACCAGATGAGTTGAGACATGCTTGAGACTTGGACCAAATGACTTGAGACTTGCTTCAGACTTGGACCAGATGAGTTGAGACTTGGACCAAATGACTCAAGACTTGCTTCAGACTTGGACCAGATGAGTTGAGACTTGGACCAAATGACTCGAGACTTGCTTCAGACTAGGACCAGATGAGTTGAGACATGCTTGAGACTTGCTTCAGACTTGGACCAAATGACTCGAGACTTGCACCATATGACTCAAGACTTGCTTCAGACTTGGACCAGATGAGTTGAGACATGCTTGAGACTTGGACCAAATGACTCGAGACTTGCTTCAGACTTGGACCAGATGAGTTGAGACTTGCACCAAATGACTCGAGACTTGCTTCAGACTTGGACCAGATGAGTTGAGACTTGGACCAAATGACTCGAGACTTGCTTGAGACTTGGACCAGATGAGTTGAGACATGCTTGAGACTTGCTTCAGACTTGGACCAAATGACTCGAGACTTGCACCATATGACTCGAGACTTGCTTCAGACTTGGACCAGATGAGTTGAGACATGCTTGAGACTTGGACCAAATGACTCGAGACTTGCTTCAGACTTGGACCAGATGAGTTGAGACTTGGACCAAATGACTCAAGACTTGCTTCAGACTTGGACCAGATGAGTTGAGACTTGGACCAAATGACTCGAGACTTGCTTCAGACTAGGACCAGATGAGTTGAGACATGCTTGAGACTTGCTTCAGACTTGGACCAAATGACTCGAGACTTGCACCATATGACTCAAGACTTGCTTCAGACTTGGACCAGATGAGTTGAGACATGCTTGAGACTTGGACCAAATGACTTGAGACTTGCTTCAGACTTGGACCAGATGAGTTGAGACTTGCACCAAATGACTCGAGACTTGCTTCAGACTTGGACCAGATGAGTTGAGACTTGGACCAAATGACTCGAGACTTGCTTCAGACTTGGACCAGATGAGTTGAGACTTGGACCAAATGACTCGAGACTTGCTTCAGACTAGGACCAGATGAGTTGAGACATGCTTGAGACTTGCTTCAGACTTGGACCAAATGACTCAAGACTTGCACCATATGACTCAAGACTTGCTTGAGACTTGGACCAGATGAGTTGAGACATGCTTGAGACTTGGACCAAATGACTCGAGACTTGCTTCAGACTTGGACCAGATGAGTTGAGACTTGCACCAAATGACTCGAGACTTGCTTCAGACTTGGACCAGATAAGTTGAGACTTTGACCAAATGACTCCAGACTTGCTTGAGACTTGCATTAAACTTGATCCCAAAGTCTTGGACGACTTGGTCACAACATTGGGTATTGCTACTTAAGTAAAAGATCTGAATACTACTTCCACCTTCCGGCCTACACGTTACATTTATCTGTAATCTACTTGAGATTTACAGAGAAAAGACAGATGCAAGATTTCAGGATTTAAAATTGAGGTTTTGAGTCAGATTCTTACCTCCATAATAGACATTTATATTATCTTTAAATGTGCCTGTACACTAACTTACCCGGCTATTTAAGGCTTTTGGACGTTTGGACTGGTTTTCCCTCTGAAGGCTGCAGGTTTTAGGATTCTTTGAGGTTCAAAAGCAGCGACCGGCGGAGTAAACTGGACGTTGGCGGCTGATTCCTCTGAAACTGAAGCAAAGGGAAAGCAGCCCTGAGTCTCTGTCATCCTCCGGCTCTCTGAAAAGAAGCAGCCCTGCAGAGTCCAGTGGGAGTTTGCACCTTCAGCGTCTGTTTTCTGAGTAGATCTGTCAGATTAACTCATGTACTCAATACATATACAATTCCCAATGTATGTTCCCGATGTACAACCCCATTCATTACATAAAACCATTACTTTTAGCTATTTCAACTGTTTAGCCGTTACATAGCTAACTATTTATTATTACTATGTTGCCGTTGTAGGAGCCATTTGTATCCACCCTTTTAGTTAGGTTAATTTAGTTAGTTATTTTAGCCACTAGGGGGAGTATTGCACTGGGTGTGGTACGTCACTGGGATGAGGTATATTTACAGGTGCGGTAATCCATGAGGAAAGGTGTGGATGGCGGGGAACACACGGTTCTTACCGTAGCCGTGAACACGCCGCAGCATTTTATTAATCAGCACTGGGTGAAGTACTATTTTACGTGAAGTGACCTCTTATAATAAACGGGAACACCACCCAAAGACAATCGATGCCTGGACTCAAGATCCTTTTGCTCCGCGTTGAGAGCACCATGCCATCCATACAGAGGCTTATAGGAGAGCCTCCACAGCCATTACTACCAATAAATTACAAAAACAAAATATATCATGTAATCTGTTATTGAGATACTAATGTTACACAAGCTCAACATGAAGCAGAGACCTGCGATGGCGGAGGGCATGACCGGGAAGAGAAAGAGCCGAGGGTCGGTCTGTCTGTCTGTCTGTCTCTGTCTGTGTCTCTCTCTCTCTGTGTCTGTCTGTGTCTCTATCTGTCTCTCTGTCTGTCTGTCTCTCTCTCTCTCTTTCTCTTTTACTGTGTCTCTCTCTCTCTCTTTCTCTCTCTGTCTGTCACTGTGTCTCTCTCTCTGTCTGTCTGTCTGTCTGTCTCTCTCTCTCTCTCTCTCTCTCTCTCTCTCTCTCTCTCTCTCTCTTTACTGTGTCTCTCTCTCTCTCTCTTTCTCTCTCTGTCTGTCACTGTGTCTCTCTCTCTCTCTCTCTCTCTGTCTGTCTGTGTCTCTGTCTCTCTCTCTGTCTGTCTGTGTCTCTCTCTCTCTCTCTCTCTCTCTCTCTCTCTCTCTCTTTTACTGTGTCTCTGTCTGTCTCTCTCTCTCTCTCTCTCTCTCTCTCTGTCTGTCACTGTGTCTCTCTCTCTCTCTCTCTCTCTCTCTCTCTCTCTCTCTTTTATTTATATATATATATATATATATATTTATATATATATATCTATATATATCTATATATATATATATATATATATATATATATATATATATATATATATATATCTATCTCTAAATTAACAGCTGACTCTACGAGATCACCGAGGCTCTCCAGAAAAACACAATAGGAACTCTCCTCCGCAGAGGCGTCTATGTGTAATTAACGCGCTAATAACGCTCATGAACATTAAAAACTATATTAGAATTTCACTCATCGGAAGAACTGGAGCGTAGACTTCTTGGGAGGGTCCGTTAGTACAATCAAACGTACAGCAAGCTGTTATCAGCGTTGCATATTTGCATGAAAATAGTCTAAAAGCCAAAAACACAAGTGCATTGAGTGGAATTAGCTTTAGCTAGTTGTAGTGTCGGAGAGCAGAGCTGCAGGGCTGCCAACACCCTGCAGACCCTTTCTTTTAGGGGTGCTCAAGCCTCCCTAAATTTCATCTCAGCCCTTTTTTGTCACTTTTGCAAGGCACTGTACCCGTGTCACGGTATCCTCATTAGGGGCTGAGCCCCCCTAAAGGTCTGATCCTAGAAAGGCCCCTGCTGCAGGGCTAGAGCCCCCCTAAAGGTCTGATCCTAGAAAGGCCCCTGCTGCAGGGCTAGAGCCCCCCTAAAGGTCTGATCCTAGAAAGGCCCCTGCTGCAGGGCTAGCCTCATCTCTCTCACTACAGGCGCATGTCAATCAAAGCGACCACGCCCTCATTTATCCTGATCATAACTTAATCCAATTGTTCCCAATCTTTTTCAGCTCAAGACCCAAAAGAGAAACTTGGTGTCTCCCCGGGACCCAAATTTACAAAAATACACCATGAATCATTGTAACATCTACATTTTTAAACTGTGGACAAAAGACGGAACAAACCATGAATTTAAATGTATATGAAGTATATTTATTCCATTATAAAAGTAATCAAAAACAGAAAAGGTCTCTATTGTCCTCTCTGTGTCTCCGTCCCCTCCCATCGTCCCTCAGGACCCACACCAACATGGTTTAATAATGCTGACTTGAATTTAATGAGATGGATGTGTCTGGTTGAAGATATCAACCAGCTGATCTACTCTAGGTTCGGTTTTTGAAAGTGCCATTCTGAGGTCATGCTGAGGTCATTCTGAGGTCATGCTGAGGTCATGCTGAGGTCATGTTGAGGTCATTCTGAGGTCATTCTGAGGTCATGCTGAGGTCAAGCTGAGCATTTAGTCTGTTCCTGTATTAGTTTTTCAGGTTTCTAGAGTCGAAAAGCCAGATTCTCATTTTACTCTCCCAATTGGCGACCCAATAAAACGGGTATGCGACCCATTTTGGGTCCCGACCCTAAGTTTGGGAAACATTGACTTAAAGTAATGCGTTATAAAAAAATTCAGGACCTAATAGTTTTAATATTACTACAGATTCTGAATATTTGATTTTTTTTTTTTTATGTGTGAATTGAGCTTTAGGTGTCAGTTGTTCCTAATGAGCGTGAAGAGCCACAAGATGGCAGCGTGTTCACACAGGACACTGCTTCTTCATCTGCACTGTGCTGCTGATGATGATGATGATGATGATGATGACGACGACGACTACGACTGTGGACTTGACGTGGACTGAGTGTCTAGCTCTTAAACTGATAGATATTTCTAGCCTGTTGGGTCCAGAGCTTTGAATCCACTCAATCCACCAAGTGGAACCTGTTGACAGTTGTTGTCTTTATATATATATATATATATATATATATATATATATATATATAAAGAACTAAAACAATAAGATGAAAAACTCTTTAAAGCGTACCACTGACACTTTAAGTCATGACTGCACTGACTTGTAGCATATTTATCTTATTATAATGGGTTGTGTGTGTGTGTGTGTGTGTGTGGGGGGGGCTGTGGCTATATGAATGCTTTCTGTTTTTTGTAATGAGCGTGAGTCCGGCGATAATTGATCCTCATAATTGGGTTGTATAATAATGGTTAAGAAAATTCTTCAAAGGAAACCTTTTATAAATGTCGTTAATCTGCTCTCACGAGGTTTTAATGATTTAATTCGTGGGCTGATTTATGAACTAATTATCACGGGACTTCTTGTGCTTAGTTTGTTACATAATGTGTAAAAAAAAACAAACATTCAATACAAAGCCAATATCTGTCATCTGTAACTGATGTTTTTTTAATTTAATAATGTTGTTGCAGATGAATATGTAGTTTATCTGCATAGATAGACAGACAGGTGGATAGATAGATAGATAGATAGATAGGTGGATAGATAGATAGATAGATAGATAGGTGGATAGATAGATAGACAGGTGGATAGATAGATAGATAGGTGGATAGATAGATAGATAGATAGATAGATAGATAGACAGATAGACGGACAGGTGGATAGATAGATATGTAGCTATGTAGATGAATAGGTGGATAGATAGATAAACAGGTGGATAGATGGATAGACAGGTGGATAGATGGATGGATAGATAGACAGGTGGATGGATAGGTGGATGGATGGATGGATAGGTAGGTGGGTGGATGGATGGATGGATAGATGGATAGGTGGATGGATATGTGGATGGATGGATGGATAGATAGATGGATAGGTGGATGGATAGATGGATAGGTGGATGGATATGTAGATGGATAGGTGGATGGATATGTAGATGGATAGGTGGGTGGATGGATGGATAGATGGATAGATGGATAGATAGATAGGTGGATGGATGGATAGACAGGTGGATAGATAGATAGATAGATGGATAGATAGATAGATGGATAGATAGATAGATGGATAGATAGATAGGTGGATAGATAGATAGGTGGATAGATATGTAGATGGATAGGTGGATGGATAGATAGGTGGATGGATGGATAGACAGGTGGATAGATATGTAGATGGATAGGTGGATGGATAGATAGATAGGTGGATAGATAGATAGATAGGTGGATAGATATGTAGATGGATAGGTGGATAGATAGATAGATAGGTGGATGGATAGATAGACAGGTGGATAGATATGTAGATGGATAGGTGGATGGATAGATAGACAGGTGGATAGATATGTAGATGGATAGGTGGATGGATAGATAGGTGGATGGATGGAAGTCCGGCGCCCTCTGACGGTTATTTTATTATTATTTAAAAAAAAATCCTTTTCAAACAGAAAACAACATATTGTTCTTAAAAGTCAATTAAAATGACATGTGTTTGTTAATTGCTGTTTTTAATCCGTCCAAAGTCACCGACACAGTATAACCAGCTACCTGTGAGCTGCATGAAGTCACACACAACTAACCCGCGTCACACAGGATGACGGATGAGTGTACCTTCAAAATAAAAGCCCAAGAGAGCGGTTCACTGAGTAAAAAAGGATTGTTTAAAGTGTCTAAAATTGTAATCAGTGTATTTTTGTCTGCTTTACGTTTAACTTTCTGAAGACACCTTGTGTGTCCTGTTTGGTCTGTTTGTCCTTTATAGAAATGATTTGATATTTGCCAGATATTTGTCATATGTTTATTTTTTTTAAGCTGTAGTTTATAATGAAAGATGGACATAATATAAAAATATAAAATACATCCCACAAAAGTCAACTTTCTCTAAATAAATTGTAAAAAAAAAAAAGTCTTCAATGCAATGTCAAATCAATATTATGCTATTTTAATTAAAGTAAAAAATTCTTCTTTTTTTATTTTAGCCTACTCTCACTACATGAGAACTACATAAGATTAAGAAGTAAATTAAATATATCGCGTGTGCCAATTCGGCTTTTATTTTTTCCAAATAAATGCACCGGAAGCTGAGCAGCCATGCTTTCTCTAGCTTAACGTTGGTGTGTGCGGGGAGAGCTAACAGCGCTGCTGCCGCACAGAGAGCGACACGCAGAGGCTCAGTCCGACCGACTTTGGATATTTTGGGGGTTTGTGGTGAAGCCTGGACAGAGAAAAGAGGCAGAAAGACACGGGAAAACAGAGATTTAAGTCGGTTTGTTACTGCGGAATGGCGGACCGGGACCCGGTGCCGCTTCCTGCGGAGGTGCGGGCCAGACTGGCCGAGCTGGAGCTGGAGTTATCCGAGGGTGAGTACTTGAATTTCACCGCGGAGCTTCGGGCGGCTGTGCCCGGGGCTCTGCTGCGGCTGCTGCCGCCGCCGCTCTGGGGGTGTTTGTGTCGCTGCTGGTCGGTCTCTGCTGAGAGGACGACCCGGTTCAGAGTTTGAGCTGCGGGGAGGAAAAGTGTTGAGCTCCAACTGCCACAAGTTCATGTCCATATTTCCATTGGTTTTGGTTTTTCTGGCTGTGATATGGATGCAGGGGATGTAGTGTTTTGGCGGTGTGGCAGTGAAATGGTGAAGTGGGAACAGACTTGACATGCTTTGGAAGGACTATACTATTCCTGTAATATTCCTTTGATATGACAAAGAAGATGATTGTATAAGCTACCGGTATTATATAGCATAAAAACTGTCTAAATAGAGATATACATGTCCAAAAAGTGCACAGAAATATCATAGAATTACTACAAAAACAACACAAGAGTCCTTACTTAGCACCAGGTAGCCTATCATGTGAACATTATAAAAATACCATACAAGATTTTAAAAAAAAGCACAATATTAACCTTTAAGTATTTAGGCTATGCACCCAACACAACTACACAACTCTACAGGAAGTAGTAGTGATATTCTGAGGGCTGCAGCCATTGATTCATTACATTATGAGAATGAGCACTGCAGTGTCCAGAAACTCATTTAACACCTTAACATTGCTTTTTTTTTTACCCAAAACGTTCAGTTTACAATGTTATAAAACAGAAAAGCAGCCATCTGTCCATCACAGCAGATAAATACCACCCTAAAGTACACTTTCTTGCACCCAACAGATTTACAAAAACTCTACAAGAATGTTGTAATGAGGGCTGCAGCCATGGGTTTATTTCATTATTGATCTATTTTCAGTGAATTCATTGATTCTCAATCTTTAAATTGCCGATTACAATGTTACAAACCCCAACCGTTCAGTTTACGATGATTTCAAACCAAAAAGCAGCAATGTAGTTATTTGAAAACTTGTTTTTGTTGATTAGTGGACCGATATTTCCAACAAAACTACAAGAATTCTATAATAAGGCCTGCAGCCCTTGATTTATGATGTATTTTTTTCCCAATGAATTCATTAAAAAGTGTCCAGAAACCAATATCTTTTTTTTTATTTTTATTTTTTGTCTTTTTAAAGATATTTTTGGGCATTTTAGGCCTTTATTTATACATGACAGCTGAAGACATAAGAGGGGGATTGACATGTAGCAAAGTGCCGCAGGTTGGAGTCGAACCTGCGGCTGAGTAAAACCTCCATATATGGGCGTCTGCTCTACCAGGTGTGCTACCCAGGTGCCCGAGAAACTAGAGCTGGGCAACATGGAGAAAATCAAATATCACGATATTTATGACCAAATACATGGTATATTGTAGGGTTGACAATGGGTGCATTCACAAAATATTAACACAATGAGAGTTTTGATAAAGAATAATAATATATATTTTATATATATATAATATAATATAATAATAATGTGGATACAATGACTTAAGTGGGTAAAGGCATACAATAAAACAATCAATGTTGGTATAATATCAACATATTGCAGAGAGAAACCAAGTTAACACCTTTTTTTTGCTTTTTGTGCAAATTGCAAACCCCCCCCAAAAAAACCCAGCCATCTTACCATCACGGCACATAAACACCACCCTAAAGTACACTTTAGGGTCTCTGCCGAGCACCAGAGGGGCATCATATGGTCCCAGTGGGACTATCACAGTAGTGCTGTAGACATTCATCTTTTTGGGTTTGTCGCTATAAGAAGTTGTTGTCGTAGAGGTTTGTTCTTCACTGTCATGTTGGAAAATCCCGTTGAGCAGAGCTTGGGCATGCTGCTTAGATTATGTTCACACACACACACACACACACACACACACACACACACACACACACACACAGGGTGTGCAGCTGTTACCAGACACACAGTTTTCACATGACACAATGCAGCCAGGCAGCTTTTGGCGGGGATGAATGATTCCCTTTATATTCCAGCTTCTTTCCAAAACACAAGAACACACGTTGGCTTTCTTTTTTGCAAGATACTGAAATGCAGCCTTTGGTATTGATTTTCTCATTAGCCCCCCTCCTCCTCCTCCTCCTTCTCCTTCTCCTCCTCATCCTCCCTCTCCTCCTCTTCCTCCTCTTCTGTTTCAGATTGATATGTCACATTGCTGCAGACTCACTCTCAGCCTGGAGAGTATCATGGTGTCGTATTTCAGCAGTGTTTTCCCCGTTTCTCATGGAGTGTGGGGAGGCTTTCGTGGAGCTCAGCCATGTATGGAGGGAGGGAGAGAGAGGGAGGGGGGGGGGGAGGGAGAGGGAGAGATTTTAACAGCTGACTGCAAATGCACATGTTTCCACTGCTGCTGGTGCAGATGCAGCTTTCAGGAATCTGCATCTGTAGCTGAGAGAGCATTGAGAGGAGGGGAGGATGGTGGGGGGGAGGGGAGGGGAGGAGGTGACACATTCCTTTTTTTTCTCCAATGTGTTTCAATGTAAAGAAGTGCATCTTGGGAAAATGGGGTCAGATGCCCCAGTGCATTATTTACATACTGAGCCGACGCTGTAAATGCTCGCCGGCAGCGAACGCATCACTTTCCCCTGCATCCCCCGCAGACTTTGACCTAATTTGTGATCTCCGCGCATCTTCCCGTCCTCCACCGGGGGCATAACATGACATTGTCAACAGTCAGGTGTCACTACAGCTTTTGTTTTGTGTTATTTAAAATAATGTGCAATGGTAAACACTGCAGCTGTGACGTTAATGTGTCTCCCTCAGCTGAGAACGGAGACCGTGGATGTTGTCATGTGTCGTGGAACGTTGCCCTCCGCAACTCGCGAGAGGTTGGATTTTGCTCCATCTGACACGAGGCCAGTCCCAAAGTGAGCCCTGAGGACCAAAGACTCACAGACCTCCGTGGGTCTCAGGTGCTGAGTGAGTGAGTGAGTGAGGCCACATGGGCTCAGATAGGTATGAATGCGATTGGGACAGCACTTCATGAGATCCCACGTTACCTTGGTGACGTTAAATAACTGAGGTGTTGGTTTGTGGCTTGTCAGGGAAATCTGTTTGTTTTGTTACATATTTCTGGATTTAAAAAAAATATATATCGCCCGATATATCGGCCTATCAGATTTTTAAATAACCAAATATTAGGGGTGGCAGTAGCTCAGTCCGTAAGGAGTTGGGTTGGGAACCGGAGGGTCACTGGTTAAAGTCCCCATATGGACCAAAAAGTACGGAGTGTGAATTGGTGGCTGAAGAGATGCCACTCTACCTCCTGGGCACTGCCAGGTGCTCTTAAGCAAGGCACCGTACCCCCCAACCGCTCAGGGCGCTGGTCCAGCTGGCAGCCCCCCCACTCTGACATCTCTCCATTAGTGCATGTGTGTGTATTTCAGGCCTGTGTGTGATTTACTAACAAAGTGTACACAGAGTGTAAATTGTAATTTCCCCACTGGGGACTAATAAATTAAATTCATATCAGTATCGGCCTTAAAAATCCTTTATCGGCCGGGCTCTAACAGATATTTAGTTAATCCTTGCAGTTCTACTTATTTCCATATGTAGGGCTTGTGCCGCTGCTCCGTTGTCAGGTCTGGATGTGGAAATAGCCGTTTTTGTTTTCGCAGAGGGCATAACAACGCATAACCTCTCCTTTGGTGCACGGGCACACTGCGGGAATATCGCAGCTTTGTTATATGGAGGGAAACATAATAAATCAGATACCTCCAGTGCATTCCAGGAGTTATTTTAAGCTCTAATGTTTACTCTGAATGGTTCCACTTCCCTGCAGCCGGCTCAGCCGTTGTAACAAGAGAGGCTCACGTGTCGGTTTGAGAGTCCAACCACCAAGCTCAGCGTTGTCTTGGTTACTTGTGGATTTCTCTCAACCTCTCGTCTTTTATTATTTTTTTGAGCATTTTTAGGCCTTTATTGACAGGGAAGGGGGTCGGAGTCGAACCCAGGTCCGCTGCGTCGAGGAGTAAACCTCTATACATGGGCGCCCGTTGTACCAACTGAGCCATCTGGGCGCCCTCTTCCCTGTTTCTGGAGTTCCTACATTAAAGCTTTTTCATGCGTCTGTAGTAGAGGATGACACAGGAGTGGATTTTCACTCCTGTCCCGTCCCACTCCCATAGAAAGAAATCTTGTCCCGTCCCCCTCCCAGACCAAAGTTTAAAAACTAATCCCATCCCATCCCGCTCCTGTTTAAACTGACTCACGCTCCTGTACCGCTCCCATTTATGTTTTTCTCTAATTAGTGTTTAGTTAATACATAGAATTTGATTTAATCTGCTCTCCATCCTGTTTTAGACCAGCTGCTGAGCCTGTTTCTAGATTTTCTCCAGAAAATGGAAGACAGCAAATAAAAGAAAAACAGTACATAGTTCACACCATGTCTGCAATAGTTTAATAAACCCAAACAGCACATAAAGCTGCATTTTACTCATTTATTGTTGAGTAAACAATACATTTATAGTTTACATTTATAGTTTTATACGATTTTTTTCATCAATTATGCTCTTGCATAATGAGTCCATCTTAGTTATATGTTGCTGTGTAGGAACAAAAGTGCATCTACCTTTTCTGGATTGAGGGTAGAAGCCTCTCCTCTATCAGTCTTCCCAACACTGAAGCTACGCTCAGAAGGAGGACTTGTTGCGGGGACAGCCAGCCGCCTCTTGGCGACCGGTACGAGCCCACCTGACATGTCGTCTTTGCTATTGGTTGATTCCCGCTCCCGTCTGCTCCCGTTAACCATTTATCCTGTACCGTCCAAATCCCGTGATTAATAGTAAATATGACTCCCATCCTGCAGGAATCCCACGGGAATCCCGTGACCCATGGGATTCCCAAAAAAATTTCTAAAATCTAGTCTGTAGGCAGCACGGTGGGTGAGTGGGTAGCAGCAAGAAGGTTCTGAGTTCGAATCCAGGTGGTTCTGGATGTATGTTGTCCCCGTGTTTGCATGGGTTCCTTTCTCCCCACCATAAAGACATGCATGCTAGGTAGGACTACAGTCGAAAATTAGCCGATTTACAGAGATGTTGATTAATGTGCATTGTCAATCAAATAAATAAAATTAGATTCTAGTATTCAGCGCGGTCGGGGCCAACCGTCTGGTCTTTCATGCTGATTGGGGTCAAAGTGACTCAAAGAATGGACTTCTTCTTTCCTGTAGCCAATCATTGCGATGTCTAACGCATTGTTACAACATCTTGGAGGTGCGCGGTGCTCAGACCCTCCGCACCATAGTAATAACAACTAATGCCAAGTCTTAGCTCTAAAATAATTGGTTAACCGTTGTCCCCAGATAGGAGGTGGATCCCCATAATGATGTTACTGTGGCAACCACAACGTGAAACAACAACAACACACTTGCGAGGTAACCTAAAAAGTCAATCTGATCCGAGACAGCTCTTTTAGGTAGTAAGAGTTGGAGGAAATGACACGCACACGCACACGCACACACACACACACACACACACACACACACACACACACACACACACACACACACACTGCAGACTGACAGGTTGTCCTGAACTAATCTGGCTCTGCTGGCTGAATATTAAGCTCTGTGGTTCAGCCCAGATAACAAGCTGTCCACACACACACACACACACACACACACACACACACACACACACACACACACAACGTGTGTATAACGTAAGCCAAGAAAAAGCAGCAAATTCTCACATTTAAGAAGCTGGAACCATCAAATGTTTGTCATGTTTGCCTGAAACCGTTGAAACTATTGATCAAAACCGTTGGCGGTGAATCGTCTTTTGATTGATTAATCAATTAATCAGTTAATCAGTTAATCGGTGAATCGTTGCAGCTCTAATCTCCGGTCACCTGCAGCTCGCAACGAACTCCCGCTCACCATGTTGATTTAAAAAAAAAAAAGACCTTTTGGTTAGAGATGTGAGCCATTTTGCAGGAAACTGTTCAGTGTAGTGCTGTAGTGGTCTCGCCGCTGAGTTCCCGATTCGATGTCCAATGCGATGTTGATTTGGGATATTTCAGTCGCAAACTCCGACTCTGGATATAAAGAGACTCTACGGTTGTCCACGGTTCCCTCTAACTTGGTGAATTATTAAATGTATTATTGTTTACATTAACCCTTGTGTTGTCTTCCTGCCGACCTGGAATATTTTTTGCTCCTCTTTTTTCGAACCTTTTGAAATATTTGTGGCTTTTCCCCCAATTGTTTTGTAAATATTTTTTTACATTTGTCATGTTTGTTTTTTTTAAATTTTTTTCTCACATTTTTCTCACTTTTATTGACATTTTTCTCATTTTTTTTAACACTTTTTTTGAAAGTGCTTTTACCAATTGTTCTTTTTCCAAATGCTATAAAATTGACAAAAAACACCCAAATTCAATGAAAGTAGTGACCTGATTATTTATTTAACTTGTGAGGAGCGTTGTTGGGAACGATGGGAACGATCCACGTTACATTTTTGTTTTCTTTTGTTTTTGTTTGAAAGAAACCCAAATTTCTGATATAGAAACTTTTTGGAAAGGCGTCAAATCTGACCCGAAGACACCAGGAGGGATGAGAATTGACTTAATTAATATCTATACAGACTCTACAGTGAGTGAGAGCATTGGGTGACATTTCATATCTATCTGTCTATCTATCTATCTGTCTGTCTGTCTGTCTGTCTGTCTGTCTGTCTGTCTGTCTGTCTGTCTGTCTCTCAAGAGTCCAAGGGACCCTTTTAAAAATGGCCATGCCCTCTCCAAAATGTAGCCTACCTTTCGGACCAGTGGTCTTAGTTTCATACGATACAGAGATCAATTCTGGCTTTTATGAATCGATATTAGATCATTCAAATGAAAATATATATATTTTTTTTTTATAAAACCCAGCCCTGTAGTCAAACGCTCTTCAGAAGAATGATCCAAATGGAGGCGGCCTCTGGCTCACCCAGTAGGAGCGTGACCCCCATGTAGGCTGAGTCCAGCGGCCCGGGTTCGAATCCCACCTGCTGCGTGTCATCCCCCATCCCTCTCCCCCTTTCATGTCTATCCACTCCCACGATAATAAAGGGAAAAGCCCCAAAAAATACACCTGAAAGGTGTTCAGTGTATTAAAAACAGAGGTTTTAAATACCGCTGGAACCGTGTTGGGATACCATTTCAAAACAATATAAAAAGTTAATTTTCTATCATAAAAGTTATTGTTTCCTCGTGTCATAAAGGGAAATGTGGAGCAAAAGCTGCATTGATGTTGAAATTGAGCAGCACTTCCTTCTTCCTTCCATCAGTCGGTCACATCTGGTGTTAATACGATTCCTCTGCGCTATTTTACAGCTCCCTACTTTTCTGTCTCTTTCCTGAAAGATCTTTGTGTCCGCGGCGGAGTCGAAAACCTCCGCTCTGCTAATTACAGTCTGACGGGGGGCGGGCGGGGGGGGGGAAACACCGCTCCATTGTCCACGTGTGATTTATCGTCCTTGTTCTGGCCCAGAGACGCAGGTTTTTTCTTTTCTGTAGCTGTGAGGGTCAGTTCCCAGAATGCATCTCACCAAAACGTCTGTGGGGCGTTTTAGGGGGTAGGAAACTAACAATATCGTCATATTATTTGGAGGACATGTTGCTTTCTTGTGCACGAGTGAAGCAGAAACGCCTAAAAGTTGTAAATACTGTCACCAGTTGAAGGTCTCTTTCATTGTGATTCTTGAAAACAACGTGAATAATGTTTCATTTACACGTCGCAACCGAAACGCCAACAAAGACGTCGTTTTCCTCTCGAACAGACGGAGCTGAACTCTGGGATTTCTGGCTGTTAGTAAAAGGCCAAACTCACTAAGCCTAAGCTCCTCGGCTTAATGTATTCAGCCGGTGACATTTCACTGGATCACTTACAGGTTTTGGGCTAAAAGAATGACATCTTTATATATATTTTCCATTTCTGTCTACTGTCTTCTTGCCTTTTGTTTTTCTTCCTTAATTTTCTTACTTTAAAGCTTTATTGCGTAACTTTTTGATATTAATGGACGCCCGTTACATCTCTGTATTTCTCAGTGTGGCTATGTTCATGTAGTGAAGATTATTACCTCTTCTGAAGAGTTCATCATGTTTTTTTTAATCCTCCGTGTCCTCCTTGGCTACTCGCAACTGTGCGGAGGAGGAGGGAGGTGGTGCGAGATCACGGAAGACTTGTATCACGTGGACGTGCCGGCAGTTTTGTTGTCTGGGTAGTTTGATATAGGAAAACGGGTCAAATTGACCCGTTTTCCTATATCAATGTTGTTTTTAAATTCCCCAAAATAACATGATTGATTCCACACAACGCTCTTTGGCAAATACAAATCTCTACTTTCATTAATATTAATTTTGGGGCGTCTTCTTCAAGTTTATAGCATTTGAAAACAAATTGAAGTGTTTTTGAAATAGTATTGAGTAAAAGTTGACATATTCTAGTCAATTTTTAACAGGTCTTACATGTTCCTATGTCCATGTAACGCCTCTAATGCTCACTGAAATGTTTAATATGATCATTTATATTAGTATTATTACTCATACATTTATCTACTATGCCAGTACTTTTGTGACTCTGCATTTTGTTGTACTTGTAGGTCTTCTTAACCCTCATGTTGTCCTCGGGTCAAACCGACCCGTTGTCCTATATCAATGTTCTTTTTAATTACCCAAAATAACATGATTGATTCCACACAACGCTCTTTGGAAAGTACAAATCTCTACTGTCATTCATTTTGGGGCATCTTATTCAATTTTATAGCATTTGAAAACAAATTGAAGTGTTTTTGAAATAGTATTGAGAGTAAAAGTTGACATATTCCAGTCTGTGATTATCATCAACATCCATTCCTTTAATTTTAGTCTCAATAATTCCTAATTTCTGCTTTTCTAACTCAAACATTAGGTATAATTTCCTATAAATGAGGTTTATTGACCATAAATTCCCAAAATAACTGAAAACTAAAGTTAACAAGGTAGTGTTACGTGGTGTTGAAAACGTCAAAAAAAGTGACAAACATTGAAAAAAAGCGTCAAAAGTGTTGAAAAATGGGACAAAAACGTAAAAAAAATAAAAAATAAATGATAGAAAGTGATGAGGAACAGCTGAGAGGATGACGGACCGTAGATGGAAGGCCACGCCTCAAGATCCCCTGCAACGCCCTCACAGCAAGACAGACCCCAACAGACCACAACAGACCACAACAGACCACAACAGAAGACTTGGCAACTTTGAAGAGACAGTAGACACATGTCATGCCAAAAATACTTTACCTCGTTAATTATTATTCAGCACGTGTATCTCCGTGGTTCCCACGGCGTACGATGACTGTTGTGATGTCGCAGGACATCAAAGATTAAAGAAAGAAAAACCTGCAAAATCAGCTGCAAGACAAGTTGTATCCTCTTGATTAAATGTAATTAGCTACTTAATTAAAGTCAGTTAAAAAAAGACAAGTGTCATCTTGCGTTTGTGACAGGTGGGCGCCACGGCAACAATGATGTCACTTTGTCGAGCCTTTTATTGGTTTCCCCGCCGATTGATAACGAAACCGGGTGTGGCTCGACCTTTGGATGGGAGCACCTAAGGCAAGGCAGCTTTATTTATAGAGCACATTTAAGCAACAGGGCAATTCAAAGTGCTTTACACAAAATCAGTTAAAAACAATAAAAACAGTTAAAAGAAAATAAAACCCATAAAAAAAACAGAAGAAACATTTCAAAAATAAAAACAGATAAAACACAGGAATAAAAGTTACAGTGCAGTAGTGTCTTAAAACACACACACACACACACACACACACACACACACACACACACACACACACAGCTTTGGATGGGAGCACCTAACAGGTTATATACAGTGTGTAGTGTCTTACACACACACACACACACACACACACACACACACACACAGCTTTGGATGGGAGCACCTAACAGGTTATATACAGTGTGTAGTGTCTTAAAACACACACACACACACACACACACACACACACACACAGCTTTGGATGGGAGCACCTAAGAGGTTATATACAGTGTGTAGTGTCTTAAAACACACACACACACACACACACACACACAGCTTTGGATGGGAGCACCTAAGAGGTTATATACAGTGTGTAGTGTCTTAACACACACACACACACACACACACACACACACACACAGCTTTGGATGGGAACACCTAACAGGTTAAATACAGTGTGTAGTGTCTTAAAA
>JABXJD010001170.1:5000-42500 GCA_013375575.1 Percina caprodes | reverse complement strand
CCCCTACATATGACCTCAGCCCCCCTACATATGACCTCAGCCCCTAAATATAACCTCAGCCCCCCTAAATATGACCTCAGCCCCCCTAAAAATTATAATAATGAAAACTTTTAAAAAAAATCAATTTTAGAGCTGGTCTTGTCTTTCAGAGGACAGACAGTTACAGGGTCAAAGGGCCTTTGGCGGAGTCTCAGTCTGATCTGTCGGAGGCAGAGCAGCACTGGGGGGGTGACGGTTAACGTTGGTTTAGTCCCCAGAGAAGAAGAAGCGGATTTCATGGCGCAGATCAGAACCCAAATTATAACGTAAACAACTAAAATGTGTGAATGTTGGAAGAAATTGTCAGGTATCCTTCATAGTGTTAATACTGTTTATAAAGCTGAAGTTGTGGTTCAGTAGCTTTCTCTGAGATTATCGGCTAATGAAACTACCGATTTAGCATTTCTTGGGGGATTAAACACTTTTGCAAGGTACTATATCCGTGTCACACTCTCATTAGGTGCTAAGCTCCCCTAAAGTCTGATGATCCTTCAATCGCCCTGCAGTTGCTCACAGACTAAAAAGAGCCCGACCAATATATGGACCGATATTATCGGCCGATATTAGGCATTTCCCGATATATCGGTATTGGCATGTATCGGTCGGTATCGCCCCTGCAGTTGCTCACAGACTAAAAAGAGCCAGACCGATTTATCAGCAGACTGATGTATTGGCGGGCTGATATTATCGGCCGATATTAGGCATTTGCCGATATATTGGTATCGGCATTTATAATGGCTGATTTAAAAAAAAAAAAAAAAAAGATTCTGATAAATAAATATTTAAAAAATAAAACCATGTTATGAGCGTTGGTGTCACATAGTCTGTCCACCAGAGGACGCTCTACAACGTCCCTGTTAGTGATGGCGTTGCATAGTCTGTCCACCAGAGGACGCTCTACAACGTCCCTGTTAGTGATGGTGTTGCATAGTCTGTCCACCAGAGGACGCTCTACAACGTCCCTGTTAGTGATGGCGTTGCATAGTCTGTCCACCAGAGGACGCTCTACAACGTCCCTGTTAGTGATGGCGTTGCATAGTCTGTCCACCAGAGGACGCTCTACAACGTCCCTGTTAGTGATGGCGTTGCATAGTCTGTCCACCAGAGGACGCTCTACAACGTCCCTGTTAGTGATGGTGTTGCATAGTCTGTCCACCAGAGGACGCTCTACAACGTCCCTGTTAGTGATGGCGTTGCATAGTCTGTCCACCAGAGGACGCTCTACAACGTCCCCTTTAGTGATGGTGTTGCATAGTCTGTCCACCAGAGGACGCTCTACAACGTCCCCTTTAGTGATGGTGTTGCATAGTCTGTCCACCAGAGGACGCTCTACAACGTCCCCTTTAGTGATGGTGTTGCATAGTCTGTCCACCAGAGGATATATTTTGGCATATCGGATTTTTAAATAACCAAATTTGTATCGGTATCGGCCTTAAAAATCAAAATCGGTCGGGCTGTAAATAAGAGTAAGAAAAGAGGGAGTCAATGAGTGTATAAAGTAAACGTAGCCACAGTAAGAAATAAATTAAACAAATATATTAAGTAAATAAAGTGAGATTAGGTTAAAAAGATTGTTTCAAAGTTTGTATTGTACAAGTTATTTTGTAGGGCAGTGTCATCATAAAGTACATACGAACATATATAAGTACAGTGTGATTAATAAGTAGCAGCAGTATTATTATTCAATTCAATATGCAGAAGTTGCTTTTGTCTTTTACGCCAACATGAAAACAGCATTTAACCTTTCTCTCGCCCCCTCCGTGTGTCTCTCTCTCTCCTGATCTGAACGGAGATGGCACTTGTGCTTACTCGGGCGATTTGGGTGCTCTGCGTAATGGGCTTTGGGCCGCTCCATCTGCCATTAGAGCAATCAGAAGACCCCCCCAATCAGCATTTTCGGTCCACCGTCGGACCGTCAGTCCGATCAATGTCAGATTCCAGAGGCTGGCGTTATGGCACGCCAGCTTCTGATGCAACAAAAAGACCCTCCATCCCCTAATTGGCTTCTACTGGCGGGCCCTGCTGATCATAAAACAAGTAGAATCAATAATTAAAGAGCTGAGTTTACCATTCCCAGACTCTGGTGATTGTACGAGTTGCTTTGTGGCTTGACTGCAGTCTCTTTGGAGCTCTTTATTTATTTTTTTTACACAACTCAGAATCAGAAATGGTTGTTGTGCCACAATAAGTTAGACTTATGTAGTCAGACTTAATCTGCAACTATTTTGATAATCAATTAGTCGGTTTGAGTCATTTTTTTAAGACAAACGTGACAAATTCTTTGAGTCCAGCTTCTTAAATGTGAATATTTTCTAGTTTCTTCTCTCCTCTGTGACAGTAAACTGAATCATTTTGAGTTGTGGACAGAACGAGACATGTGACGACGTCGTCTTGGGCTTTTTGGGAAACACTGATCCACATTTTTCACCATTTTCTGACATTTTAGAGACCGAACAACCAATCCAGTAATCTAGAAAATATTCAACAGATTAATCTATGAAAATATTTGTTAGTTGCAGCCCTAATATTGAACATTATTATGAAATCGACAGTAAATACAGAAACAAATATATATACAAAATAACTGTTGCTGCCTCGCGAGCCTCGTAGGAAGCTGGGAAGGATTAAACAGGGTTTCCACGCTGTGCTAATCAGCCGCCAAAATAACGATATTTTAAATGAAAAGGGTAATTGCTAGTGTCAACATTTCTACCGTGCTTTACCGTTCCTCGTTACATCCCTAGTCTATAAAGACTTCCAGTAGATCAGCATGAAATATACACACACGAATATAAGCAGCAGGCATTCAAAATGACTGATAATTAATGCATTTCTCTTAAAAAAGTGAACTCTTTATATCACACTCATATGTGTAACAACTGTGATACACAATGAATGTACATGATGAAAAAATACAAAAATGTGGGTAAACTGATTTAAAGTGCCCACATGCCTTTTTTTCTGGGATTTGGGATGTTATTTTGTGTCTCTGGTGCTTCCACACGCATACAAACTTGGAAAATAAAACTATCCATGCGGTTTTGAGTGAGATCCGGTTTCTGAATGTCCTCGGTCTTCAGTCTCCGGGTGAGTTGTTGAGAATCTGCACGGCTTTCTACGTCACTAGCCGAGACGAGGTGGCTAACCGTAGCATGCTAGCGTTAGCATGCTAGCTCAATCTCAATGGCAAAACACTGCTACAACAGCTACTAGTTGACCATAATCTCCAAAAGAACTACTTCCTGTCCCAGTTCTACTTCCTGTCCCTGTTCTGCTGGTATTCCACAAGTGGCCCTGGTCTAGAAGAAGTCTCCCAGCTAATAAGAAAGAGTTATCTAGCTGATGGGATCTTACCGAGCTACTGAGCATGTGCAGCACCCAACAAAGATAGTCTAGAAGGCAGATGTCTCACTCTGGAGATAAAACAGAGACCTAAACACACAGGGTGAAAACAGGATCTGCAGCAATGTGCAGTACAACAAAAATATGGTGTTTTTTTTTAAAAATGAAACCATGTAAACCTATTCTGGTACAACCTCAAAATACAATTATGAACCTGAAAATGAGCAGAATATGGACGCTTTAAAGATTCTCGTCCTTCTGTCCCTCTTTTTCTTCCATAATTGGGGAATTACAACACATGAAGTCACTAATCCTGGAAACAATTCTCTCCGTTGCCGCAGCAACAGCTTGAAGTAACGTAGCTGCTGTTGTTGGGGGAAAAAATCCAATGACCGCGTTCATCCGTGCAACTGTTCTCTGCCATGTTGCTTCTCAGGTGATGTCATCGCTGGAGCTGGCAGGGAGGGAGATTTGGGGGTTTCTGGCAGATTGCATCACTAAGCCGCTCAGACGGGCACTTTCAGCCATCTCTCGCCTGTTTTCTTCCCTCTTTGCCACTTCCCGCCTGTCGCTAAGGTCTCAAGGGGTGAAGGGAATAGGAAAAAAATCAAAAAACTCCTTTGCCCTCACGCTGGGATAAATAATGAAACTGATGCTCAAACACACTCCATTTTTCCTCTTTCTGCTCAAACACACAGCACAAATATTTGCCTTTTGATGCGTTTCCTCTCACTCCGTCCTGCCTGGTTTTCGCTGTAACAGTTTATGCTTTCAGCTTTGACCCCTCTGATCCCTCTAACGGTGATCCCATCCGGGGTCGGGTGAGGTTAGACTCTAACCTCACCCGACCCCGGGAGGGATATTTTCCGTAGGTAATAACCACCCGCTCCTGCGCCAGCTGCTTGTTTTTATTCCCTAAAACCACTTTTTTTTTTTAAAATAATAGTTTTTGTTTACTTACAATAAAACTTCTATTTAACAACCTCCCCCCCCCAACTCAACCCACAACAAAGTTTCTCTCCTAACATCTGTTATATTATAAGAGCCAAAATACAGAAAACTAAATAAAAGGCAGAAAGCAAATTACATGACCATATCATTCATGTGCACAGAACAACGGTACCACTAGAAAAGTCATGACATGCATTAATACCAAAAACAAATAAGAGTTGCACCCTTGCTATCACCCTCCAAGATATGTTCCATTACATCACGTCATTTAGCTGACACCTTTATCCAAAGTGACTTAAAATTCGCTGTATTTATATCAGACGTTGCACGCGTCTGGAGCAATAAGGGGTTAAGAGTCTTGCTCAGGGACACATTGGTTGATGTATCGCAGTGGGAATCGAACCCAGGTCTCCCACAACAAAGGCATGTGTCATATATCCACTGCGCCATCACCACCACCACCACCACCACCATGTCTCGGTGCTTTCCCTTTCTGGGGTTCACCACCTGCCTGAATCCTGGGATTCCTGTTCTTTAACCCTTCTGTTGTCCTCGGGTCAAATTTGACCCATTTTGAAAAGAAAATCTTTATCAGAAAAGTGTCTTTTTTTAGAAAAATAACGCGGCTTGTTCCACACAACGCTCTTCACAAGTGAAATAAATGATCAGCCCACTGCTTTCCTTTAAATTTGGATGTTTTATTCAATTTTTGTAGCATTCAAAAAAAATGTCCAAAAAACGTTGAATAAAAGTTTCAATTTTGACCCAGAAAAACACGAAGTTGCACGGTCGACGGGAAGACGACACAAGGGTTAAACCACCTTCATGTTCCCAATCTTTGGAAACTTTAACTTTTTTTTTAAGGTTTTTAAATGAGGGTCCAAACCTTCCTACCAGCTCTGTTACTCATCACATTTACACCAACTGTTCTGAGCTCCTTGGAGAACAATTCTCTCAATCCCAATCCCAAGGGTGGCACCGTCGGCCAGTGGAGGGAGGGAGGGATGGATGGGGGGGGCTGAACTGTGCCCGAGTCAGACTTTAGGGCTCGCACAGACAGTAGTCGGACAATGAGGCACTTAATCCGTTTAAATAGTACAGCTTTATTAGCTTCTCTGCAGAGGAGCGAGATACGGAGCTCCCCCGTGATGGATGTGGTTGGCCGAGGGCTGCTCGAATACAGTTTTAGTTTTTCTGCCTCGGCAACAGCACCGATGGTGTTCTCTCTCACAGCTGACTTCATCCTCCTCGCTCGTTATTTATGGATCTTCTAGTGCTTTAAAGGTCCCATATCATGCCCATTTTCAGGTTCATGCATGCATTTTGGGTTTCAACTGTTCAAAACTCATTGTCTCAGACTGTCTGTTGGAATATGTGTGTATTTACCCTCTGTCTAGTCTGGCATTGCCAGCTCTATCTCCACAGCGCTGTGGGGTAAAGTCTGGCTACACCACAGATGACGATGCCATGCTCGATTCTGATAATTTAATAATCGATTATTAAATTAAATTAAATTATTATAATTTTTTTTTTTTTTAAATGTGTTGATTTTTATTTAAAAGTTACTGTGTCCAGACGTGTACAAATCCGAAAACATGGGATAATGGACAACAACTTAGGGTTTAGGCAAGAAAATAAAACACAAAATGGCCAAAAGAAAAAAAAAATACACATGATCTAATAAGACATACGTACATTATGTAACTTTTTCCGCTTCGGCCCCCTACAGGTTGTCTCATTGGAACTACAGCTCGTGGTACCCGCCACTTCGGTCCCCCTACAGGTTGTCTCATTGGAACTACAGCTCGCGGTACCCGCCGCTTCGGCCCCCCTACAGGTTGTCTCATTGGAACTACAGCTCGCGGTACCCGCCGCTTCGGTCCCCTACAGGTTGTCTCATTGGAACTACAGCTCGCGGTACCCGCCGCTTCGGTCCCCCTACAGGTTGTCTCATTGGAACTACAGCTCGTGGTACCCGCCACTTCGGTCCCCCTACAGGTTGTCTCATTGGAACTACAGCTCGCGGTACCCGCCGCTTCGGCCCCCCTACAGGTTGTCTCATTGGAACTACATCTCGCGGTACCCGCCGCTTCGGTCCCCCTACAGGTTGTCTCATTGGAACTACAGCTCGCGGTACCCACCGCTTCGGCCCCCCTACAGGTTGTCTCATTGGAACTACATCTCGCGGTACCCGCCGCTTCGGTCCCCCTACAGGTTGTCTCATTGGAACTACAGCTCGCGGTACCCACCGCTTCGGCCCCCCTACAGGTGCAGCTATAAGTTACATAGTCTTGCTTTAAGTGTCCTTGTTGGACTTTCTTTGATGCCATTTACTGTATTTCTTTGCCTCCTGTGAGGTTTTTATTGCACTTGCAAAGTCTATTTGTAGTTATTCGTGCATATAAATGAACCCAAATCAAAACCACCACCTCCTCCTGAAGCATCACCGGGTCAATAGAGGCCCCCCTGTTGAACCTGTTGGTCTCTGCAGGTGAACACTGCTGCTTTGACAACCACTTTCTGTCAGAGAGGAATGCTCCATGGTCTTTCCCGTGGTCTGTCCTCTCGGTCCTCTTCCTCTCGCTGTGTGGAAACGCTCCTCTTCAAACACTGCTGTCCCGTGACTCACCCGCGGCCAGTCGGCATTCTTTATAGAGTAGCTAATGTAAAACAGCCTTTGATACCAGTTGTTATATGAGAACAGGTTCGGTCGAGGCAGGAGAGCTTGTTCCACGTGATCTTGGGAATCTGTTTCAGTTTACTTCAGGCTATTAGTCAGATAAATAAACAACCAGTGAGGCCTGTCGATGTGCCCTTGAGCAAGAGTCTGACACACTTTGTGCTCTCTCTGTGTGAACAGACTCTACAATAACATGAGTAAAATGGATAAACTGTGAAATATAAGACACAGAAGCAGCATTACATTTGGAGTCATGTTTCTGGCTACCTTTTTAGCTCTTTTCTGGTCTTGTCTCATCCTGCAAAGACCTTCTGGCTCTTCACTTGGAACAGGGTTGATGAGAGCGCTGAGAGGGAATCAAAACTGTAAAACCAGGGGAACTACAAAGTTGGTGATAACTCTGTGTCTGTCCGTCACTATGATCGACGCCTTTCACATTACATATCAATTATCAATATATAACCATTCTTTAGTTCAGCTATGAATTTAACGTTTGCATCATATAGGTGCTATGTTCCTGATTTTTAGTGGCAGCGGTCTGTTTTTCAGGAGAGGCTTCCTAAAAAGTGTAATAGTGAAATGTTTTATATCTTTAGGCTTAATAATTGAAGGGACTTTTTCTTTCAT
Organism: Percina caprodes; assembly: GCA_013375575.1. NCBI lineage: Eukaryota > Metazoa > Chordata > Actinopteri > Perciformes > Percidae > Percina > Percina caprodes. The sequence goes on along the minus strand of JABXJD010001170.1, from coordinate 34,861 downwards.
CTTGACTTGAGACTTGATTTTGAACCTTAAAACAGCCCTGATCACTACCATGATCATGACCCTATCATCCCCCCCACTACAGATGCATATATTCTTGTCCTTTTTATAGCTATTGGCTTGTAAAATTGTAACTTAGCATCCCTTTTTAATGCACTGACAAGCACCAGTGACAGAGTTCTGTAGAGTCACTCGCCACTGTGCAAATATCAGGCTGAACTTATTGTCCTAAGGCGAGTTCCTAACACTCTGAAGCATGTTTTTGTGGGTCACAGGAGGAGGCAGCCTGGTTTGCACAGAAAGAGTACAAGTGATGAATTCCATCTGTGTCTCTTCGTTTTATCCCTGGAATCTGTCTAAAATTGCCCTCATCCTTCAAGACGTTCTGCAAACTGTTTCAAACCACTTGGGAGATTAGAACGTTGTTGGCTGTAAGAGAGGAGACGGATAAGAGAAGCATTGTGCTGTGAGCGTTAACAATGCCATGCCACGACAGCCCTGCTGGAGCGGAGGCCCGGGCAGTTGGAGGTTTTGGCTGCTTGTTTGTTCCACGCTATGTCAGGGTGATAAACCTTTTCTGAGCAGCGCAGGATCCAACGAGCCTAAGCTTCCTGGCAGATTAGTCGCAGCACTACGTGGACAATGTTTCACTGGGCACTTTCCAAAAACAAGACCACACTCACACTGTACGCATAAAAAGACTGTTGTAACAGCGCAATGGTGTGTTCAGACTGAAGTAAATCTGCAAGAATAAAAAAATAAAAGATCTTGAACAATGCTGGTTGTTTTGCCAGAGCAGCTTGCAAAAGGCCAAGAGGCTTTAAACAGCTGGAGAGATCTGCATGCCGACTGTCATGGAAAGTTTGACGATATGTAAAATACAAATATAACGATATATTTGTCCAAATACCTCGATATCGATACTGCAACGATATTGAAGTGTTGACTATTGGTGCTTTCGGAAAAAATTTACACAATGAGATTTTTGAGAAATAATCATCAATAATGTGGATATAATGACCAAGTGGGTAAAGGCCAATAATACAACCGTCTGGTAAGTTCAGAAAATGACATCACTTTAATGTAATGCAGCCTTTAAAACCCGGAAAAGACAACACTTATGCCACATCACGATATTACGATATCCAAAATCTAAGACGATATCTAGCCTCATATCACGATATCGATATAATGTTGATATATTGCCCAGCTCAACATGCACGCCACCATGTTGGAAGGATAACTTCCAACAAACCAGACTACAACTGAACACAGTCTTCCTGCAAATGCAAATGTTCAATATCTGATTTTTATTCTTTTATTTACTATATTTAAGGTTTATATTCTGTCTTTTGCCTTTCATAAGGGTACTGTCAGATTATTTGTGTACCACTGAGGGTGAGTTGCGTAAAAATTTCGTTGGACAGCTGCTGTCCAATGACAATAAAGCGTATTCTATTCTATTTAAACTGATGTCATACCGAGTCAATAAACTGGAGAAGCACGGCATGAACTTGGAGTCAAACAACTCATTTTCATGAACGTGTTCTTATATCGGACGTAAACGTAGCCTATAAACACCAGTTTGTGCTTGAACGTCTGTTACATTCACGCCATCGCCAAATGACTTGACACTTAAACGTTATTTAAGACAATCAGCTCCCCACAACTCTCTCTGTATTTCTCAGTATGACTATGTGGGGCTGAAAATCAAATATCTTCACCTTGATGCCGATATTGCGACGATATTGTATGGTTGACTATTGGTACTTTAACAAAATGTTATTTACACAATGAGATTTTTGATAAATATTCTCCAGATGATTTAATGACTTAGTGGGTAAAGCTCTACACAGAGCCTACAGTAATTGTTGTGAGGTTTTATACTTGTGCGCTGGTGTGTCTGCGTTGTGTCGTTGTGTCGTTCTATACGAAGGTAAATATGCAAAAGGTGAGAGCTTGTAGAACAAAAAATCTGAATTTGTATGTTAAAATTTGCATTTGTGAAAATAAAATTTGCACTTATTTTTACAAGTGCAAATTTTAACATACAAGTTCAGATTTTTTGTTCTGCATGGTATTCTACAAGCTCTCACATTTTTGCACTATTTTTACCTTCATATAGAACTACACAACGCTGACACACAGGCGCACAAGTATAAAACCTCACAACGGCGTTGGAATCCGCCTTAATACAGCAGTAATCAATGTGGTGCATACGGTAGTAAAACCGTGGAATACATATTACAGTGCATTACTGTTCGTAGCTATATGTACGAATGGGTAATGAGAACAGCCTGCTGAATTACAGGACTCCTACCTGTACGTTCCCATGCATCAGCTGTGTGGCTCCTGAAAATCCTCCCAAAGCCTTGTGGTATTTACCTCTGCCCCCTCCCCCCCCCTCCAGCTGGTCCTGGAGATGAGACACTTGTTTTAAGAATCAGCCGGTTTTCTCACCGCAGAGAGACTTTAGCAATCCTCTTCCACAAACATGACGGAGGAGAAACCGCTGGAGAACTCTGACCTCTGCCTCCCTCTTTGTACACAAACCATGTCTCTTACCCTAACGACGGGATCCAACCCCCGGACCTGACTGTTGGGAGTCTGGAGCGCAGCCAAGTGTGGCTCGGCTGGGCGTTGGAGGTTTACAGTACTCCAGATGGTGTCTTTTACATATGTAAATAAAATTGCCTCTGTACTTGACAAATAGAAACTCCCTCCCTCCCTCCTTCACATTGTTTACAACTGTCTCTAACTCTGTGGGGTTGTTGCTCGATGGCACTAACACTAATGGGGGACAGGTTCAGCTCTCTGTACAGGTGGTAGGGTTGGATACCGAATTTAATTCTTTTTAGGCACCGAACGAATTGCCTCTGAAGTATCAAGTATCGAAAAATGCCTTGTCGTTCAATACCCAATGGGCCATTCTGCAAAATGAGTATTTTACTTTTTGTACCTAAAAGTATATTTTGATGTGAATACTTTTAGTTGTGTACGATTTTGAATGCAGAACTTTTAACTCAGTATTTTTAAGTAAAGGATGTGAGTAGAGCCCGGCCGATATGTCGGCGGGCCGATACTAGGCATTTCCCGAACTATCGGTATTTATTATGGCTGTAAATATTTTATAGATCCTTTATAATGACAAATGATTCTGATAAATGAATATTTAAAAAATAAAATAAAAACGGACGGTCAACCATGTTATGAGTGCTGCCGTTGCATAGTCTGTCCACCAGAGGGCGATCTACAACGTACACATTTTATTTAGCAGACCTTTTAATATATTTTGATATTCTGTTGTGATAAAAAGAAACAAATTCTACACATTATTTTAGTGAGAACTCATAAATAACTACAAATAACTAATGTTTGGGACATCTGTTCATGTCTTGTTACGCGTTTCTGGATTTAAATATATATATATATATATATATATATATATATATATATATATATATATATATAATATGTGTATACACTACCGGTCAAAAGTTTGGGGTCACTTGAAAATTTCCATTATAGACAGAATACCAGCTGAGATCTGTTGCATTGTTTTTTTAACCAGCGCAGTAGTTTTCAGTTTACATCATGTGCTTACATAAAGGGCTCTCCAATGTTTTTCTAGTTATTTTTTTAAAATGATATCAGATTAGTGAACATAATCTGCCTTTCGAACATTGGATGAATGGTTGCTGATAATGGGCGATGTAGCTATTGCATTATAGATCAGCCCCCCCACTCAGATCAGCTGGTATTCTGTCTATAATGAAGTGGTATGGAAATTTGTAAGTGTGTGTATATATATATATATATATATATATATATATATATATATATATATATATATATATATATATATATATATATATATATATATATATTGGATTTTCAGACAAATATTTGTATTGGTATCGTCCTTAAAAATCCTTTATCGGTCGGGCTCTAGATCTTAGTACTTTTTGCACCCTTGCAACTGAGTGCATGTATAGTTAGAAGAATCCGACATGTGATTCCCACCTGATGATGTGACTCTTCTTCTCTTGATTGTGTTGGACTTTCCCTCAGATGATCATGCATCAAAGTTGCATGCCAGAGTTTGTTACAAGTTTGCAACCTGAATCCTTCACATGCTGTTGGCGGTTTCCTAAAACGACAGACACACTGCTCACGTTTTGCTGTGAGACGACAGAATAACGCTTTTGGTTGCTATGATTCAATATCAAGTCATTTGCAGCAGTTTCTTTCCTCCTCCTTCCTCTCTTTGTGTAATTTCCATGCGAGGGTTGTAATTTTTGAAATCTCACCGTGTGGAGAAGCCCATGATGGTTTCTTTTTAACAGACAATGAACCTAATTTGCATTTTTATGTTGTTGGCTGGGCTCTGTGACCAGGGGGCGGATTTATCTCGATGTAATCACACACCATCATGAACAAAGAGAAACAGTCTCCGAATGATTATGGAGTCATGAAAATGACTATGCTTCAACTGCTCATGTGGAAAAAAAGCTGCAGAACAGTAACAGTGTGTGTGTGTGTGTGTGTGTGTGTGTGTGTGTGTGTGTGTGTGTGTGTGTGTGTGTGTGTGTGGGGGTGTAACTGAAAAGGTAGTGAAAAGTAACTGAAAAGGTCACAACTTCAAACCCTGTAACAGTGAAAGACTCACATTAATCTTTTGTTAAAGTAGTAATATTACGACTCATATTTACATTTCTAGTGGCGCCGCAATATCGCAGGTGAGGCCCCATTTTTGTTAAAGGCAAAATATGTCAAACCATTCTGAAGTATTGTGGCGCTGCAGAGACGTCCCAGCCTACAAAGTGTATCCTACAGACTAAAGAACAAATCTTTGTTTTGTACAGATCTTCGCAAAAATCACACTATAAATTATTTTCAGTTTTTTTTAGATTTTAATATGGAATAATGATACATTCCCTCCAATATCTCAATATCAGTCAAAATAATCGCAGTTAGATAATTTCCTCAAATAATAATAATAATGTCTACTTTATTAATCCCACAAGGGGAAATTACAATTTACACTCTGTTGTTATTACACACATTACACACAGGTCTGAATTACACACACATGCTCAGTACCTATACATGCACTAATGGAGGGATGTCAGAGTGGGGGGATATCATGCAGCCCTATCAGCAGCCATGTTGGATTTTGAGCTTGGGGGGTATACTACGAGGTTGTCGGACTTCCGTACTTGGGAAATCACAGCGTGGGGGGTGTTTTTCCGACTTTGAACTCGGAAGTGCCGACTTCTGAGTACAAATACAACGCACTATAAGGTGACAAAGTATTATAGCGCCAAAATATTGCGTGAGGAGGATTTTTGGGTTGGTGGATGGGTCAAAGTAACCAGGACGGGTGCCCGAATAGCTCGGTTGGTAGAATGGGTGCCCATCTATGGAGGATTATGCTATCCTATCCTATCCTACAGACTCTTTGTTTGGTACAGATCCTCCCGGAAAGCCCACGTTAATCATTTTTAATTTCTTTCAATGTTAATAATGAATGAAAATAATGATTGAATAATGATACAAAAACGATCATTCCCTCCAATATCCTGAATCATATCGCAATATCAGTAAAAAATAATCGCAATTAGATATTTTCCTCATATCGTGCCTTACTAGCCCTACTAACAACATGGTGAGAAAAAACAGTGAGGAAACAAAAAAGCTTTTTTCTGAAGAGAACGCTCTCCAGTATATTGAGTGACAGCCCTTCTGCAGCTTTTGACCCTTAACATCATCTGTTAATGTGCACATGACCTGTGTGTGTGTGTGTGTGTGTGGTGTCATCCCTGCTAAGTGTTGAAGTGATTTAAGTCCAGTGGATGAAGATGGATGATTTGTGGACATCCACCCACCCACCCACCCTCCCTCCCTCCCTCCCTCCCTCCCTCCCTCACGAACGAACGCCCTCACAGAGGATGTCCTGCTTCACATCCAGGGTTTCCCCCGCCGTTATAAGTCTTAGGTGCAGCACCCGAGCCGTTTTTGTCAGCAACTAAGCGTAATGAATGTGCAATGTGGCAAAAAAGTGCCGAAAAAAGTGCCAAAACCTTTCAAAAAGGTCCAAAACTAACTAAATGACAAATGATTGTAGTTGGACTTCTTTAGCAAGCTTCGTCTTCAAGCTTTTTGAGTGTTGATTATTTATTTATTTATTTATTTATCTGCTCTAGCTTTTTCTAAAGTTTTATTAATAGGTACGGTGATAAAAACGGTCCAAAATTATATCAAATTGCATTTTTAGTTTTTTCTATTGAAAAACTTTGCTTTCATTGAGGAAATACCCTTAATCTCCTCCGCCAAATTTGTGCACCTATGTCTTCGATGAACCCAGGGAAAACACACCGACATCCGAGCTGATTCTTTTTCTCTCTGCAAGAAAGTAAAGACGGGGATTTCATCTTTCATTTGGTCCTTTCATGCTTAAAAAAAAGGCTTTTCCATGTTCCTTTTTCATGCAAACCGGAGCTCACCCGCGCTCCCAATTTGCTCATTAATAGCATCAAATGCCCTCCTCCTCACTCCTCTCTCTGTTGGGTAATCCTCAACAATGTGACTTCTCTGTGCTCCTTCAAATGAGCCATTGTATTCTTTTTTTTCTTTTTTTTGTGGAAGAGAGTCAACGGTGTCTTATGTTACACAGGCTTCCTTCATTTTTTGGTTTATTTTGTCACATAACCAAGCAACCGGGAGAGCTTTGAGTCAGAAAAGGGAGACTTTGAAAGTGCTTATTAAGTCCTGCTGTACGTTCATTTCGGATAAAAGTGTCCACCAAAATGGCAGACATAACCCCAGATTGTTACGTGACAGTGACTATGACTGGTTTAAGCCAACAACGGACATGCATTCAGAGTTACACAACGCTGGCCTAGTTTGCATTTAATGAGGGCCATGAACTGTGAAGCATTATGTCATGCTAAAAAAGCTCAGACGTGATCCAGCTGATCAGTCTGCGGTTACAGTATCTGTCATCACAGATACGAGGCTTTTGAACCCTCAACCTCCGTATTACTGGTGGCTTTTAATGCCAGTGATCTAGAAAATAGAAACTTATTTTACTGCAGCAGCTGATGGGAGAAAAACACTCCCATAGGTAATTTGTGCAAGCAGCAATTACGACTCGTATTTACGGTTATATTTGCGGCGCCCTCTAGTGGCCGTTAATTATGACGGGAACAAAGCGTAAGAGATCTAAGCTGTTTTCGAAACCGTTCCCTATCACAAAAATAGTGCACTACATTGTGTGTTCTCCATTTTGTAGTGGTGTTCCAATTTAACGCGGTTACATTTATTTCAGTCCACTATAAAATACCCAGAATGCACAGCTAATTTGCGCTTACATACAATATAATGCTGCCTTGTGCAACCCAAACAGTGTATTATTTCACCCGTAACACATATATTGTTTCTTTTGGTACATTTACACTTTACCTTTTACAACATCTGACACTTCAACTTTGAGATGTCTACCATGCAGAGAGCAAAAGGCTGACAGTGCAGATCCACCTGGCCGTGCAACGCTTCTGCCACGCTTCTCCACTTTATTCCTATGGGTGACGTCAAGGGACTTTAACGCGCTCGCAAAGCATCCGGGGAAGGCGGCATTGCATTTGAAAAATATGCTGCGCGTCAATAAACCTGGCCCATCTTTATGCAAATGAATCCGTGGAACGTGACGCGACTATCCAGTTGAAGTAGACAAAAATCTTTCAAACTGACCTTTGTCGATTCAGCAACTGCACGACCTATTTCTCACTTAAAATATTTTAAGAACCACGTTTTGGTGAACTATTTTCGCAAAATATGAGATCATATTCCGAATGAGCCGCCATTACTGTTGTTTTGTAATTCAGTCGTGTCGCAAAAGTGGATCTGTACTTTCAGTGTCTCCGTCAGTGACAGGATGCTCCGCCGTTCTCCGGCCTCATCGGGGCATCGCTCCAGTAATGAGTCTGTTTTTACCTAACCGGATGGTGTTATCTAAGGGTTTGGCTGAGTGTGAGCTGTGAATGCTGGGAGCTTTGTGTGTGTGTTTTTATTTAATCTACAGGGGCCATGTGTCTCATCCAGATAATCACTCCCACTCTCTGCTTCAGAGATATTTACATGCTGTTTAGCCCGGATCTACATTTTTATTTTTTATCGCCCAGACAAAACAGTGTGTAGGCATAAGAGATGCTAGACAGAGTGTGTGTGTGTGTGTGTGTGTGTGTGTGTGTGTGTGTGTGTGTGTGTGTGTGTGTGTGTGTGTGTGTGTGTGTGTGTGTGTGTGTGTGTGTGTGTGTGTGTGTGTGTGTGAGCCAAAGTGGAATATGACTATAGTATTTGGGAGAGAGTTCCATTCACATATTGCTCTGTACCTAAATGAACGTTGAATTGATTTGGTTTTCACTATAGGTAAAATAAAACTACCTCCTACTGCACACCTACTTCGCGTCCATATGATACAAGACTTCCGTGATCTCTCACCACCCCCACCCGTCCTCCACACAGTTGCTAGACACCAAGGAGGACACAGAGGATTAAAAACAAAAACATGATGGACTCTTCAGAAGAGGTAAAAATCGTCACTTGAGTTTCTGCGCGGGAAACGCCACAATCGTCTGAACACAGTCATACTGAGAGATCCAGAGAGAGTTGTGTGGAGCTCATAGTCTTAACCCTTGTGTTGTCTTCCCGTTATGAATGGACATTCGTAATGAACTTGTCCTTCCAGGTCAAAATTGAAAATGAATATTTTTTTTGTGCTTTTCCCATGTTTTTGTCGCTTTTTCTGATTTATTTCTCACTTTTTCCAGCTCTTGGCGCTTTGTTTTTTAAAAACCTGAGCTGGTTTAATAACAGCTTTTACACTTATTCTTTGAATTCATGGTCAGCAAACCTTATTTTTATCAAATTATACATGCGTTTTTAGTTAAAAAGGCAGAAATTATTAATTATTTGTGTGTGTGTGTGTGTGTGTGTGTGTGTGTGTGTGTGTGTGTGTGTGTGTGTGTGTGTGTGTCTGTGTGTGTGTGTGTGGTAAAGCAAGGGAGAAGTGAGAGAGTGGTGGCAATTAGCTTCGGAGAAAACTAAAGTGTCGCCCCTGTAGTGTTACTTGTGAAACAAGGTGCTCTACAGCACCTTGTTTCACAGACGCATGTTAGATAAGAGCCAGGGCTCCTGGGCTCTACAGCATCTTGTTTCACAGACACATGTTAGATAAGAGCCAGGGCTCCTGGGCTCTACAGCATCTTGTTTCACAGACACATGTTAGATAAGAGCCAGGGCTCCTGGGCTCTACAGCACCTTGTTTCACAGACGCATGTTAGATAAGAGCCAGGGCTCCTGGGCTCTACAGCATCTTGTTTCACAGACACATGTTAGATAAGAGCCAGGGCTCCTGGGCTCTACAGCACCTTGTTTCACAGACGCATGTTAGATAAGAGCCAGGGCTCCTGGGCTCTACAGCATCTTGTTTCACAGACACATGTTAGATAAGAGCCAGGGCTCCTGGGCTCTACAGCATCTTGTTTCACAGACACATGTTAGATAAGCGCCAGGGCTCCTGGGCTGATGAAAAAAAGGGGACACGCCGAATCTCTAGATAAGCCGAGCCAAGCTGCACCTGTTTGAACCGCACTTAGTGGGGGAAAAATACTGGGAACCAAGCAATTGGCCTGTTTGGAACAGGCACATGCTCCAACATCAATTATTGCATCAACAATAATGCATGTCACTTCAGTCTTAGTCAGCGTTTTTGGACATTGGTGCAGTCTCGTCATCGTCTCGTCTTCATCATGGAAAAAAGGTTGTTGACGAATACATTTAGACTTGTCTTGTCCGACGAAAGTAACACTACAGGGGGGACACTTTAGTTTTCTCCGAAGCTAATTGCCACCACTCTCTCACTTCTCCCTTGCTTTACACACACACACACACACACACACACACACACACACACACACACACACACACACACACACACACACACACACACACACAGGCCACTTACGTAGGCTACGGCAAAAGCTCTGCATGGAGCCTCCGCAGAAGCATAAGACGGCCTTTAGTGTTCCTAGTTCACTAAATGCAACTCCCTACAGTATCAAATAAACTGGACTGAAAGACAACAGAGGCATGCCAGAGACGCATATAGAGGTAAATAGCAACACAGACAGGCAGAGACAGGAAGCGTCAGAAATAGAAGCAGCCAAGTGAAGTAGACTGAAACCTGAAGCAGCAGCGAGGTCTTCAGGTCAGAGGGGGATTGGCGGCTCTGTGAGAAAAAGAGTTTGGGAACGTCGGGTCACTTTGAGAGAAAAATATACTATAAACACTTTTACAAACACACTGAGGACGCTGTGGAGCGCCCACACACTGTTTATATGCCTTCCCTCTCACATGTAAACACATTCTGATAGGCCAGTTTGTAATTCCCAACATTTTGAGACAGGCTATTTTTACTGCTATTTATTGAGGACATTCTTGCCCGCAGAGTCTTTGCAGCTAAGCCTAATCCTTCAATAGGGTTTGGAACGGACACTATGCTGCATTCAGGTTCAGTGTTTGTTTACATATGGGGGTGCTGCAGACGTTGCGATCACGTACACTTTACTGTAGATTCTGGACTAGGACTGCACAATCAGCGTGCCGATATTATCGACCAATATTAGGCATTTCCCGATCTATCGGTATCAACATTTATAATGGCCGATTTAATTTCTTTAAATACTCATTCCTCAAAATCATTTATAATGACGAATACATTATTCTGATAATGAATATTTAAAAAATAAAAACGGACTGTCAACCATGTTATGAACGATGGCGGTGCATAGTTTGTCCACCAGAGGACGCTCTACAATGTCCCTGTTGGCAACACTGATTATTTTATTTTTTAATGTGTTTTGGTTCAAAGGACTTTAAGTTTCATATCTCAAGTTTGTATTTTTATACATTTTATTCATCAGAACTTTAATATATTTTGATGTTCTGTTGTGACAGTAAAACAATTTATTACCATATTATTTTAGTGAGAACTCATAAATAACTTCAAGTAACAAATTTTAGGGAAATTAAACCAAATATTCATATCAGTATCGGCCTTAAAAATCCTTTATCGGTCGGGCTCTAATGGAGTACAAACAAAATGTCCATTATTTAATATTAATCTTTTTCTATACTTAACTAAGTAGTTTTGGTGCCAAAACATAACTAGTGTTGACATTGCCAACAAGTTCAAGACCAGCTTACGTTCTCTAACTTTAGATCTGAGGCTGCATTTTATTTCCAAGTTAATAACTTATTAAATGTATCCCCCCCATCCACCCCCATTTTTAGAAGCATCATCATCATGGAAATAGAAATCCAGTGAGATGTAAATTTGCTGGACGACTGCTGAAACCACACTGAGTAAGACATACAGGAGAGAGCGCGCGCACACACACACACACACACACACACACACACACACACACACACACACACACACACACACACACAAGGCATTTGTGTAACTCCAGGATGTACTGAGCTTCCAGGCAGAGATGAGAGGATTAACCTGCGAGCTGTCCGGTCACACGCTGCAGAGAAGGAAGCTTGCATGCTAAAGTAAGTGCTGGATGCAGACCAGCTGTTGTCACACTCGCTCCTGAGGTCAAACATGAACCGTTCCCTTTTTTACCTGCTGAAGTGAATCGGTGTGGGAATTCCAGGTTACAATACATGGCTCACGATGCCGATAATATCACGATACAGCGATTCTGCGATATAAATATATTGCTAGCCAATCCTATAATGATACACCACGATATTGTAACTCTGAATGCAAAATGCCTGTGAAAGTGTTAAGTGCGGGTTTTATTTCTTTATTCTCTGCGAGTCCAAACTGTTAGAACTTATAGCACATCACCATAAGCCTGTAAACAGAGGCTTTAATAAAGAGAAGGGAGAGCATTGCAGCGCTCGGGAGCGCTTTAAAACCCATTTAAAACAGTCTATGTTTAAATCTCACAGAAGAAAGTAGTTTTGTGATGCAGTCGGCTCATAAAATTGAATGAAAATCAAAGTTATTTAAAAATTTTCATCCCGAACAGGGTGAATCGAGATTGCGATTTCATAACGATTAATCGTACATGCCTCCCCGTGTGTCACCGAAATGTAAATTTTGTAACCCCATCCACGACCATTTGGTCAACCTAACTGTCCCGTTCTTGTGCCGCATGCTAGTCAAACGTACGTCCCGACCCAGAGCGTCAAAAGTGGCGCCAAGAGTCCCGACCAAGCGCGTCTAAATATGACTAAAAGACACTTTTTTGCATCATTAGCAAATGCTAAAAACACCTGACCAAGCGTCACGTTTTGACGCGACTGGAGTGAGAACGTGTTGGCCGTGAAGTAGAGACACTGGGAGCAGGGAAGTCTTATTTTAGCACCTTATTTTATTCATTATAACATTAATATTTGGCGCCAGACTATTGTTTCTCGTATCGGACGAAGGACAACGATATATTGCCGTATCGCTGTTTTGTCCCAATAATAATAAGAATAACTTTCTAGATACTTATGTGTTCTTGCGTAAGATACGAGTGGTCAAACGGCTCATTTAGACTCTGTTTGCTCCCCATCATAATATTATTCCTTGAAAAATAGCATCATGTTTATTTTTTTTACTAAGGGCAAAATGTATGTAATGGGTTTTATGACAATAAGATGTAAAAAATGTAAATATACACTGTATACATATGTTTTGAGAGTCTTATGAGTCTGGAATAGAGGATTGTATATTAGAGCCCGACATATATATCAGTACTAGCGGTCGATATTAAGCATTACCCAGCTATTGGTATCGGCCTTTATTATGGCCAATTTAAAAAAAAAATATATTCATTCATCACAATCATTTATAATGACAAATAAATTATTCTGATGAATGAAAATTTCATCAGAAAAATTTAGAAAATTTAGAAAATTTAAAAAATAAAATAAAAACGGACAGTCAACCATGTTATGAGTGTTGGTATTAAATAGTTTGTCCACCAGAGGGCGCTCTACAACGTTCCTGTTGGCAACACTGATTATTTTTTTATTGGCTTTATTGTATATCCTGTAGCAGAAATCTTTTCAATAAATTTCAATGAAATGTGCATGTTTTGCCACTGACAGGCTCAGATTAATGTTCAAAGTGTCTGACAACGTTATGGAAAGGATCCCTTCAGAGATAGACCTTTAAAACCTCTTTGAGATCCTTCTGTTTAACCAGAAACAGCTCTGAAGGCGCCAGACTCCATTTAAAAAAGCAATACTTTTAGCTTGTGTAGAGCCAACGTACACATGTAAATCTGTACACTACGTGTTTATTTCAACCAAAACTAGAGTTGTAATGTTTTTATGTTTAAAAAAGGGTCTTACTCTTTAACAGAAAGGTCGACCTCCTTAGAAATCCTTTCCATAGTGTTGTCAGACACTTAGAATATTAATCTGAGCTCGTCAGTGGCAAAACGAGCACTTTTGTGAAGGTAAATACAAGCTGGACACTTGCCCCATTAACTTCCATTGTAGCTTGTTTCTCCGCTGCCGACTGCATCGATCTTTCTTAATGGACGAATGTCAAAGATTGTTGTTCCCATCAGTCACTCAGACACAAAAACATAGAAAAATAGGATTCCGGTTGGAAAAAACGGTAGTTACCCTTTAACACATCCCATTTACATCTCAATTGTACCTTAATTCTCTCTCTAGTATTCCTTTTTCCCTGCAGTTTTCCACCCACTTTTTCCTGTCTCCATCCACCCACATCTTTCTCTCCCTCTCTTCCTCTCATTTTTAACCCTATATGTGACTGTCATGGTCTTTTATATTTGTGTTATCTCTCTATTCAAAACCAGCAGCTGCGGTATGAAGATTCTTTCTTCAGATTTCTGAGGGACGGAAATCCCTTTTCTTCCCTTTTTGGCCCCCCCCCCCCCGGGATTTTGAATATCTGGGCTGTAATTATTTATAACTCGAGCACTCCTTTATCGTCATCTCTTTCCCAACATTTTTCTTAATCCAGGCGTTTTTTTTGCTAAATATTTAATGTCCCTGACGCAGCAGGCCGTGGCTCTGATTGCCTCGAGGTCAGCGTGTGACGGCAGGAAAACGCTTCACTCGCAACGTCTGCGAAAGTGTTTTCATCTCGTGTTTTTAAAGAAATGAAAACCTCATCGCTCCAGTCGTTATTTATCCATCCTTTTTTTTCCTCAACCGGTTGTGGAAAATGCTCCTGAGCAGATGGCCGGCTCGCTGTGTCTTTTGGATGGAAGTCAGGGCCGCCATCGAGTCACGTGTTGTGCTGCTTCATGTCCCACACTGTCCCTTTGGTACTGAATGCCACTTCCTGTTGCCCTTGTGCCATATGTTACTGATATGCCATGTAAAAAAAAAAAAAATCTATAATTTATAAGTATCATGGTGTCAGTTGCACCAGTGTCATCAAGAAAAATCATGCATATTTGTCGAACTAGAGGATGGAAATTAATAATAATGATTTAGATTGTCAGTCTATTTGGCGGATGCTTTCATCTGATGGTGAAGCAGGTAGACGAAGCCTCCATGGGACGGCGTCGGCCTCCCATTTTAAACCATCAATTGGCTTTTCTAACCGTGACCATGATCTTTCCGTACCTCTAACCAACAGGATTCAAATGCAAAATGCAAGTAAAAAAAATCCACCTTGGCAAACACAGAACTTCCCCAAATTTTGAGGGAGCCAGTTGTGTAACTGTGAGGGACAATGCTACCCAGATTATATGTTAATCTATATTTTTTGATAATTCCATTAGTGTTTGAATTCAGACGGTAATTAAAAACCTTAATTGTAATATGAAGAGTTTAAAAAGGGATGTTTGATCTGGGTAGCATTGTCCCTCAGACGGTTACAAGTTGTTACGGGCCGGCCACATTGCACGCGTTACGTATGCAGAGCCGACGCTGCAACACTACGCTGCCACTATGATCACATGATACTGGCTACAACTGTCATGAGAGCAGGGCGTAAGTGGTGTGTATGTGCTGCGGAGGTCCGCTCTACGAGCGTTAAAATAGGGCAGTCTTCTATTTATAGAAGGACGGATCATAACGTGTCTATATTTCTTTTTTTGTGGTCAGTTTTTTATATTTATTTTTGGAAAAGTTAACAGCAACGAACAATTACAAACAATACACTGAGACAGAAAACGCGTGCTTAACATCAGAAACTAAGTGGAAAACGCATATCACACAATAGAAATGATGAACATAGAAAACAGTAAAATCAGAAAAGGTTACAAAGAAACAGAAGAATTAAATTGTCACACCACTGCTACGTATTAACCCTCGTGTTGTCCTCTCGGGTCAAAAACGGACAAAGATTTGACATTTTTATCCCTTTTATCAGACTTTTTTTTTTAGTTTTCACTAACACCACCTTATTACCGCTAGTTTTACACTACTTTTTGAAGTTCATGGTCAATAACCCTCATTTATATAGAATTATACCTAATATTTGAGTTAAAAAAGCAGAAATTATGAATTATTTAGATTAATAGAAAAGATCAGAGGAATGAAAGTCATCAATTGTATTTTCAAAGAGTGTTTCAATGGAATCCAATCAATTTTTTTCTGGTAATTTGGTTAAAAAGAAACCCATATTTCAGATATAGACATTTTTTTAAAGGGGTCAAATTTGACCCGAGGACAACAGGAGGGTTTAAAGCCAGACTAAACTAAACTAAATGTTTTGCGTTTGAGACCTAAAAAGAGCTACATCTGTAATAGTGTGAATATCGGGGGGGTAACTTGTTTCAGAGTCTCGGGGCAGCAACCGCAAAAACCTGATCACCCCACCGTCTATACCTGGACCTTGGGACTTCTGAAACTCGCTGATTTGAAAAACCGGTTGTGCACCCATGGAGTTAAAATTTCAGAC
This sequence comes from Percina caprodes, assembly GCA_013375575.1. Classification (NCBI taxonomy): domain Eukaryota; kingdom Metazoa; phylum Chordata; class Actinopteri; order Perciformes; family Percidae; genus Percina; species Percina caprodes. Next base: position 18,903 of record JABXJD010001170.1, on the reverse strand, counting down.
AAATACTCCAGGGCCTGACCATTCAAAGCCTTAAAAACACACAATAAAATGTATTCTAAAACGAGTGAAGAGAATGGGAGTGATGTGTGCACGTCTAGATGTACTTGTTAAAAAGCAGAATCAAGACATTGACAGCGACGGGCACAGTAATATTAAACAAGGCGGACATTTTGAATGCAATACTGTTGCAGAACTGACCAATGGGAGAGCACCCCCAGACCATGTGAAGATATGTACCTTGTGCTTTTATTGGACAAAGAGTGCATAACGGGCTGTTAATTATTTTCATGTGGTGCATTTTCACAGGGCTGAGATATGTCTTATGAATGAAATTGTAGTGAATCTGCTGATGGTCTGGAATGCTAGACCATACATCATGCCAGATATCACCAAGAACGGATAAAGCCTAGATAGCATCCCACCGTGTCTATATTTCTTTAAATAAAAACTCCTGTTATACAGGAAATTACTTAATGACTGTCAGTGAGCATATTACCAGTTCCTTATTATTTCTTGTTTCCGTCACCTGCGTCGTATGACAACAGCTGACAGTAGAATGATACAGTCCGGTACAGCCTGACTCTGGACTGTAAAACTTACATTAGCGCTCCTATTCAAGTTTATGTTCTGCTTGCCATTATCTTTAATGTGACTATTATTGCCTGTGCATCACACCCCCAACCGGCACCGTCAGACTCCGCCTACCAGGAGCATGGGTCTGTCCCAGGTTTCTTCCTAAAAGGGAGTTTTTCCTCGCCACTGTCGCACTAAATGCTTGCTCTTGGGGGAATTACTGGAATTGTTGGGGTTTTGTAAATTATAGAGTGTGGTCTAGACCTACTCTATCTGTAAAGTGTCTTGAGATAACTTCTGTTATGATTTGATACTATAAATAAAATTCAATTGAATTGAAATTGTTCAACAGTTGTTTGGTAAATTGCTGATAAACACTCAAGACACTAGAGAAGATTGGAGTTTTTTTCCTCAATTCTTAACAATTTAGCACTGGTGCTAAAATGTTAAGAATTCCCTCTTTGTGGGGGGTGCCAAAAGTCCCTCTATGCAGGAGAAACCCTGATTACAGCAACTTTTCTCCACGTTGGGGTCACGGCGGGTCCCACATTGTGGGACATTTTGCTGCCGGCCACATTAGACATGGAGCTGTGCAGTGTGTGTGTGTGTGTGTGTGTGTTCTTGTTGTGTGTACTGTAGCTTTGCCCTGTAGGGATGGAGGTTGGCTTGTGAATTAGGTCACCACCAGCTCGACTGTATGTTGCCTTTGTTGCCAGGCCACAGAACAACATGGCATCTGTCGCCGTAACCAGGCGTAAGGGCAGTTTCGGGGGTCAATTAGTTGGCAGTTGCTTCAGTTAAGAGCTGACATTGGGACATCAATTCTCCTTTTTGTAATGCACGCTCTAAGAAATATCTGTGTATTAACAATTGTACGCCTATATGTTTTAACAGAAATTGTCCATAGAACCTGATTCAAGGTTGTTTTTTTGTTATTTACATTTCAAATTGCATAATTTTTGCACCACATGGGGTGTTTGTAGGATCAAACCTTTTCTATACCATGCTAGAATGGCTTGAAACAAGGTAACCAGGTTACAGTATCCACGGTAGAACTTCAGACATGACCACAAAGTCATGAAATACATGTGGCAGGTCACCTTTAAAAAATAAATAAATAAATAAAAAGGACTGACTCAACATCTCAGGGTTACTTGCTTGAAATCAAATGATGATATACTGTAGGTAAACATATGTACGACAGTTATTATTAGAAAATTCATTGTTCTTGTACATTTTGCTCATGAATAATTGGTTCCCAAAGCTTGTGTCTTGGTTTTGACCTCTTTATGTCCTATGTATCAGGGCTGTAGTACTCCCAAGTCCGGTCTTGGACTCAAGTCCGTTTTTCTATGGTCTCGGACTCGTCTCGGACTCGCTAGCATTTGGACTCGCCTCGGCCACTGGTCTTGCCAAATATGGCTGTTGGTCTCGACCAAGTTATTATGTTCATAATAATATTGGAGGGAAAGTGAACATAGTTCAGGCGGGGATGTTGTTCGGCTTTTCAGAAGTTTATACAGCTAGCTAACGCTATACCAACGCTTGCTAACGTTAGCGGCACAACGTTAGCCTAGCTTGGAAGGTAAATATTACGACGAAGTTTCCCATATCTGCGTCCACGTTGTCAACATAAGACCTGTGGCGTTAGTGCTCCTTTTGTACCATCATGTTATTGAATAAAATATTAACAAATACTGGGTGTTGTGACCCTGTTTTTGCTTTTATATTAACAAAAAAGCCAAAATGATTGTCTTGATACTGTCATGCATACATTTTTTGACCTGAACCTTTTTGTGTTGACTTGGACTTGACCAGTCCTGGTCTTGAACTTGTCTTGGACTCGACAAAGGTGGTCTTGACTACAGCCCTGCTATGTATACATGTTAGGTTTCCGTGCACATTATCAATTTGCAACTAAAAGAAGGAGAAATGCCAGAAATATTGAGGTAATGAAAAGAGAAGAAGCCGTTTTGAAACACATTTCCTGACACTTGTTTGTTTCTCTGTAGGCCGAGTCACTGACAGACTCCCGTTAAGTGCCGTGCTCATAGCGTATTGCTGTGTTCAGCACTCCCTCGCCCTCCAATTGAGATATTTCCACGGGTATTTGTAGTTTGGCGTGTTTGGAATGCGTCACGGCTCGCTGGTTTCACCTCGGGGCTTTTTGAGGGTAAAACTCAGTCAAGCTCCGGCTTTAACTATGCTAATTTTCCTCCTAATGAATTTCTGAACAGAGTCCAAACCCTACAGTGTGTGTCTGCAGTTATGTTTCTCAGAAACACTGGAAGCAGTACAGGCTGCACACACACACACACACACACACACACACACACACACACACACACACACACACACACACACACACACACACACACACACACAAACTCAACTTTCAGTTTGTTTGTCACAATATGTGCATTTGACTCAATTCACTGTCACTACAATTGAATTATTTTTTAATCTACTCGCATGAACATTCACACACTTGGCGACGATGCCTAGCAACCGCCTCTTTTGGGAATGGGAAAAGTAAAAATGTGATGACACATCTTAAAAAGGTTGCAGCATTTCCTTTCAAAATCTCCATAATTTTATTACACAAGTAGTGGAAGGACATGTGATCTGAGACATTTATCTCATAATCATGAAATAGGATGCACATCTTAATCAATGTTTTCATGTTTTTATCCCAGAGGTGTGACATTTTAGCAGATGCGGACTAACACCAACCTTGTGTGACTGTATTTCACCGTAGAGGATTCCAACACCGACAGTGCATTCACTTGAAACGGTAAAGCCTAATGGTGCATTCAAAGTTATTATAAACTACCCTTTACCCATTTGGTGGTTGTTTTTGTCGTTTTACCAGCAATTTACTGGTGAAATAAGTTATTGTAATAAGTTATTGTTAATAAAAAACTTAAAAAATCATTTAAGTTTGACCATATGGCCTTAGCAATAAACAAGCCGCTCTTTAATGTCGCAGTTATGTACTCTTCCTTATTTATTTATTTGAATCTAATTTTTTTTAAATCAGAATGCTGGGTGGACTAGCTAGACCTTCCTCTGCAGCGCTGTGGATGTGAGACTACAGCTTAGTCATACTTAAAATAACTTTCTTATTTTTAAATAACTGCAGTCACACTTTATTCCCACTCAACACACCCATAAAGACATTTTATGAGTGTCATGCTTGCTCTGGAAGGTACCCCCATTTAAAACCTTAAGAGCTCCCTCGGGCTTCTGTACAGCCACTTGGGACTCCAGTTCCCATGATCCACCCCCTTAGTGGAAGGCAGAGGTCATCTCCCTGTAGGAAAGTTGCTCATGGCTGCTCATTAATCCTAGCTGATAACGGCAGACTCCCTGTGGATACTAGGGGATTTTTTTTGTGAGGATTTTTAAAATCCGTTATTTTCCCTAGAATCAATATTTTGTAGGGGGGGGGGGGCAGAAATCGATACAGCATAGTATCGCGATATTTTCAGTGGCAATACCGTATTGATACACAGGCGCCATGTATCAATCTTTTATTATATATGTGTTGGTCAGTTTGTCTGCTTGACAATCCCATTTTGCAGTAATATAAACAGAGAAATGTTTCTTTTTAGATGAATCAGATGTTGATAAGTTTCCTTTTGGGGACGTCATTTGAAATTGGGGAAAAATTTGAAGTTGGATAAAAGGTAACAAATTGCAATATATCGCAGAATATTGCAATATGTTAAAAATCGCAAAAATATCGCATTGTGGCGTAAGTATCGTGATGATATCGTATCGGGAGGCGTCTGGTGATTCCCTCTCCTAATATTTTGTATGTATTTATTTTTTTACCAATGATTAACCTAAATATTTCCTGTTTATACGGTACTGAAGTTATACGGTCGCCGAAGAGCGAAAGCAGAAAATGCAGAAAATCCATCTTATGTTACTTCTTTACAAATTAAATGTCTGACTGACTTACATGTTAGAAAACAATCAGTTTTTTAGAAATGTCTCATGATATTGTCACACACAAATTGCAAGGGCCAATCACAGAGTCACAACCCTGCTTTAAAAAATCAGTTTCTCCCTTTGCTATTCAGCTTTCGTTGCAGGCAAAGAGTGCAACCCTCCCCTCTAATTGTCTCTTATTTAACTTCTGTTGAATAAGAAGGAAAAGAAAGTGACTATAATCAATACTATCCAATATCCCAATACCTCTAGAATTGTAATAAATGTAAAAATGTAGTTTTTCTTTTTAGCATCTCACATCACACAGTCGCTATGACCACTACGGTCAGAAACATTGTGCCAAAATATGAACAATAACGTCGCTGTCAACGGGCTTATCTGCTAATGTTAGCTACCGACTGTTACCTTGAAACCATCCAGCAAATAGACGGTACCATAGGTTGCCGTTACCTGAAGCCGGTGATTTACTGTCACCGCTCATTTTCCACACAGTTTAACAACAGTAACAGTTTACTAGCTACGTTTTTCATGTTGGTTTTGAGCGGTATGCACCCCCACTAACCTGGAAAACTGTTTTAAAACGGTAGCTAACGTTAATACAGCGTGTCGGAGGAATACAGCGTCTCCTGCAGCGGGGAGGCAGAGGGAACGCAGCGCTCGCTAACGTTAGCTTCTTGTCTCATCTGGGGTCTGGTAAACAGTAAATTCATCAAATTCAGTGTCCTCAATGCTATTTTCCAATAAACTGTAGCGGTCATATTTCACAGGATCCGCATGAATGCAGATTTCATGTCGCAGCTTTGCCGCTTGTCACTTTGCCTAAGATGGAGTGACAAGTAGTACTCCCCCTGTTGTTGACTTGGTTGCCATGACTTCACAAGTGATGACATCCTGTCACTGTTACTGCACAGCCTCCAACTGAGCTTGACGACGTAGATGTGACGAGTGTAATGTGAGAAGTTGTAAGTCTTCTGGTAGCTGTGCAAGAGAAATCTCAATCATTCCCAATCAGCAGAGACGGAGAGGTAGGTATATGTTAGGAGATAACATGGCACAGGCTAATTACTGCTAACTAACATGCTAATTAACATTAACATAGGCACAGGCTAATTACTGCTAACTAACATGCTAGTTAACATTAACATAGACACAGGCTAATTACTGCTAACTAACATGCTAGTTAACATTAACATAGGCACAGGCTAATTACTGCTAACTAACATATTAGTTAACATTAACATAGACACAGGCTAATTACTGCTAACTAACATGCTAGTTAACATTAACATAGGCACAGGCTAATTACTGCTAACTTACATGCTAGTTGACATTAACGTAGGCACAGGCTAACTACTGCTAACTAACATGCTAGTTAACATTAACATAGGCACAGGCTAATTACTGCTAACTAACATGTTAGTTAACATTAACATAGGCACAGGCTAATTACTGCTAACTAACATGCTAGTTAACATTAACATAGACACAGGCTAATTACTGCTAACTAACATGTTAGTTAACATTAACATAGACACAGGCTAATTACTGCTAACTAACATGCTAGTTAACATTAACATAGGCACAGGCTAATTACTGCTAACTAACATGCTAGTTAACATTAGTCATTAAACCTAAACAGCTGATGCAAGTCCAAACTGTCTGTGAGCTAACCCTGTACTATGATTTGTCGACTATGCGACAGTAAGTCGCGTGGTTATGACACAGTAGTTAGCTTATTTTTACAAAAAACGTCTGCTACGGAGCCATAACGTGAGATACAAGGTAACGGAGCCTTTTTTACCTTGTTGTGTTTCTTTAGAAATAAACAACGGATAAATAGTCTTCAAACGCTTCAGATGTAAAGTTATTCACTCTCAAAGTGGCGCCAGAATGAATGGCAGTCAATGGGATGCTAATAGCGGGTGATGGCTTATTAGCATCAAAATGGCGCCATAGGAGCTCCGCCTAGAGAGGAGAGGCTGTAAGTACTCGACTAGTTGTTGCAACCCTCATGTCATTTCGCAACAGCCATCCTGAAAAGAGGCTGATTAGTCTGAATGTCACATTTAAAGCTGTTGCCAGGTTTCGTGGTCGGCTGCCATTTTGTTTTGATTCAGCACACCTGCTGCTTCTTCTTCCTGTTTGTTTTCCTTCGTTTTACTGTCTCATTAAAGTTCAGGTTAAAAGTTGAAGGTTTCCAAAAACACTTAGTCTGAGGTTTGTTACAGCTTTCTTCTACTGTCTTTCTTTCTTTCTTTTTTCTTTCTTTCTTTCTTTCTTTCTTTCTTTCTTTCTTTCTTTCTTTCTTTCTTTCTTTCTTTCTTTCTTTCCTTCTCCTTCATCTTTGTTTCTGTTCGCCTTCCTGCCTTTATCCATTCTTCCTCCCATCTTCTTCTTTCTTTCTTTCTTTCTTTCTTTCTTTCTTTCTTTCTTTCTTTCTTTCTTTCTTTCCCTTCTTCTGTTCGCCTTCCTGCCTTTATCCATTCTTCCTCCCCTCTCCCCATCTTCTTCTTTCTTTCTTTCTTTCTTTCTTTCTTTCTTTCTTTCTTTCTTTCTTTCTTTCTTTCCCTTCTCCTTCATCTTTGTTTCTGTTCGCCTTCCTGCCTTTATCCATTCTTCCTCCCATCTTCTTCTTTCTTTCTTTCTTTCTTTCTTTCTTTCTTTCTTTCTTTCTTTCTTTCTTTCTTTCTTTCTTTCTTTCTTTCCCTTCTTCTGTTCGCCTTCCTGCCTTTATCCATTCTTCCTCCCCTCTCCCCATCTTCTTCTTTCTTTCTTTCTTTCTTTCTTTCTTTCTTTCTTTCTTTCTTTCTTTCTTTCTTTCCCTTCTCCTTCAGCTTTGTTTCTGTTCGCCTTCCTGCCTTTATCCATTCTTCCTCCCCTCTCCCCATCTTCTTATGTCCTTCTTTCTTTCTTTTCACATACTCTCTCTATTCTGTCTTTATGTCCTCTGTTCTTTTCCTTCTTCCCCCCTCCCTTTCTCTCCTGTACTTTATTCCCTTCCTCCTCCTTTTCCTCCCTTTCTTCTTCTCTTTCTGTCATGATTGCGGTCTTGTCTTCAGGAGTCCAAACACACATTCACTCTCTAACACACACACACACACACACACACACACACACACACACATCCACTTCTCTGATAGAAACGAGGGCGTAGCTCGACCCTGCAGAGTGAAAACCACGAATGCTCCTTTTTAGAGAGTAAATACACGAGTGTGTATGTGTGACTAACCCTCAGGACTTGATTCTGAGTCCGACTCCGTCCAGCAGCCCCCGAGTCTCGTGGTCTTTGTGCTGAACTAGTCTCTCCGCTGCGATAAAAGAAACCTTGTGTGGTCAACTGAACGGCTTTTGTTCACCAATGACAAAGCAAAGAGGAAATATTTCCAGAGAGTTACAGTTACACTCTACACTGCTACTCATAGTTTTGTAATGTACATGCAGTAAAACTTGGAATTTAAATACATTATACACCTTATTCATTTTCTATGTATTTGTTAATAAGCTTGTAACAAACAGCAAGGGAAGAGCACATCACGCAAATAATATAAAAGGTAACGGGCGGATCTGATATCTGACACGGTGTATATGACCTACCCTTGCTATATAATTAAACCGCAACTAAGTCAGCACCCCCCCAACCCCCCTAAGTACCGTTAAGTGACATTGATAAACCTGCCCATAGACGAAGGACAACATAGATATGTGTTTAACAGCGTGTATTGCAAAACAACTCCGTAAACTCATCCCGCAGTTGATCCCATCTGGCAGGCCTGCGAAAACCAGAGTCCTTTCCAACCTCGACCGCCTCCCCGGTTGATCTCCAACGTCTCTTCCCTCCTGATCGATCAGCTGTCTCCATACGTCACAACCCCGTGTCCTTTATACCCTCGCACAAAACAAACCACTCATAAGGCTCAACAGTCAGTCCGTAGACAATCCGTGGTTCCAACTCAGGCCTCTGATAACACAGCGTATAATTCTACAGGTGAAAAGACAAACAAATACACGTAATGCACGTAAGAAAAGCTGCACATGAAGACAGTATGGGTGACCATTACAAGCTTTAGGATTAGCATTGCTAATAAGGTAGTTAGCATTGAAGAAATGGATATGTTTTGGTTTATTACAATGTGGATCTTATTTTTTTCTTAATCATGGACATCATTAAATCTCAAATAAAAATCAAAACATTGTCTTGAGACCCGGCTAGGATCTGTTGCAAAGAAACAAAGAGAAGATATTGTACAAAAAAGGACAATATTTCTCTCTGAAATGTAGCGGAGTAGAAAGTGAAAAGACTCAAGTAAAGGACAAGAATGTCAACATTTGTACTGAAGTACAGTACTGGAGTAAAGTTACCTTGCAGCTAAGTGAGTTGCTCAGTGTCCAAAGCAAATTTCTCCTTAGGGAGACCAATAAAAAGTACTTTACTTTACTTTACCTTCCACTGCTGCACTGATTGTGGTCTCATCCTGCAAGAAAAGGTGAACAAAGACCTCAAACTACATGCTGCAAACGGCTAAACTGAGACAAAGTGATGGAAATGAGCTGCTGACACATTTAGAAGGAGGCAACAGTTCCCAGAAACACACTAAAACGCCTCATTTCTGAATTTCAATCAGGAGAGACATTGCAGATATGCAAATGAGGTTTATTGTACAGCTCAATAAAATGTGCAAAGTCTTTGGCGATTAGACTCTATCGCTATACGAATATTTCGTATATCTACATATATGGTAGAGAACCATCAGACCCGATGGAATCTAGACACCGGTGGTGGCGACGAAGGAGCCCGAAGACCAGACCGAAGGAGGCTCTGGACCGGTCAGCTGGAGTAGATGACTGGAGGTGGGGGGGGGGAGGGTTGCACTCTTTGCCTGCAACGACAGCTGATAGCAAAGGGAGAAACAGATTTTTTTAAAAGCAGGGTTGTGACTCTGTGATTGGCTTTTGCAATTTGTGTACGATTCTGATTGGTTAAGCAGGAAGGTGAACGCCTCCAACAGCTGATTCCATTTAAGAAGAGATTAAATTAGGTCTTCCTGAATAAAAAATCATCTTTAAAAAAACCCAGTGACAGTGATGGCAAGTGCCATCATTAAGTTTGACCTTTTTGAGATTATTATCTTCAGTTAAGGATTTTCTTTTTGTTTTGCTTGGACTTAAAAGGCACAAAAATACTTCCATACAATTAAATGCTTTATTACCAAATTAGATTCACTTTCATGTTGTTTTGTTTTTCCTAAAAGTTCCTCAGCATGTAGCGCATGGTGCAGTCTGGGATCGTATTCACGGTACAAGATTCAAAATCTTTTATTAATCCCACAACACGGAGGAAGTTCACTCTTCACGCAGAAACGTGAGAAATGAGTTTAACCTTTGAGTTCTCTTCCCGTCAAAATTGAAAATCAACACTTTTGTTGAGGCTTTTTATCAATTTCGTCCCTAATGTTTGAGTTAGAAAAGCAGAAATTAGGAATTATTGAGACTAAAATTAAAGGAATGGATGTTGATGATAATCACAGACTGGAATATGTCAACTTTTACTCTCAATACTATTTCAAAAACACTTTAAAATTGAATAAGACGCCCCAAAATTAATGAAAGTAGAGATTTGTGCTTGCCAAAGAGCGTTGTGTGGAATCAATCATGTTATTTTAAACTTTGCAGGAATTCAAAATGTGAAGAAAGACAGAAAGCAGTCGAGCGTTGGCAGTCAGGCTCTTTTTAATTTTCTATCTGCTGAGCGGCAGTTTTCTGTTTTTGGATACATACAGGGAATGTGTGTGTGTGTGTGTGTGTGTGTGTGTGTGTGTGTGTGTGTGTGTGTGTGTGTGTGTGTGTGTGTGTGTGTGTGTGTGTGTGTGTGTGTGTGTGTGTGTGTGTGTGTGTGTGTGTGTGTGTGTGTGTGTGTGTGTGTGTGTGCGCGTGTGTGTGTGTAGAGTAATATTCTCTCTTTCTGTGATGACCAGTGACAGATGCCCTGCTCTAGGCGGATCTAACGTGTGTGTGTGTGTGTGTGTGTGTGTGTGTGTGTGTGTGTGTGTGTGTGTGTGTGTGTGTGTGTGTGTGTGTGTGTGTGTGTGTGTGTGTGTGTGTGTGTGTGTGTGTGTGTGTGTGTGTGTGTGTGTGTGTGTGTGTGTGTGTGTGTGTGTGTGTGTGTGTGTGCCACTGGCTTCTCAGAGTGGGTAAAATAAGGGCTCCTGTGTTTGTTTGTGCGCTGACATGCCCACAAGGAATTATGGGATGCGTGGGAGCTGCGGCACCGCTCCTAAAAGTAGAAGTAGAGGAAGTCTTATGCTTTTATTTTGTTATTGTCAGTAACATTTACTCGAAGGTTTTTACATAAATAGAAGATTTACAAAATAAAAGTCCTGCGTTCAAAACATTTCATAATAAGTGTTAGCACAGAGCGTTGAATATGAACGTATTGGGCTACATCTACACTACTACGTTTTCCTTGAGTCACGTGACATGTGAATATCATTTTGGTCTCAATTCGTCCCTGATGATGTTCTGAAGACTGCCTGTCCTCCCCGGTCCTCCTCTCTCTGTCTGTCTTCCTCTCCTTTTCTCTCTACTGATTCTATTTCCAGCCCTCATCTTTTATTTCTCAACTATCTCACATCATCCCCATCTGGCCCTCGAGAGTCTGATTTCAGGCTCCGAGATGGACGACCTTTCGTCGGCGGGGGCTTTGAATGGCCGAGCGCAGCGACGCTCCGCGCTCATTGATGTGGTGTCATTGTCTTCTTCTGAGCGGTGTAATTCTATCACGGTCTATTCAGGCTGAATGCCGTGCGGTTATGAATAACAACGGGCCGTAGTGGGACCGTGGGATGAGACAGAAAGCTCAGCCCTCTTCTCAATGGAATTAACCGGTGGAGAAATTACACAAACCTTGTCCCGTTTGAGCCTTTTATTTCATTTTCCTTCGACACAACCTCTGTCTTGTCAGCACTGTCGACATGCTTTGCTCAAGAGGACATCGATCGAAGTCGAGCTGTGATCCCCGAGAGCTTCACAACTGGAAACAATAACTTCAGCAGCTTTATTCAATATATTTAATGCAGCTTTGTCACAAACTAATGTTCGAATTGGGGAATAACCCCGCTCTAAGTCAGGGGTCTTACACGTTTTGTAGGCCAAGGACCCCTTAGCTGAAAGAGAGACCGGGTCGGGACTCCCTACATACATTGTATAAAACTAAGTTGCATGTTAAACTGGGCCAGATGGATGAAAATAACTGGATATTAAGATATTATTTATACATCTTGTTTTCCACTTCCAATCCAATCAATCCACTTTATTTCTATAGCACATTTTACAAACACAAAGTTACCAAAGTGCTGCACAAAAATAAAAAAACAATTAAGTAAAAGTACAGTATAAAATACAATAAAACAATCAGACATCAGAGGACCACACAACTCACATGGAGTTAAAAGCCAAAGAATAAAAATGTGTCTTTAGACGAGACTTAAAACACTCAACTGTTGGGGATGTTCGGACATGGAGGGGCAGAGCGCTCCAGAGTTTAGGTCCAACCACAGAAAAGGCCCTGTCCCCCCGAGTTTTAAGTCTCGTCTTGGGGACCACAAGCTGGAGCTGGCTCTCTGACCTCAATGACCGCGCTGGCCTATAAATTTGGATGAGGTCCGAGACATATGTTGGGGCCAGTCCATTCACAGCTTTAAAAACAAACAATAAAATCTTAAAATCAATCCTAAAACGTACAGGAAGCCAGTGCAATGAGGCAAGAATTGGCGTTATATGAGCGCGCTTTTTGGTTCCAGTTAAAAGACGTGCTGCAGAATTTTGGACTAACTGTAAGCGTGAAAGTGCTTTGTGATTAATGCCGATATAAAGTGCATTACAGTAGTCTAAACGAGAAGAAATAAAAGCATGTGTAACTTGTTCAAAACTATTAAAAGACAAAAATGGTTTAACCTTGGCTAAAAGGCGAAGATGATAGAACAGTCAGGAGACCCAAGCGGCGAGCCAACCATGCCGGCGCCATCTTTTCAACGTTTTAATGTTAAACATACAGTATTTGTGGAAGGCACAGTACATCCTTAACTGGTTACCATAGTGGCTGCTTCACCTATAGTGAGCTTATCTTCAGTGTGTTATAATGTGTTGGATTCATTGGGCGGCTGTAGCTCAGTGGTAGAGCGGTCGTCGGCCAATCAGAAGGTTGGTCCCATGTCAAAGTGTCCTTGGGCAAGACACTGACCCCCCAGTTGCCCCCAATGCTGCGTATATGTGTGTGAGTGTGTATCTGATGAGCAGGTGGCACCTTGTACGGCAGCCTCGGCCACAGTGTGTGAATGTGTGTGAATGGTGAATGGTTCCTGTATGATGTGAAAGCTCTTTGAGTAGTCGTTAAGACTAGAAAAGTGCTACATAAGAACAGTCCATTTGCATTTAATTAAAAAACAAAACAATAAAATGATGTTTTAACATAATTTGGTGGCCCCTCTGCACTAACTCTTAAGACCCCCTAGGGGTCATGGACCCCCTGTTGAATATCTCTGCTTTAAGTTTGGGAACCACTGTTTCCATTCAGTAAGTTTGTTGTGGCCTTTTTTTTTTTTTTTTTGCAATTAATATTTGATTTTGGGAACAGTCGTGCTCCATGTTTTCGATCTACCGTTCCTATAATTTAGCTACCCAACCCTGAGCTTTGACCTTATACATTGTTGAAACCCAAAACATTAAATACTGACTTAACATCTTGTTTTGCGTTGACTCAGACTTTAAGTTATGGACTTGTATTAACTCTTCTCTGCTAAAAACTCAGCTACAGCCACATGATGTAAGCTAATGATCATTAGCATTAGTTCCCATGAATCAACGAGGCATTTCAGTTCCTCGCTGAAGAGCACTTTAACTGTAGAACAGCCATCTGTGGTATTTCCTTGTGTTTTTGAGTATGGATTAGCTAAATGATGGAGTATGCAACAGTTGTGTGTGTGTGTGTGTGTGTGTGTGTGTGTGTGTGTGTGTGTGTGTGTGTGTGTGTGTGAATACAGCTCTCTTTGTACTTCTTAGAGTGCGTGTGTGTATCTATGACTACCCCGTCAACACTAAACTACAGATAGACATGCACACAGTGGGCATTGTCTATCACATAGCATAAAAGACACACAAGGGATACACACACACACACACACACACACATACACATACACACAGAGACTTTGAACTGCATGTTTTGAGAAACATGCACACAGGTGTCTCCTCTTCGGACCGTGAATGACAGTTTTACAGCTAATTCTGCTAAAGAGACACCTAAGTACCGCGCACACACACACACACACACACACACACACACACACACACACACACACACCATTCAGTCATGCATTCC
>JABXJD010001170.1:0-2500 GCA_013375575.1 Percina caprodes | reverse complement strand
GAAAGTGTTGCAAGCTTGTAGTTCATTTATATTTGAGGCTTTCAGTCGATGCTCTGATTCCAGATGACTGTCAGTGAGCTGGAGCAGGGCTCAGTGACTGTTGATGGACGCCGCTGGCTGCCGGAGGGATTGACCCTGAGAGCTTCTGGCTGCACGAGGGTCTCTGCTGCTCGTGGTTTCCTGCAGAATAACAAGCAGAGAGTTGATCACGTTCAGTTTATTCATTCAGAAAATGATTGAAAGGGGGCCGAAAAATATCTCACTCTTTTACGCTGACCATACACCAAACGACTTTTCAAGCCGCCATCGCAGACTACATTACATTGCGTAACATTGTCATTTAACACACACACATATACACACAATACTTCCTGTATTTTAAGGAAGAAGATTTATTTATTTATAAGACTTATTTATGATACATTATTCATTCACAAAGAAAATGGTGTCCTTTAAAGGTTGGATTTTCCTAAATTTTAAATTAAGGCATTAAGATCAATTAACTAAAAGATTTTTATTCTTCTTTTTAATCAACTTTAGCCTGGGGGGTGTAAACTTATGCAAGCCACTGTATGAAGTAAGCCAGTGTGTGCCAGTGCCAGTATGTAAGCCAGTGTATGGTAGGCATTACTTTAATCGGAATAACTATTATAGAAAGTAGAGCACTTGTGGAAGGTGTAAAATTGCCCTTAAGCAAGGCATTTCATTCCCAGCTAATCTGGTCAAGCTCCCGTGATGAATCAATATCAACATATAAAATAAATAAATAATGTAGCATTAAAAAGGAAAAGCAGCTCTTTAATACTTTAAAATGTCTTTAATTTGGAGCATGAACAGGAGCAGAAACCAGCAGACAGCGTCTCTTCTGACGGAGTTTAACTGGAGCTGTCGAGGTCTTTAACTTCATAATACGGTTTGTTAGTTCTTGATTCAATTTTGACAATTAGGGGCGATTTTCCAATCGCCTCGTCCCAATTGGCTGGCCGAGCGCCAGCTTTTGCCACTAGTATTTACCAGAACTGCTCTTCAATCAGGTCTTTGTCTGTTGCTGAGCCCGGCCAGACACTTTCAGAGAACGCTCTCTGGTTGTCGCTTCTCATAATGAAACCTTTGACTGGAAATGATGTGCAGACGTCCAACAAATGGGTGAGCGAGGACATGAAAATGAATAGACTAAAGAGTATAGGATTCAAATCACTGAGATGTCAATTAGGGCTGGGCTATATATTGATATTATATCAATATTGTGATATGAGACTAGATATCTTCTTCGATTATAGACACTGTAATATCGTGATAAGTGTTTTATGTCTTTCCTGGTTTTAAAGCTGCATTACAGTAAATTGATGGGATTTTCTGACGTTACCAGACTGTTGTAGTTGTTCTATTATTTACCTTAACCCACTTATACATTATATTCACATTACTGAAGATTATTTATCTTAAATTTAAGTGTGACAATACACTGCAATATCGCCGCAATATCGATATCGAGGTATTTGGTCAAGAATATCGTGATATCTCATTTTCTCCATATTGCCCAGCCCTAATGTCAAAGTCAAGTAACGCCAACGGACTTAACCCTTGTGTTTTCAGTGAACTCACTGTCCTTCCAGATAAAAATTGTAAATGAACTTCTTTTTTTTGCGCTTTTCCCATGTTTTTGTTGCTTTCCCCCATGTTTTTTCAAAAACATTTTTGTATTGTCACTATGACAACTAATAACAATCGCCATTTTGTTGCGTACTTCAATCAAATAATCACGGAAAACAGTTCAATGGCCTTTTATATCCCTTTTGGGTTACCATTTCCCATGACACAGTAAAAGGTGAAAAGAAGGGCGCCTGTAGCTCACCTGGCAGAGCGCGCGCCATTTCTAGAGGTTTACTCCACCACGGTTTATTCCCCCTCCTTTTCCCTATGTCTCAGCTGTCTCAAAAAAAGAATGTAAATACAACATCAAGGTTTATAATGAGGAAATACGCCTTCTTGTTCATCTGAAACTGAAATAAAAGGACATTTAGGTGGATAAGTACACACACACACACGCACACACACACACACACACACACACACACACACACACTTTAAGAGGATTAGCTGAATCATTCTCGCAGGGTCGAGGGGGTCGAGAGCTCGCGCTCACCACTGATAGGTCAACAGCATCCTTGACCCGGGTAATCTCTTCCAGAATCGAACAGCCCTGCTTATACTGAATGGAAATAACTACTTGACAATTACATTTTCAGAAAATGATCCTTTTTTTCTGTGAAACACGAGATGCTCATAAATATATCTCTTTATGCACACTCAACAACATTATAAACGCAACAGTTTTGTTTTTGCCAGACGCTGTCATCATGAGCATTTTGCCCACGCAAGGCGGTTACGACAACAAAACTGCAGTCAGAGAGAGAGAGAGAGAGAGAGGAGAGAGAGAGAGAGACCCCCCTCACCTCTAACCATAACACACCAGATACCTAACCATAACAAATACAGT
>JABXJD010000239.1:600000-998306 GCA_013375575.1 Percina caprodes | reverse complement strand
GGAGCTTAGTGCGGTTGATGTCCAGGTACTCTGACTCCTGCCTTGATAGCCTCAGACTCTGCAAGCATCTTTTGGACTGATATGTGCTATAGCTAGGAGCCTCTGCAATGTACAACCTACCACTTACTGTATTGATCTGCCTTTGTTATTCTCTGTAAAGAGAGATTTTATTTGTCCTGTGTGTTTGTCTCTAAACAACAGGGCATATAATTTACTGTAAAGCAATAGGTGTTTGTTGCAATTTGATGCAGTTTTCTATCCTCATCCACCTTTTACTGACCTTATGATTGTGTCTCTGTCGTTCTTTTTCATTCATGCTTCAGCTCACTAAAAGAACATAAATGAGTAAAACAATGTTTACAAAGACCTTTCCTGTTTTTAGCCATGCTAGTGGCATGGCGCTAATTATGGCTACCTTGGTCTCTTAGTCGGTCCACCTCTTTGGACTTCGTACAGAAGTTTGTGGTCATCAGAGGATTTTTCCCACTGACCTGGATGATCCCCTGACATTTAACGCCACCTAGGGCTGAACGACGTTTGAAAATAATCTAATTGCAATTTAATATGCGATTATTTTTTTAAGATCTTTGTCTTCTGTATTTGTTTTAAGATTAGATAGATTAAACTGTGGAGGCCAGGCCTGTATGTGATGATGAAATTAGTTGATGCATGAATTTATATGAATGACATCTTTTATTTAACTACTTCAGCCACAGTAGTATGTTGAGCACTGACCAAGCCTGGTGTAAACAAACATTCATATGAAAGTCAGAAAAAAATCACACAAACTAAAGTGCAGATTGCAGAAATATAAAAATTATGTGGCTTTACCACATTGTATTTTCTGTGAGTTGTGAAAGCTCCCTGAATGTCATTTATCTGTCTGGTTGTTACCCCTCTCCGCAGCAGTCTCCTCCGCTCCATATCTTTATAACGGAGCTAGCTAGCTAACCGGAGCTAACTGCTAATTAGAGCTAACAGAGCCTTCAGTTCCATTAACTGCATGTATGGACTCAAGCCCGAATAAAACCCTTCATTTTTATTAAAATGGCTGGTTAAAGTTTTAAACTAGTAAAGTTGTTTGAATGACAGAACTCTGCTTTATATAGGAGTTTAGACTGATTTGCTCTTGCGAGTTACGTGACCAAATTGCAGCCTTTGCGATTAGGAAATTGCGTTTTAACATATCGCAAATGCAATTAATCGTTGCAACCATAACGTTGATATTTTTGTTTTGTTTGTCTGTGAAATATCTTAACTATTTTTGACTTTTAATCTTTTTTACTTTTAATGATACAAATGTTGGCATGCTTAGTTCACCAAACTAAGATTGTTAACATGTTACGCATGTCACCCTAACCCTATCCCTGGTTAGCAACAGCATGTTAGCATCGTCATTGACCATGCTGATGTAAGAATTTAGCTCCAATCACAAGTGTGTACAGCTTCACATAGCTGCTAGCATAGCTGTAGGCTTGTTATCTTAGGTGGCAAAATACAGAGGTCTACATTTTAGAGCATGTATTCTGCAAGTTTGCATGTATTTTTGTGTTCAAGGCGAGCATGCCAGTGTAGGACTGCATTTGTTTGTGTGTGGGAAGCACCTTAGGTGTTAGTGTTCGGTGTGAAGATGAGCGCTCAGACTGGAATATAGCCCATGGGTAGAGCCATAGAATAGGAGAGTGAAAGCATAAAGGAGTGAAATATCAGGAGTGTGGGTGACCCCAGGGTGACTCTGTGCCCTTTTCCTTTGTATTGAATGACCGGTGTTTTATTTACCTGATTGATATGATTTCTTTGTTTCTGTCTACCGGGGGGAAGAGGAATAATTCAATTCAAAACCCAGCAGCACAGTAGGTCATTACAGCAGCGCAGCTTCCCGGCTGTAATTCTCAGTTTCAGTTCTCGGAGTACAGACAATAGAGAGTCTGATTCATTTAATGCGATGGGAAGGAAAATATTTAGTTCATGATTGGAGTCTGAGTTTCCTTACTGAATTAAACCTGCATAGTCCAAAGTGGCACCTTGAAATACAGTATATATGGAATAGCAGCTTAGAAGGGTTTGTGAGGATGCGATTCAAGTTGTTTTTATGACTAAAACAGTCCTTTTGGATAACAGATGATGACATTACAAGACCCGGACTTTGGCCTTGGTTGGTGCCTCGGAGTACCACTTTATGCTCCCTTATGACAAGTCTTACTTAGTGGAGTGCAGATTTCTTGAGTCATCTAATCCTCGTGTCAAGTGTCATAGTGTTGTAGCATCATGGACCTGTTATTAAAAGCTTAGCGATTTGTCAACCCCTTCATCTGAATCCCCCTGGAAGCAGAGGTGGTGTCACTTTGATTTGATCCTCTTCCTCATCCCATCCAGCAAGCACACAGCGATGCTCTGCTCTCCAGGAGGATGGCCAATAACCTAACAGGACCTCAATAATTTATTCATTCATGCTTATTTTGCAGGTGCTACATGTGCAGTAGAACAAGTAAACATTATTTAATTACATTGGCTGAAATATTGTGGTTCTTCTTTGCCTGCAACTAACAATTTGTTTATATATATAACAATTAGTGACTTTTTTTGGGTACTGACTAGGGGTGCAAGATACATCGACTCAATATCATTATCGCAATATCATGTTGCTCAATATTAAATCTAGGGGTGCAAGATATATCGACTCAATATCTTAATTGCAGTATCACGTTGCTCAATATTATATCTAGGGGTGCAAGATATATCGGCTCAATATCGTCATCGCAATATCATGTTGCTCAATATTATATCTAGGGGTGCAAGATATATCGGCTCAATATTGTTATCGCAATATATCGAAAGTGTCGCAATAAATATGCAATATTTTGTGGAGCAATGTGTCCCGTCCGTTGACTGTGTGGCTTAGTTGTGTTTGATGTAGAGCCTGCTTCAAACGCTAGAATGATCATAATTTCATTGGCCATTGGCTGTGCCACTTGCATATGTTAGTGCACGTTGGCGCACGGGTCCACTACGATGTGTCCACTACAACACTATGTGTGCATATTTCAACAGAGTGACGGTGTAAGTGAAGAAATAGACGACAAAATGGAAAGAATCAGAAGCGTAAGAAACGTTGTGTCCTGTTCTCTATTTATTTTATACCGTACCATCAGTAAAACATGTCCTGTTCTGTAGACATGGTCCTTCTTTATTTATTCATGTTGTACCAGTCCAATATGACAATATATGAAATAAACCTTGTGTTGTAAGAAAACTTGTTTAATTTGTTATGAATCTATTTTGATGCGTTTTCCCGTAACTTTTGTAATTTTACATGTTTAAAATATCAAACCTAATATCGATATCGCAATATCACATTTTGTCAATATTGTCCAGCCCTAGTACTGACTGAATTACGTTGGTACTACCAAGGACCGATTCACGTTAAATCAAACAGTGTCAAATTTCAGTACCTGGTAGCGTGTCTCATCTGTCCTCTGTCTCCGCATGGGGACAGAGAGTGAGGCTCAGCTCTGACACACATGCAGAGGTGCGGATGGAGCAAAATTATGTTGATTCAGCAGCATGTTAAAGTCACAGTGAGTCATAGCAATGCCGTTAAAGTCGTTACAGCTAGTCTGGTTACAGTTTTCAAAACTCAACGCGCATAGCATTCTCTGGAATGTAATGGGGAGCCGAAAGTGTTCCCAGGACTATTGTTATTGGTTTAAAGAAATGCCAATTAACCAGAGCACATTTTTCTCCCACAATGCTGTGTGGACTAGCCAGATCCTCCGCCGTAGCGCTGTGGAGGAAGGTCTGACAGTGCGAGACTACGGTGCGGTTGGTTAACACTTCCCTGAGACAGACAGGCACAGTGTTTATACTGTATATGCCCCTGGTGACTGACTGACAGGCTGGAGATTGCAGGCCCAACATTGTTCTCTATGCCCTGGAAATTTACTGACAGGCTGGAGATTGGTGAAAGGCAAGGCATCAAGGCAATTCAAAGTACTTTACATAAAACATTAAAGAGCAGTTAAAAAGAGAGAAAATAATAAAAGACTAAAATAGAATAAGATACAAATACAGTTTGTAAAAAGCAGTGTAAGAAATGAATAATTATTTGATTTATTGGTTCTAGGGATGGGTTTGGGAGGCGAGAAGGAGATGTTTTATTACGTGTGGTGTCTAAAACGTTTTAAATAAATAACTAAATGTTCTAAGTCAATGGGATGAATAGGTTTGGAATTATTTTTTACAACTGGAATTAATTTTCTGTTATTACAGAGAGAAAGTACCGAAACCAAATTTGGTAAAATTTGAACAGTACCCAACCCTAGTAGAGGCACAGTCAATCTTTTCTGTAAATTCGTTTTACTAATCATATTCAATTATCAAACTTTGGAAATGTGATAATGATTTGTTGATGTTAAAACGCTACAATTGGACTAGCCCCTCTTTTCAAATGAAACTGTTGCATCACTAACACAGATGGGTTCTGATTGCAGGCTCTATTTTGGGTCCATATTTAGGTCTTTTATTCAGCTTTGAGTCTAATAATTTTCTTTTTATTACTTCCATATCCAACATTGGGCCTCATTTACTAATATGTGCGTATAAATATTCTTAAATTTGCCCACAATATAATTACGGCCGCAGATTTACTGCCGGATTCATGACACACGCGCACTGCCACAATTTTGTTCTTACCACCGTGCGTATGTGAGTGAAACATTCAAAATGGTCAGGCGTGTGCTCACTGTTTGCAATCAGCATACTGCCACAACCCAATAATACGTTTGCCTAGGTGTATCATGATGAAACGGTGAAGATGTTTTAAAGAGAAAAGGGTAACACTTTATTTGAAGGGGTGTGTATAAGACTGACATGACATGATACATGTCATACACATGAAGGAATCTATATGAATATTTGTGACTGTCATTAAGTATAATTTGGTAAATTATGTTAGTGCTGTTTGAGATATTTGTGTAATGACAACAATTTGAATTAACCTAGACATAAATATGTCATGGCAGGCCTAAATATTAAACTTAAAGAAACCATTGTTAACATAAAAAAATTTTGTGATCAAATTTTTTATTTTTTAAATTTTATTTAACTCAGAAACCACAAACATCCACAAACAGTCACAAACAATACACCGGGGAATAGGAACGCGTCCCAGGGCCAAAAAACACAGAGAGGGAAAACAAGAGGGAGGGAGACAAAACAATACATGCTGAAACACACACACACACACACACACACACACACACACAAGACAGGGGACCAAACACCTGCGCAAGTTAGAGGTCCGGGCCGCAACACCAGACCTCACAGAGTCAACGACGTTCCGCCAAGTGTCCAGAGTCTTTTTTTTGTTAACATTACATAAAACTGTAATTAATTGGTTGTTTTTTACGTTGGCTGTCATGAGACCATTATAATTGTGTCATAAATAATTCCCTTGATCTCAAGTAAAGACCCCATATTCTCCATTGTAAGCTAGGACTGGGACACTCTGTTTTTGTAGTTGAATATTTTAATTATGACAGTAATTGATAAGGATGAAAGGAGGTCAATTTCATAGATATATAATACATTTGGCCAATGCATAAGCATATTACCAGTTTTAAATATAGTCTATTAAAGCCTTTTTTTAATGGCTGAAGTTTTAATTCACTATGCTTTTAGTTTAAAGGTCTATGTTTACATTTACTAAAGCAGCCGGGCTTTTATCATTTGTGTGTATGCATGATTTGAGGCAGTTCTAAATTTGTTTGTAGAGTACAAATAAATTAAAGTCAGGAAATATTGAACGTTAGTATGCACGGTTTAAGCACAGATTTGTGAATGAGGCCCAATGTTCCTTCAGCGATATAGCAAACATGAAGCATAGCTGTGAAGGTTTTGCCAGATACCAGTGGTTCAGTTCACCCAAATTTAGGTTTTGAGATAAGGAGATTTTTCTGTTCTTGACCTTGGAAACTGCAAAAAACATTTGATCATGGAGTTTCCAAGCTGTCATGGAAATGTAGATTTTCAAATGTCCACATTCTCAGTGTAAATTGTTTCCGAGGTCAATGTCCTTCATGTGGTGAGAAAAAAATAGAAATGTGAAAATTGTCATGACAATTGAGAAACTCCCATCTGCTGAGGAAGATCATGTGATCTGATGGGAAGCTTAGAAAAAACTATTGAGGGGACCATGTGGCGAGGTACTTAAATATTTGTCCCTTAGGAATATTTCTTTGGTAGTAGGAAAAACTGGTCACACTGCAAAAAAACATTACAATACCAATACTACATGTATGTCTTGTATTGGTGTGGAGGCATAAATTGCAGAGATGTATATCTCAAAACCCAGGCAAATAAAACCATCAATCTACATTGCTATAATCTTACCACTAGAGTTAAGTGAGAACATGTACAAGTTACTTACAATTATTGAAAACTAATCCTAAAGGTATGCATGACATTAAAGGATGGTTGCTATTAGGGATGAGCCGGATACTCGGCTGAAACGAGTATCCGGTACGGATAAAGCACTTTTGCCGAATACAAGTATTATACGAGTAATAAGAGTAATTATCTGTACTCGGATTGGGTAGCGGACCGTGCGCCCCGCCCCCTACACACACGCTCTGCTTACTCACACAGAACACTGAGAAGTGAACAGCGCGCTCGCTCGCTCTCTCTCTCTCTCTGTCTCTGTCTCTGTCTCTGTCTCTGTCCCCCCACACACACACACAGTCACTGAGGTCCGTGGGTCTTTTCCGTTAACGTTTAGGGTTTCTTCAGCTTCAGGTTTGTTTTTTACTTCGGTTTGTAGTACTTACTTAACCCGTAGATCTCTGGTAACGGGGGTTTCAAACAGTGCGTGGTAGAACGCAACTCGCGTTGCGTCTCTGCCGTCGGAGATTTTTTTTTTTTTGTGTTTTCATTGTTGCAAAATTTGTTCTGTATATAGTTCATTTGTTACCATGACAACACCTCTGATCTCGCTTATTCTGTTATGGAAATAGTTTTCTTATCAACAATAAATACAACAATTTCTGATCAACCCATATCAATTGCATGCTTACAATAACATACCGGTTAAAGCCCCGCCCATTTCAAGACAACCCAACCCACTTCCGGGTTAAATCCTGCCCACTTCCGGGTTAGGCCCCGCCCAGTCCGAGTACAGATACGGATACAGATAATTAATGTGGTATACAGATACAGATAATGCTGTACTCGCTCATCCCTAGTTGCTATGGTATTCCGACCCTACTCATATTATTTCAATGATCCATAGGGGTCAGGCAGGAGTGGGTCGATGTGGGTATTTGTTGTCATCTGGGATATAAGCCCTCGCTGGATGTGATGTATGTCAGTCATTCCAATGATGATTGAATGACATAAGTTAATACTCAGTCTCTTTAGACACATCTGCCATTAAAGCAAGTGACCCTAGGCACTCAAACGCTAAACTGTCCAATGTTTAACTATCTCCAATCTCACTGTGTACTTTTTTTTGTGTGTGTCTTTGTGCTTGTTCGCGTGTCAGTGTTAAAACTCACACGTTCATTGAATAGTGGCACGTGGGTTGTCTTGTGGCGCAGGATTTACTAGCTAGCTGGGAGGATAGTGGTGTCACCCAGCGTTTAATTGGCTCACCCCAGAGATTTTTTTCAAGCAGATGCAGAGCCATGTGCCCATCCCTTTCCTTTTTTGCTCCCTCCCTCCCTCCCTCCCTCCCTCCTACAGTACATTCCTCCCATAATCAATTCTCAGGCTTCAATATAGACTACAACTCTCTATCTATCTATCTCTCGCTCTCTCTTTCTCTCTCTCTCTCTCTCTCTCTGCCGCAGTTACTTGCAACACATTGCAACACTGCAAGACCATGCTTTCAATTCTTAACACCTCCCTCTCTTCTCTCTTAGCCTCTGAGTTTGCACTAAGCACTATGGATCTCACATTTAGAGAGAGAAACAAGAGAGATTAAGTGAGCAACAGAGAGAGGCAGGATGGAGCATCAGTTATTTTTACTGTTACGGAAGCCTAATGTTTTGGCTAGGCAGGAAAAGACAAGAAAATGGGAGTGCCATCTAGATAGACGTGGAATAATCAACTTCCACCACACATTGATAAAACCATGATGTAGTAAATAGACGTGTTCCGATACAGTTTTAGCTGCATTTTCCCCCATCATATTAAATCAGTTTGGATCGAAAAGGAGGGGGGTCGGCCCTCTGGGACGGTATCGGCTCAGGATGAAGGAGAATCTGCGTGTATGCAGCAGCATTACAAGGTCAACCGCACCTCGTACATGATCACATGCAAGCACACATGTACGTAGACTTGGCACACGCACATCCACTGTCAGCCAGCCCTTAGTCAGCACAGTGTTGGCTGCTCTGTGAGAAAGTTGGATGTCGCCACCTAGTGTTTACACAGAGGACTTTTCCTATCACATTATCTAATGTATTATCTCATTTTCTAATTCCTCTCCTCCTGTCAGATACTCCTACACAAACCCTCCCTCTGCCACTGCTACACAAATCTTACTCAGAAACGCCGTTCTTTAAATGAACACCATTAGCATGTACTCTTACACACATCCATATTTAATTTCCTGTAAAATGCACTGAAAATCCATCTTCACCATATGGATCATGTAACCACAGTTGAGCACACCCAGTTTGGTCAGGGGTCTGTTTCAGGAAAGAGGTTTAACAAACTGAACTCTGAACTCTGAGTTAATTTAACCCGAGATGGAAAACTCTGAGTTTTTGGTTCCAGAACAGCTGTTTTTAATTGGTTCAATCAACTCAGAGTGGATTGACTCGGAGTTAAGCACGTGCACCACCACAATAAAAAGGCAGTATGAATGGAGCCATGATACTACAATTCACCATGGTAACAACCACAAACAAACTGGACGGCAATACTCACGCGCACATACAGCGAGTTTGAACATGCATGTAGTTTAAAAAAAAAGGAACAGCGGCTGCGAGAATTGGGAGAAAATTGCTGCTTGAGTCAGTGCATAAGCTCTAATATAGTGTATTAATTTCATATAAAATAGTAAACTACTAATCCCATTCTGAGGTTGCAGCACCATCATTAACAGAATTATTATTTACAATCATTTATTTCTTTTTAACGTCTCTAACTGGTTTGTGTCCAGAGAACATTACAAACACGAGTTTCAAAGTTTATTAGATATAGCACCTTTTACAGATAAAGTCACAAATTGCTTCACAAGATAAGCATTTGTGTAACATCTATCTATAGTTGGCCTCAATATCATGTCCCGATGCTAAGTAATACAGCTTCTTCATCAACGGGATCGTCCACACAAGAAAATGGCATGTTAGAGAAAACATTTTTATAATCTGCCTAACATGGTTAATAAACCAACATGTTTATTTATTCATGCAGATGACAACACTGTGCTAACATGCGCCTAATACAGACTGAATGAAAGACTGAATGAATGAGGAAATAAAAGCGTGCTGTATCAGGAAGAGGAGACTGAGAGAAACTCAAGGTTTCTTGAAGAAAACCTGCTCCCAACTAGTTTAGGTTCACAGGCTCTGTTACCATAGTAACTGACTCTGAAGTTACCTCTCTTTATGAAACGGGCTGAAGTCCCCCTCAGGTTCGATTAACCTCCCTTTCTGAAACAGAAGTTACCATCATCTCAGGGTTAACTAACTCAGAGTTTTCACTAAACCTACTTTCTGAAACCGATCCCAGAGGGACATGGAGAGACTGACAGATTCAGAAAGATAATCTAGCATGTCTTTTCTCAGGTATACTGATGTCTGGCGCTAGATCCTGACTACTCTGCATTTTGCTGACTTCACCATGTCCTCATCTCTCTTTCTGCTCTAGCCTTCTTATATAGTAGCATTTCCTCCACCCCTTTCTCTTGTTCCTGTGGTCACTCTTCTTTTCACCACTGCCTCCATGCAGAGTCTAAGTGAAGGAGAATAAATAGCGGGCGCTTGAGGCAGCACAGGACAGTTGGTCTGCTGGTAATGGAGAAAATGTTTGTCAGAGCATAGAGCACTGACTTTGGCCTCAGCACACCCTTAGGCACATCCCTTTAATTGCCTACACACTGCTGAAACGCTTCTGCATCTGACGCCAGTGTGCGTGTAAATGTGTGTGGTCACTGTGGCTTCCTCTTTCTATGACCATACAGTATTTGTCTGGGTTGTTTTGTGTGTCTGAAATAACTACTGGATCAATATTATGCCTTTGTCTCTTTACTCTTCCTTATCTTTAAAGAAGTATGTGACACATTTACATTAGA
Source organism: Percina caprodes (assembly GCA_013375575.1). NCBI lineage: Eukaryota > Metazoa > Chordata > Actinopteri > Perciformes > Percidae > Percina > Percina caprodes. The sequence goes on along the minus strand of JABXJD010000239.1, from coordinate 988,009 downwards.
TAACTATTACTATTACTTGTTTCTGCACTTCTAAATGTCCAATTATTTTGGACCTGAAGCTTGTTTGCAGTCATATAGGAGTTGGATGAATCTGTCAGTGAATGAGTCAAGTCTGAATCTCTTGAATATTTCTTTGTAAATTTTGGTTTTAAGGACTTAAATAAACCGCCTGGTGTTTCAGCTGTAAGCGTTTCACTGTGTATGCTGTGTATAAACACAAATCAGTGTGTATTAACAAAGAACTGCAGCCATTTCACACAAGCTGTCCTGAATGATTCATTCATTTATCGATAAAATTTTTTTTTATAGTGGATTGTTTTTCAAAGCAGAAATGGCAAAAATTCTGTTTTTTGTTGCAGCCTGAGACTTGTTAAGACTGCAGACTCTCAGTGGAATAACTCGCAGAATTTAAAATGACAGTAGCGTCCATATACCCCTTCTGTTTTCTCCATCTCTTGTTTGTCCTTGGTCAGTTTGGGTGAAGGTCATCATAAAGCATCTTCCTTGAACAAATTTCTTCATTGTAGTTGTTTTTGCCTTCTTGTTTCCCACTGAGTCGACACTTTAAAAAAATATATTTACGATCCCTTCTGTGATCACACATGCTCACTTTGTCTTTAAATCTTCTTCATCATAATAACCTGGTCAATTGAAATGGATTGTATGTTTAATATAATGTTGAAAAATAAGTTTTTTATTAATTTATTTTTAAAGCTTTCTTTTGGGCATTTTGATTGGACAGCTGAAGACATGAAAGGGGAGAGAGAGGGGGGAATGACATGCAACAAAAGGTCGGCGTCAAACCCCGGCCCGCTGCGACCACTGCATTATAATCAGTTTTTTCGGTTTTACTATTTATAGGAATTTGTTTGATTACAATAAACATGTTTGTTTTATTCTACAAATGTTTTGACAATATTTCTTCTAAATTCCAAATGAAAATGTTGTTATTCAGAATATTTATTTTAAGAAAATGACAACTTGTCAAAATAACAAAAGATGCATTGTTTTCAGATCTCAAAAAATGCTAAAAAAACAAGTTCACATTCATTCTTAAACAACACAATACTAATATTTTAACTTAGGAAGAGTTCAGAAATCAATACTTGGTGGAATAACCTTAATTTTTAATTCCAGCTTTCATGCGTCTTGGCATGCTCTCCGCCAGTCTTTCACATTGCTGTTGGGTGATGTTATGTCACTCCTGGCACAAAATTTCAAGCAGCTCAGCTTTATGGGATGGCTTGTGACCATCCATCTTCCTCTTGATCAAATGCCAGAGGTTTTCAATGGGGTTCAGGTCTGGAGATTGGGCTGGCCATGACAGGGTCTTGATCTGATGGTCCTCCATCCACACCTTGATCGACCTGGCTGTGTGGCATGGAGCGTTGTCCTGCTGGAAAAACCAATCCTCAGAGTTGGGGAACATTGTCAGAGCAGAGGGAATCAGGTTTTCTTCCAGGATAACCTTGTACAATGCTTGATTCATTCGTCCTTCACAAAGACAAATCTGCCCAATTCCAGCCTTACTGAAGCATCCCCAGATCATCACTGATCCTCCACCAAATTTAAAAGTGGGGGCCAGACACTGTGGCTTGTAGGCCTCTCCAGGTCTCCGTCTAACCATTAGACGACCAGGTGTTGGGCAAAGCTGAAAATTTGACTCATCAGAGAAGATGACCTTACTCCAGTCCTCTAGGGTCCAATCCTTATGGTCTTTTGCAAACTTTAGCCTGGCTTGTCTTTGTTTCTCATTGATGAAGGGCTTTTTTCTGGCTTTGCACGATTTCAGCCCGGCTTCTAGGAGCCTGTTTTGCACAGTCCTTGCTGTGCACTTCAGCCCAGTTGCTGTTTGCCATTCTTTTTGTAAATCACTTGATGTCATCGTATGGTTTTTGAGTGACATGCGAATGAGTTGGCGGTCATCCCGGTCAGTGGACAATCGTTTTTGCCCTCTTCCAGTCTGTAGCTTTGTTGTCCCCAATGTCTGTTGCTTGACCTTTGTTCTTATGAACTGCCGTCTTTGAAATGTTAAGGATGGAAGCAACCTGACGCTCACTGTACCCTTCTGCCAGTATAGCCAGAATTTAACCCTTCTTTTCCTCACTCAAAACTTTTCTATTTAACTCTTTTGGCATGGTCAATTGTTTCCTTTTTTTGTTTGGATTACCTGTGTGGTACTAGTAGCCCTGTTTTTGCCATCCAGCAGGCCCTATTGCAAGAGGATAGTGATGACCACAGCAGTGGCTTTTATACTTTTCCTAGTTAAATAAGATTTGGCTCAGGTGATCACTTAATCAGCACCTCATTAAGTAGAATGAGGTGTGTCTGTGTTGGAATTTAACAGCCACTGGAGTGGAATGGATGCCATACAAGTAGAGATACTGATTTAAGACAAATAAAGGAGTGGTCTCTTAATTTTTTCCAGAGTTGTGTGTGTGTGTGTGTGTATATATATATATATAATTTTCGTTCCTACCCTCACCTATGGTCATGAAGGCTGGGTCATGACCGAAAGAACGAGGTCCAGGGTACAAGCGGCCGAAATGGGTTTCCTCAGGAGGGTGGCTGGCGTCTCCCTTAGAGATAGGGTGAGAAGCTCAGTCATCCGAGAGGAACTCGGAGTAGAGCTGCTGCTCCTTCGCGTCGAAAGGAGCCAGTTGAGGTGGTTCGGGCATCTGGTGAGGATGCCTCCTGGGCGCCTCCCTAGGGAGGTGTTCCAGGCACGTCCAGCTGGGAGGAGGCCTCGGGGAAGACCCAGGACTAGGTGGAGAGATTATATCTCCAACCTGGCCTGGGAACGCCTCGGGATCCCCCAGTCGGAGCTGGTTGATGTGGCTCGGGAAAGGGAAGTTTGGGGTCCCCTACTGGAGCTGATGCCCCCGCGATCCGATACCGGATAAGCGGATGAAGATGGATGGATGGATATATAATATGGGCGCTCGCTCTACCAACTGAGCTCCCCGGGCACCCAGACCAGTTTAATGTACTTAGCATTTATATTTAGTGTTTTCCCCTGCTGTTTAATCTGAAAGCTTTAGTTTGTTACTTTGTGATATTAAAAAACGCCCGTTACTTTCAAGCCATTGCTAAATGAGTTGCTAAGAAGCTAATTAAGACAATCAGCGCCAAAAAACTCTCTCTGTGTTTCTCAGTATGGCTATGTTCAGAAGATTGTTGTTTGGTGACTTTGCCGCCCAGAAACTCGAGTGAAGATAATTACCTCTTCTGAACGGTCCATGTTTTTTTTTTTTTAAATCCTCCGTGTCCTCCTTGGCTACTAGCAACTGCGTGGAGGAGGGGTGGGGATGCATGATCACAGAAGGCTAGTATCATGTTTTGTTATTACTTAGAATTCCTCATGGGGGTGACAGAAACTTTAAACTATAGCTTTACTATGTACATCTATTTTTGGACATCTGAAATCTATTTTAATTTAATTTAACTGCACATTTTATTAAGTATTTTCACCATGTTTTTAGTATACTATATGTCCAGTGTTAATTAATTTAATAGGTTTATTTTTATGTTTCACGTCTTTTTTTACATGCGCATAGGATCCTTGAACGTTAGCCTCTTTTTTTATGTAATGTGATCAGAATATCTCCCTATTGAGCAGGGGAGTATGGTCAAGTGTGAAATTTGTGAATGTGTGAAGTTTGCAGCAAGCCATTCATTTGAGTCAAAATCACTTCTATTCGGCCTTAACTTGTCATTTTAAGTTGTCTGCAGACAAATCAACGAGGCTGCCCGAAACCACAGAAGGGAAGGCAAGGGGACGGGATGAGGAGGGGGCAAGCTAGTCTTGTTTTGTTTGAAAATACTTTGAACGTCAACAAGAAGTGCCGTCACCCAACATCGCTTAGAGCACCTTTTAATAATGAGAAAGGTATGAAAGCTGTGTTCAGCACATGACATTTGTCCTCACCCAGATTTATGTGGCATCATTGCCCTCTTCCCTTAAATATGCAAATTGGACTGATGATGATGATGCAAAATGAAATAAGGTGTGAAAAAGTCAGTATGTTCTGTGTGGCTGTGAGTAAGTATGCATATGTGTATTTTCACCCAATGTATGGCTCAACACTGTCATTAAGACACCATTTTCCCGCAATAGGAAGATTAATAAAAAATATATTAAAAAAAAAAGCTGCATAAGCAGATATTACAGCAGGGATGAGTGTGAACAATAGTTGGAAAGAGAAGTATATGAAGATGAATGTGGTGACAGAAATGTCCTCTGAGACCAGAACAGACATGTGCTCTGAAATTTGCATTATAAACTGAAATAGTGTTTAAAAGATGTGATGTGGAAAATCCTGTTTAATGAATTTTAGATGATGGACTGATAACAGAGAACACCAGAAGGATGAGCTGTTCTTGGCTCCCTCTTCTGGCTGGAGCAGGGTCGAATCTCATTTACATTCAACTGACTGGTCAGCATCTGAGCAGGTTGACAGCACAGCATCATGCAACTGACAGTTGGTTCAAAGATCATCCACAAGACACGGCCATGTCCTGAAGAGAGTCAGAGGGGGGGAGGACAGGCAGTGACGGCGCCAGAGATTTCTTTTTGCTGGTGCTACGGGGTTGCTCGACGTTTCAGTGAGAGTGCTCTGAAATTTAGTGTTTCCCTTGACACACGTAGCCTACCCACACGCGCACAGATATGCTCCCACCTCTGCAGTGGTGGAGGGAGGGAGGGATATGTAATGAAAATACACCACAGCAAGTTCTTGGGGGTGCTGAGGTGGTGCTATGGGAATCCTAGGGGTATCTAGAGCAACCCCAAGCCCATCCCTGGCGCTGCCTATGAGGACAGGTGCTATGAAGGACCTGGCACTGCATTGCCTTCACAAGGAATTGGTCGTATTGTGTTTATCCAACGCACACAGATTCTGTCTTTATCCAACACACAGAGTCACACATTGCCCCAGATACCAGCCGAGCGTGCAGAGCACATACGAGCTGTGTTCACACCCGCCTCTCCTTTTGATCCAGTGCAGCAATTCAACGCTGTTCCGCAATACTGTGACGCAAAGTAATCAATTATTCATTAAGGATTTCTGCACTTGTTCAGTCATGGGCTTGATAGACAGATATGGAATTCAAGGGGGAAGAGGTTGAAGATTCATACAATTTTCTAAAAACCAATGAAACTATTTAGTTAATTACTCTATAAAATCTATTAATGCAATTGATTGTACTAGTATTCTGTTTCTGTTATTCTTAACCTTAGTATAGATAGATAATGGTGCTTCAAATGATCCAGACCGTCTGATTTATTTGTATGTTGAAAACCTGTCTCGCTGCCAATAAAGCATCACTATCTCTCTGCACCTGCCTCATAAACCCAACACATGGCTCCATCTTCTCTACACAGATAACTTTGGTGGCCCCTATAAATAACCGCATTAGCACAGTATTATGTGAAACTCAACAATGAGGTGTTTCATTAAGTACATTTACATTTATTTATTATGCAGATGCTTTTGTCCAAAGCAGTGTAAAAATGAGGCACAATCTAAGCCGCAGTACATCAAGAAGTCTTTGAGATATATAAATACTAATACTACCTAAATACTCAAACACAATTGCCCCATGGCTTGCAGGGGTGTGAGGTGGCATGCAGGACAAGCACCAAGCAAATGACAATTCTATTTTTTGAGAAAGAGCTGAAAATGAAATGGGTGAGCAAATGTGTAGGTATGTCTTCAAGTGATTCTTTAAAACAGAGTTTGGATTGAGATTTCCTGCCTTGCACTGGTGGTAGGACTAGTCGTTATTCATTTGCAAATCTTAGTGACCTAGAAGGTTCATGAACATGACTGAAGGAATTCAGGTAGCTGGGTGCTGTGCTAGTGGCCACTCTGTAGGCGAGCATTAGTGACTTGAACTTAACGCAAGCACCAACAGGAAGCCAGTGGTGAGCTTGTCTTTGGCTGATTGAAGACCAGGCATGCTGCATTTTGGACCATTTGCAGAGGTTTTACGGAGTATACTGGCAGCCCTGTTAGAAGGGCGGTGCAGTAGTCAAGGGCGAGAGGTGACGGTGCCTTTTACAAGGAGTTGAGCTGCATACTTGGTCACTAAGGATCTGATCTTTCTGATGTTATATAGTGCGAAGCAACACCATTAGGTGATAAGTGGTAAGTGCGAAGTGGGGCTGAGCTGGATACTAATGTTGTGCTGAACAGGAATGGCTGGGATCAGCAGGAGCTCAGTCTAAGAGAGATAGAGTTGAAGGTGGCGTTCCATCACTCATTTTGAGATATGATTTATGCAGGCTGAGATCCATGCTGAGACAGTCGGGTCGTCTGTGGTGAAGGACAAATTGGTATCATCAGCAGAGCAGTGGTAAGAAAAACCGTGTGAGCAGATAATCAGACCTAGGGAGGTGGTGCATATTGGCGCGAGAAGGGCACAAATCTGTGCGGTATCCCAGTGGAAAGTAATGCGTGGGCTCTTCTTTGCCACGCTACTTTGAATGATCACTCTGTGAGGTAGGACTCAAATCAGAGTAGTGCTGTACCAGAGATGCCTGGTACTCAGGTGGCCAGGAGGATTTGGGTGGTTTACATGTAAAAGGCTGCTGACACGTCCAGAAAAATGAGAACTAATTAATCCCTTCTCGCTATCACTGACAGCAGTTCATTATTTGTTTACCGACAGCTTTTAAAAACTTTTTTTTTTTAGAGAAGTTGAGTGTGGCCTGTAGTTTTTAACTTGAGATGGATTTAGGGTTAGCTTAAGCTCACTGGGAGGGAGAATTGCAGTCACTGGTGCACCCTTAAAGTAAACGTTACAGTGAACGTATCCTAATTTTCCAAGCTGGCTGCTGCTTGTTTAAGGACAAAAAGGAAATAGCCATCAAGCAGATAGTTGAAGACAGAGAGGGATTTGGAAGTTAATTTGCTCTCCTAATAAGTGTAGAAACGCTTTTGTCATGAGAGGAAAATTAACAGGAAAGGGAGGATGTCTTAGGGAACCCCCTCAGCCAAGGATTGGTATCCAACGAGGACCTCTGCAGAGCTCATCAATATGGACACGACGACGATCGATTGTGCGGGGAGTGCTGTGCAGTGAAAGGGACTATCGGAGTTTTAGACATATTTTATAAATTGCTACTATCAGCGGCAGCATCAAAGGATAGAGGTGTATTAAGCAGGAGCAAGACGACACAAATAAATGTTTGTGAATATGTGGGCCTGATTGGATGAGCATTTGCCTTCAGCAGTCTGATTTTAGTGCAAGGCTTAAAAGTGTATTTGTGTGTGTACTGTCAGAGTGAAGACACAGATTGGGGGAGGCAGGCCTGGTACTGTGTGGTCCACAGCACTGCAGGGTCATGAATGATTTAATGGCAGGAGAGGTGAGCTCCGTTCTCCTAGCTCTCAAGATGCACACATGACTGAACAGGGTGTTCAGTGTATCGATATTCTGAATAAACCGGATTTCTTAGGGTGATACTTATGATGATGTGTGTTTATATGATAGACAGTATATAGAACTGGGTTGATATGTGGCTCCACAAACGGCATTGCTGCAGCGTTTTGCTGCAGTTTACTGTATCTAAAAAGAGGGAGTTCACTCCTACAATCCTGTGTCGATGTTAACCTTGCACATTTTCAGTGTAGACTTATGTAAGTTTCAAATACAGAAGAGGCGGTGGAGGATTTGCAGGCTCACCTTAAGTATATGTCACAGAAATATTCTTTTTATATCAATATTGTTTGTACAATACAAAACCACACATTGTATCATTCTTGTATTTTATGATGATTTTGTGAGAATAATTTCATATTTCACTGTGTGTTGTAATACTGCTCCAACATATCACATTGCAGCCAGGCTATTGTTGGACTGCAGTGAGCATGGTCCTATACATTCATATAGACAGCTTTATTCATTTGAAAGGTCACATGTCGTGTGAGATCAATTTAGCATTTCTTATTTCTTTTTTAATCTCTGTCTAAACAGTTGTTTTTCAGTGATACAGCTTTGATAGGTCACAGCAACAATAAGACGTGATACGAAATGCATATCCAAATGGGACCACATTGCGAGAGAATCATCCTCCCGCAAAAGAATTACCATTTAACTTTGAGGGATTGAAAAATGTAGACACAGAGGAATAGCTTTAGCTACACAGGCAATACTCATAGGATTAACATATGCAGAGAGAGATTTTTTGTGTACATGCCCTCTATGTCACATAGACAACAGGGCTATTGAAAGACAAAGGACACCTTTGTCAGAGCTGAAGAGTACGAGTGTGAGAACACATGTCCGGCATCACTGGCAGAAGGACGCATTTGAAAGAGATTAATAACATTGAGCATGACAGAGAGGGCATTTGAATATGAGAAAGAAATAAACAAAGCCAGAGGGCCGGGGGAAAGGTATGTGTGTTGGTAGCAGATTGGGAGGGCGTAGGTCGTTGGGTGTCTAGCTTGGCACGTCCTTGGCTGTTCATCCCTCTTTCATGCTCCATTTAATCAAAATGAAAGCCAATGTGCTGTCTAAGGTTGGAACTATTTTGAGGCATTGCTTCTGGTTATAGACCTTATTTTTTACATGCTGATAAGGCCATTTTTGTGGCTGTTGTATACATTCAGCACTCTTGAAGCAGCGTGTGTCCCCTCATCTTTTCAGGTAAGAATAGTGCAGTAAACATTTTTACACAATAGGATGTCCTTCATTGCACTACACTATTGCAAAACTGAACATTCAGAAAATTTCACACGCCATTTTTATTTGTATTGAAGTGTTGAGATGCAGCTGCTTGAGTAATGTGACGTTATTCTGTTTCTTCATTAAATGGGAAACTTCCTTTGATTATTGCACAAGTGATGTTGGTTTTGTTCTCTCAGATGTTTCTATGCTGTTTTCAGAGCATGCCCTGCCCTCTTTCAAATTACTGAACAAATAGTTAATTCTTACTTTGATCCAAATTATTCATACTCATTAGCCCACCTCTTACTGATGATATATTCTCAATTTTCCAGAGTCCTTTCCCACACATTGTGCTTCCCAGTACAAACATGTTCCTTCAGTGGGGCCAACAGTGTATCACCTTTTCACTTTCTGCTTTTTTTCCCCCTCTTGACCCCTCTCATTGTGTACAGCTTTAGTTACAATATTAGCTCTCATCAGATCTAAACTTTCTCCTCTCCTCTTTCTTTTGTACTACTTTTCTTTATTTTTATCCAGCTTTCTAGTTCTGAAGATGCTCACATTTCTTTACCTCTCCTGCTTTTTTTCCTCTTTATAGTCCTTGAACGGACCCCTAGCCTCCCCATGTGTGCTTCTTTATATTTTCTCAGCTTTGACAACCCCCTTGAGCTACTCTCACCCATCAAATCCCAACTCAAGTGCTCTCTTCCTGTTTGGGAGGGCTTTGCTTAGGGTCAGGGACTTCTCTGCGGTTGGTATGTGTCTCATTTAGAGGGGGGAACACAGGCTTTGTGAGAACAGAAGTGTGTTTTTCTCAGGCCACAGGTGTGCAACAATGGGTTGTTCCTCTTGTATGTGCCACCTCTTGCTCAAATAATAGACAAGGAAAGTTAATTTAAGACCTATTCGCACAGGACTAGTATTACCTAAGAACCTCCTAAAAATGTGTAAAAATTATGGACATCTGTGATCTTAATCCTTTGCGAATTGCCAGAACTTTTCATCCACCCAGACCTTCTACACTGTTGCTCTGACAGCATAAAGTGTGTGCACTTCATTTATTCAGAAAGTAAACTTCTTTTTTTAGAGCCCATTCATATCTAGAGCCAGCACCATGCATTAGATCTCAATATTACAAAGTAACCCCACCCCCCCCCACCCACCCACACACACACACACACACACACACACACACACCATTAGTCTTTGTCTATATGTGTGCGTATTCTAACTAGTCCTACATAAGTTATAGAACTCTTGATGGTGGAGGACAGTTTTAGCTATCCCCTCAGTTACTTTGATAATTTTTGTTCAGTTTTCTTTAGCCTTAATGCTTTGTCAGGTTTAGAACTGAAACAATTAATCGATTAGTCGATTGACAGAAAATAAATTGAGAACCATTTTATTACTCATTTGTATGTATTGTAGAAACAATTATCTAACATCCAGTTCCAGTATGTTGATTGGACGAAACAAGCAAAACGTCTTCTTGGATTCTAGGAAACTGAATGACATTTCTACTATTTTCCAACAGTTTTGTGACCTAAATATGAATCACTGAAATACAAAATAATCAACAATGGAAATAATTGTTAGTTACAACCCTACTCGTGTTGCTGTTAAAAGCATTCACATAGATCATGCTGTGGTGATTCAGTTTTTTTTGCAATAGTAGCCCCTTCTCTTGTGCAGAAATGCAAGCTAGCTATGTTTAATATTTACTGCAGAGGTTTTGACTGCAACATGTAAAAATGAGCACTGTGGAGATTCTCCTCTGTCTCACCTTTTAACTCATTCATCTCTTTTGTTCTTCTCTGTGTTCTTTCCTTTTTTCATTTCTTCTTTTTGCCTTGTTTTATCGGTTAGTTATGGTTGATGTCATTACATCTTCTCTATCAGTAGGCCTATTCTTTCAAGATGTTTTCCCCCTGGGATGTGCCCTCCTGTCTTCCTTATCTCTTTATCTCCACATTGTGGTAGATGCCACTCATCACTGTTCCCCACCAAGCAGGCAAAGAGAAAGAGGACGAAGTGGGGGAGGAAGAGACCTAGGGATGCAAGATGGAAATATCAGAGTGATGAACAAGGAAATGAATTGAAAAGAGGGTATGATGTTGATGGGGAGGCGAGGAAAGCTCCATTAAAAGCAGCTTGACTGTCCACCAACTGAATGAGCCCCACACTGCTGATAAGGACGATGAAAGGAATTATGACGACAGTGGGGGTGCCAATAGGGTGCTATTTTTAGATGCATTCATCTTGCCTGCTGTGTATGGCTGTGTACTGTATGAGCGAATGAACATTTCTGTGCGTGTGTGCGTGCGTGTGTGCCATATGCCATTAGTGCTGACTACAGAATCAGGAAAAAGCTGCAGTGAAAAACACAACGTGCCCTCTTCATGAACACACTGAAAATGGCTTTTGGACAGCTGTGTGTTAGTGATTAAGGTGTCTCTACACTTTTATGTCAATACTGCAGATAGAGAAGGTGTGTGTGTGTGTGTGTGTGTGTGTGTGTGTGTGTGTGTGTGTGTGTGTGTGTGTGTGTGTGAGAAATGTCCCGTAGGGACTCCCCCTTCCATCTTTCTCTGACCATCCGGGGCCGGTCAGGCCCGTATTAGTCGGGTGCGGCTGCTGGTGGACAACTGCTCTCCCTGGGCTCAGGCGTGCCCTCCTCTGCTGCGGTGGGGTACACTGTTGTCTTCCAGAGACCATGAGCCTCCCTTTCCTCCTTGCTTAAGTATCCTGGACCCTGGGGTGTGTGGGCCAGGGAGGACAGCTGGTGCAGGGATCCCTGGTGCAGGGATCCAAGCATACAGCCTGGCCTCATACTCTTGAGAGTACCAGGGGCATGAACCAAAACTAAACTAAAAGTACATTAAATGATGTTGTAGTGTACTTCTTTTGTTATTTTTCATTCTTTAAAAGTCACCAGAATGCAGGGAACAAAGTAACTGAATCTAAAAATTTTTGGGTGGAGGACACCCAGCCCCCCGCTTTGGTTTCTAAATCCTCCCTATTTTTTAGGTCTGGCGAAGTGTGCCAGCGGAAGGGAGGCGGAGGAGCAGAAGACAGTTGCTAGCTAGGTAGCGTGTCTTTCGTCATACCAAAGGAGGCCCCCTTTGGTATGACGAAAGTGTGATGGAAAAACAATAGATGCATCCCAAGCTCTTCCAAGCTTTTCTAGCTGAGTTGCTCCAATTACAACAAGACTGTTATGTCATATTTACAGAAGAAGGATCCTTTTTAGCCATAACCCTCCTGTGGGATCCAGCCAAAAAGAAGACAAGAATACAGCTACAATGTTAATGGTACAAACCTTCACACCAGGCTTGTAGGTGTTACATTAAAGCTCTTCAAATGTAATTTCCTCTCATTACATTTTCAGGACGTAAAAGCCAACTGTAGGCTTTTTTTAGGGGCTTTCTCGTTTTAAAGGTAGGATTTGGCAGACTTAATGCTTTGTCTCTCACCCTCACACTGGCTCCTGTTTTTTTCCCGTTCCCTCCTGAGAATATTACCCTTCGGATTCAATTCCCCACTGTGAATCTAATTAAGTGTACTTGCAATCAAATTTTCTCTTAAGAGCTATGCAGCTATGAGATTTTATTGCCCATCCACATTATGGCACCACAGTGTGAACAGTCTTGGGAGAGATTCCAGAGGCTTTGGGTGAGGGTCCATTTCAATAACATTTTAAGTAAATATAATGCCTGGAATATAAAATTCCTTAAATTGTCTTATTATGATATACTGTATGTGTGCTGTTGTGTGTGTTCACATGTGCAGGTGTGCTTGTGAATATGTTGTGCATCCAGGTGTAAGTGAGATAAATAGTGACTTACCACAGCAAAGTGGGCATCTGTCTTTCTGTCCCAGGAGGGAGGTGAAGAAGGTGAGAGTATATCAGTAGTGTAGGTGGGTGTGTGGGTGAGTGAAAGGTGTGGATGAATGACAACTGCAACAGAAGAGATGAAACAAACAATCAGACATGACTTGTATAAGTAGTCTTGGTTGAGGCCTACCCAGGTGTCCACCAATCAACCAACAAACCCTCCCAAACTGCCAGCTCAGCCAGAAGCCAACAGCAGGCAGAAAAGGGAGGGTTCGTAACACTACCAACTGCTGATCATACACATATACAGTAAATGCACACACAAAAAAATGCAGCCAAGGGTATCTTTATTGTTCTAGCGTGTGTTATTTTGCATATTTAACCTGCATTAACACATTTCATTGGCCACTTGGGGACAGCAGAAACATCCTGTAAACACAACATATTATTACTTCATAGAGTTGATATGGCTAATGTGCTAGCAAACAGTGATGAAGCAACATTAGCAGGTCCACCTGATGAATGTAAATTCAATATTCACTCTCCTTTTTATCTGGTTTTAGTCTTCATCTTTGGTTTTTAGAGTTTTTTTCTCTGAAAACAGCAGCCTGCTGCAGATGGAAACAAAGTTGCTGAGAGAGACCTAAAATGTGAATGATTTCTACTTTTTTATGAGTAATTCCTTTTTGAGTCATTTTAAAGGTAAGGACATATTGTTTAACCTTTGCATTATTGGCAGCAGATGTATTTTTCAGGCATCTTAAAGTACTTCATACCGCATTTATGTAGACATCTATCGTTTGGGAATGTTTTATTACAGGCCAAATGTTAAGCAAAGAGACTCTGCATATTGTGTTTCTGTGACCTTAGGCTTTTCAGTGACAAAAAAATTACCTCCATCACTTCTCAACGTCTAATCATGTTGGCGTTCAGTTTGAGACGTGATGCTCTGTGTGGCTAGACTACACACTGCATGCTGATTATCAGCGTAGTGCGATACATTCTGTTATGATAGCTGTGCCCTGGTTTAGAGACCTAGATGTATTGTCCACACTGATGGCACAGCAGCTGTTGCTGTTGGTTTAGTCTTGGCATGGTTCTTTGGCTACACTTATTAAAGCATGTAACATTCATGCTACACTTGGCAGGGGCGTTTGCTGGAGTGGTTGGTGGTTCCGTCAAAGTGTTGACGCGAGTCTGGGTAATCCACCGGCTGCGCCGCTATGGTTGTGCACGGCTCTGGGCTTGCCCTATACAAAAGAGCAGACATGAAAAGCACCATAATGAGACACAGGCTGAAAGAAAAGGCATGTCTCTTTCCATTTCTCTGAGCGAAAGAAAAGAGCAACATAAAATAATAGAAGACAAGAAAGAAAGATGAAAATAAGCCTCACAAATCCAGGATTCTGGCCGCGCTGTCTCTTTGAGTTTATCTTTTTATTCATGCATGTGTTTTATTATGGTAATGAAATGTTGGATAAAAATAGTCTGGGATGGAAGCGCAACGATTTTCAATGGAAAGAGGAGAGAAATAGGAGGAAGGAGCAAGGGGGTGCAGTTTAATGTCATTGATGAAACGAAATTTAAATTGTCATCTGTCCCTCATACCCTCCATTTCTGTCTTCTTTTTCTTTTCCAAAGCTTCAGTGCAAACATCACAAGTCCCAGGGCTTCACACAAAGCATGAAAACATTGTTCACTCTCCGTCATGTCATAGTTCAACTTCAGAGTGCTCTAACCACAGTAAACAGTGCATATTATTGAAATTTCACTGTAGTTGCCTGCCTGTTTTATTTCTTTTATCTGCTTTTTTTTTTTTTTTTTTTAAATATTCCACTTCCAAAGGAAAATCGCTGCAGAAGACTAACATTAACAGGTTTGGCTGCAGACATATAAATGTTCACATTTAGTAAACTGGTGTCAGTAGGCATTTATACCTACGCTCTCGAAAGGTCCTTTTGTTAAAACAGACTCCTCCATTTGCTGCCCCAACAATCTCCCGATAAGTAGTCTCTGAGGAAGACAAAAAAGGGTACGAACAGAGCGGAAGATCAGAAGAGGTTGTACTTTCTCTCCACTGCAGAGAACATCAAAGCGCTCTGTCTGCGCGCTGTGATATTAATATTTCTGCCTTAATGACCTCTGACCTCCACAGGCTCAGCGCGTAGGGTGGTACACTTTATACTGCATAATGAAATCCAATGGGCTAGGCCTGACATAATTCAGAAGTCGGTTATTGTAATTTTCAGTCAGTGATGGAGAGGGTCTACTATTCCTCCTCACCAATGCAGTTGTTTGGGTTACTTTGTATACTTTGAGTATCTTGTGGCCCTGTGAATCCCAATTACAAAACAAAATCTTCAAAGGGAGCAAGCTGTGTGTGTCAGCTTTAACTGCAGCCAGACAGTCATTTTTGAAAGTGTTTTTAAGAGGCCAGATTACACATCCAGCAGACAAAACAACATAAAGATTCATTTGGAGTCACGTTTGTATCCATGTGGTAAATCCCTCTCCATTTTTCACTCTTCTCTCAGCTTTTGGCCTCCACCAACTTCAGAAGGAAATATCCATCTCTTCTGCACCTGTTAATTTAGTCATTAACGTTTTCTGTCTGCCGTTTGGTGCTTAGCAGGTATGTACCCTACAGTGGGAAGCTGGTGTACTTAAAATGGCTGACGGGTGCATCTAGATGGAGACAGATGGAGATGGAGAGTTAGACAGAGAGAGGGAAAGTGTTGAGGTGATGTGTCAAGGTGACTGCAGTATCCTTCCCTTTCATCCCACCTGGCGGGTTCCACCTGTGCCCCTTCAGAAACCACCTCTCCTCTGCTGATTGAGCTCAGACTGGTTGCTGCAGGCTCTATGACATGCATTATTTATCACGTCTACATAGCTCTCCTGCTCATTCTTACTTAGTTGTTTCTTAATTCTCATGTTTGGAAGTCTCCATTTGTTACTGTATATCCACACTTATTTACGCCTGCTTACATGTAAAAACTTTAACCCAAATGTTTCAAACAATGTTGTCAAAGGATCTCTTTCTTTTTAATCTAACGTTAAAAGTAGGGGTGCTTGTAAATGTGTTTTCCCACCCCTAGTTAAAAGCAAGTGTTAAGTTGTTCCATAATAGTGTGACTTATACCAGTATGTTTTATGGTTGTGAGTCCATATGTCCACATTTGGTTTGGGATTTTTGTTTCAATTAATTTCTCATTCTATTTGACACATTGTCAGGAATATTTTATCTGAGTAAGCACAGAGCTATATTATATGCTCAGAGCCTTGGTGAGCTTGAAATCATTAATGTATTTGAATGACTACCACTGTTTTTAACTCCATATGGAACAACCCTGCCAAACCTAAATTGCTGTATCACCACTAATCCTGTTATCCTCATACCGTGTAAGTCTAATTTCTGAGTTAAACGGGACATTATGACTGATAAGAGTATTTTATTTGTTTTTGCAGTTTAAATCATTCACTGATTTTTATATTGAGCATCACTTTTTGATCCACTGAAAGTTGATAAATGGTATCCATCTTAGCTCCTGTTTAGCCAATCAACACCACATTCATGTAGCTTACCGTCCTCTTACTTTTATCGCCCTTGTAGTTTATCTCATTAGGGCCATATCCTCTGTGATGTGTTCAGTTAAGCTGTGTTAAAATAAGAAGTGAATCAGTGATAGGTGCCTTATGGGATTCTGAGAAGAGCTCTTTACTGTTCAGCACCTCAGTAATGTGTCTTGTATACCCTCACTTGTTTTTTCTTCTTCTTAGGACTTTAATAATTTAGTAGGGGTCCATTTAGTTTATACACTGTCAGCATTTCACAAGGAACTAGGCAGGCATCGGCCCATTTTGACTCATGGCATTAGAGCTTTGATTACTTGATGTTTCTCTTGCACTTGAGGATAATGGACGGAGAGGTGGATGATCAAGAGAAAAGCTGATGCACTGTGGGGCTAAAACAAACTGGACTGATGTATAGGTGCTTTGAGGAAGGTGCCTGGTTGTTAATGCTACAGTCATTTGTATATCACAGCTCCTTTGTATGTTATTGTTCTCACAGAGGGAGTGTGAGATTTTGAGACAGGCCTATTGAGCAGCAGAGAGCCGTTCTCTCCCTGTGGAGGGCTTATTCTAATGGCAGCTCTGTGCACGCTGCTTGGCAGCTCAACCAGCTATACTCCTGCTAATAATCAACCCTGCCACGACTGTTAATATCTTCATGCTGATTTTGTTTTCTCAATTTCTGGCCTTGTATTGGTTTCAGTTATGAAAACACTTAATATTAAACACGTGCCAATAGTAAGGACAACCTACAGGCCAATTTATTGTTAAGAAGTGATCAATAAGTAAAATCAAAAAACTTCTTTAGTGTTTATTCAAGCCATGTAACTTTGTAATTGCTTTTACTTTATTTATTTTTGCACAGTTCATCTTTTAAGTACACCTATCCACATCCTCATTTAGACAGTCCACTACAACATAACTGGAGTCCATCTTTGTAGAAAAACGTCCATCTTCATTCGTAGTTTTGCTGTCACAGAAAATGTCTTTATTTTTTCAATCTTCTCTTATATGTTGCGAGAATATCTACGGTACTGGACAGTTCTAGAAGATATTTGAATGATCTCCAGTCATCCAACATTTCCTTCAACATAAAGCTAATACCAAACCATTATTACACTTTGAAACTATCAATAGAGTCCTGAAATATCTAATTTCTTATCTTCCAATCAAATCATTTCCAGAGATGAATGTTGAGACCATATATTAAAGAAATCAAAAAAAATGAAGGATTAATTAATTAACTTCAATATCATGTATTTCTGGATTTGCTGGCTTGCTGAGTTTTTGTTTCACCTCTCCTAAGTACAGGAAGGATCCATGCTATCTGTTGCCACATGTCAACAATTCTTCATCTTATGCAGACTTTTTTATCTTTTGCTGCTTTGACTTTTAGTTCATTACAATAGTCATGTGGGGACTTAAAACATCTAATGGTGACATATTGTATTTTCAGCCTGTGGTTTTACAGCCCTGCAGACGTGCAGAGTATGGAGTCCCTTAAGTCATCATCAGACTGTATAATATGTGCAACACTTTTCAGTCATTTTTGTTTTCAAAACCTCTCTCAGTCTGCCAGATGGTGGCATTACAACAAGATTTACATATTGTAGGGTAACTTTACACATGGCTCTGTATGGGTAACTGCAGGAAGGCTAATCAATCTGGACATGCGTGATGTGGTTTAATCTGATATTGTTGTAGGCTGCTTTTGCATTTCTCGGTTTTATCCGTGCTTATTTATCATGTGGGGATTTAAATCGACAGGCTGATCCGAGGTTGACTGTTATCCTCTCTGGAGAGCCTGTTGTAACCACAGTAGCTTCTGTTGACTGTCAGTACATCCATATGTGTAGTGAATGTGAAATCATAGGACAGCTGTAGTCTACCATTGCCTATTTGGATGCAACAGTGTATTTTTGTTTGACTGATGAAGAAAAAGGGTTATAATGTCATATAGCAGTAATACAATCAGTTTAAATGCACATACAGAACAAACAAAACATGCGCATTTGGAATTGAATTTAGAAAAGTGAGTGACCTAACTGGGAAAAACAATTATTTTAATTTCACATATTTGCATATTTGATTTTCATCCAGTAGAAACACATTTTATTTTCTGTTCCAATACTTTACTTAATGTTTCTTAAACTCTGGTTCATTTCTCTGCTCCACCCGAGGTCATCTGTGTCAACACACAACAAAAGATGCTTGTGACAGATGAAACACCAGGGAAGCTTTATGGTGTGTCCTGTTTCATCCGTGCCCCTTTCTCTGTCGATTACTCTAATAATTCTTCAACTTCTCTCTCTCACACTCCTCTTTCTTTACTTCCTCTGACTTACACTCCCCTCGTGTTTGCACTGACACTGTTAAGGATAAGCTGTGTGAATGTGGGGAGGTAACATGATAACCTCTAGAGTGGCTCTACTCCGAAAGCTATCAGGAAGGTTAGAAAGCAAACAGAGAAAAAAAGTTTTGTGCTTTTTCTTTTCTGCTGTACAGGACTCATATTGGCTGTCTTATGTTTGTCTTGGAGTTTGATGTAAAGTATACCCAAATACCAAGAGGCTGCTAGTTGGTTGGCCGGAGACTACGAGTGTTATCCCTTTATCCCTTTAATCTGCAGCGTAACGGTTTGAGTTCCCTCTGTGTGTCTGTTGGCTGCCCCGAGGCGCCCAGAGACTCAGCAGCAAATGGCCTGCTACTCTTATCAGCACCTCTCTCCCCCTCTGCCTCACTCTGTCTCCCTCCTCCTCCTCCTCCATCCCTTCACCCCTCTCTCCCTGTCATCAGTAGCCGTCTGCTACATAATCCAATTATTTTTTTAAGCCGACACGCTCTGTAACTCGCCACAAACTCTATGAATGACGCCGCTCTGCATCACGTACACATATCCAAATATCCACACATAAACACTTAGACACACTCCACATGCACAGTGTTACTGAACATTTGTTACTGCAAATATTTTTTACAGATAAAGGTCATGCAAAGTGCATATTCATGCTTAAAAAGTATAAAAATAAAAGATCACATTTAGCATATTTACTACTGCGCTTTGTGGTTGTACATTGTAGTTGCCCCCTTCTGCTTGTTTTGTCTATTTTCAGGTGTCCTAACAGAGGACTTTGGCCTCTGCTGTCACCCTCTGATTCACTGTACACTTGAGGGGACTCTGTCTCTTTCTGTGTGTTGTCCTTCGCCTCTCTGCTATGTTTTACCAGCTAATGCATCTGTCTTCACAGACCCAACACCTGACACAGAAGGTCCTGCTCCCTCTTTGTGTGCGTGCGTGCGTGCGTGCGTGCGTGCGTGTGTGTGTGCGTGCGTGCGTGTGTGTGTGTGTGTGTGTGTGTGTGTCCTTATGGGAATCAGATGTCCTCACAAGCGTAGAAAGATAAAGAAAGCCCTCAGGGAAGAGGACATTTTGTCTTTGGAAACCCCTTTCCCCCCACACCTTTCTGACGTTGGATTGGGGAGGGGGGGTAACATCTCAGAAACTAGTTCTAAGATGTGTTGTCCCTTGGGTTAGACACATAGTGTGTTACAACAATATATAAATGGGTCTGTTTGAGTGAATGGTTGTATTGGGGTAGCTCAGTAGCTCAGTCCGTAGGGCGTTGGGTTGGGAACCAGAGGGTCACTGGTTCAAGTCCCCATATGGACCAAAAAAAAATACGGTGTGGATTGATGGCTGGAGAGATGCCACTTCAGCTCCTGGGCACTGCCAGGTGCTCTTGAACAAGGCACCGTACCCCTCCACCCGCTCAGGGCGCTGGTTCAGCTGGCAGCCCACTCACTCTGACATCTCTCCATTAGTGCATGTATAGGTCCTGAGCATGTGTGTGTATTTCAGGCCTGTGTGTGATTAACTAACAAAGTGTGTACGCAGAGTGTAAATTGTAATTTCCCCACTGGGGATTAATAAACAAATTAAATCTTAAATCTATTCCTGTACATGAACACACATAATATCCTCACTTTTCCCCACATGTTCTGTGTTAAAGGGGCCAAGCTACAGTTTTCTCCATCAGTCAACAGTTTGTGTGCTAAATGGCCCTTCAATGTAAAATAAATGTTATTTTTGCAGTGTCATGGTATGACTGCCCGCATCACTGCATCTTAAAACACAACACACGTACTGTAAAATTGCTGGCGTAAAGTAAATAGTAAATGTGCAGTGGCAGACATGACAGGGTAATTAATCCCCTGCATTCTGCAATTTCACCCTAGTGCAAATCTTGACAAGTATTTCTGCCGCAAAGGGGCAACGAGTGTCACAAAAAGAGCTGCGCTTGGTTGTTTTGGATGCTGACGCGACAACCGTCAAGAGTAACAGATGGGGTGTGTGTGGGTGACTAGGGCTGGCTACGGTATGTGTTTGATCTGAATCTCAACAGAGGGAGTGTGAGCAGGACCTTGTGTCTGTCCGGAGGAAGACGTTTGGGAGATTGTCTGTCTGATTCCCTGAGATGAGCAGACAGTCTTGGTCCCTTTTTGGGGAAAAAAACAAGTGTTATCTGGTTGCTTTGTGGAGCTCTCAGACTTTAGTTGACACATTTCTTTATAAATTACTGTTGTTTCAACCGTTCTTGCTGTTTTCCACATTATCTGGCAGTACATATACATATTGTGAAGAAAGTGTCTTTGCTATAAGACAATGCTGAATTATAATGCACTGTTTCTCTGTGCATCTCAGTCAGAGACCAGATTTGGCCTTACTGTATTTTTTTCCTCTCTTTGTGGTGTTGTGTTAAAGCTATAAGTGTCGTCTTTTGTATTGCACAAATGTGGTTGCACATTTCTATAAGTGAATTCTGGGTAAGTACACGTCATTTTGTTTCCAGGTGCCACTTGCACAGGTATGAATGTAAAGGAATCCCGACTCACTCCAATGTGTAGGTTGCAGCTGATCCATCTATGTGCCACAAACCATCAACACCAGATCCTCCTCCATTGTCATCAGTGTGGCATTGCCCAGCACTCATTACTGTATGTGTGATATCTTCGTGTCGTGCTTTCGCACTCATACCCCTCATCCTAACCTGACCTGTTTCCCACAGGGAGAGTTTTTTTGGGGAGGGAGGGGTTGGACAAGCAAAGTGGGATGGGAAAGGGTGGGATGGGGTGGTTCCTCTTCCTGCTCTCCCTCCCTCCCTCCACCTTGTTTTCTACCTGTGTCTCTATATAATGTTCACCTGTACCTCTTTGACTCTTTCTCATTTCCTTGCCATTTGTTTCTGTCCGCTCTGCTCTTCTCCTCTGCCTACTTTCTTCTGTCTCTCCCTCGCTCTGCTTCTCACTGTTGCGATTAACTGGGCTCTGTCTTTATGTCGTATGTCCTTTTAGGCCCACGCCGTGCATCGCTGGCTAATCGATCAGGACAGTAGTGTGAGCTCTGAGATGCCGGATGGCCAAGGAGTATGGCACTTTGATGATGAAGTAAATATCTGCAACACGTATATCTGGCTTTTCCTATTTCTATATATCTATATGTATATATATATATATATATATTATGTATTTATGACCATCTTGTATTTGTCACTTAAAGTTTGTGTCACTGTTGTTGCTCTGCTGTTTTTTATCTTTATCTCTTGTTTTTGTTGTGTGTTGCTTATGGTATTGTAGTTCTGGTTCCTTTGACTTTCTGGTGTCGCTGTTGTGCTGTGAGCTGATTCAGTCAGGTGTCATGGGATCAGACTGGAGCTTTTTCTTTGTTCCCGTTTTTGCTTGACGTATTGTACTAACTTGCTGATTTTCATTTTTTTTAAGTGGTTGTTTTTCTTTTTGCGTTTTTGGTGTTGTTCTTTTAGTCTCACATAATGATATATAACATTAGTGTGTATCTGTATCTATATTCACATCTATATCAGTGTCTGTGATTTCTCTGGAAATGTTCTTAAGCAGCATATTACATGGCAAGAGTCCACGGGCAAAATATAGATAGATTTGACACATTTCCTATCGACTGGATACAAGTTTTCAGCACGTCTGCCTATGCTTCTACACAAAGTACTTCACACATCACAGGTTCACAGTAGTGATAATAGACAAAGTTCAAGTATTTTTCCTGTGGGTTCTTCTGATTTATAAAATATGCTTGTCATTTGTACCACTGTGTTCGTGTTTAGGATTAAATCAAAGTGTGTGTGTGTGTGTGTGTGTGTGTGTGTGTGTGTGTGTGTGTGTGTGTGTGTGTGTGTGTGTGTGTGTGTGTGTGTGTGTGTGTGTGTAGAGGAAGTGTGTGAGGTATATGTGTGTTTTGTGGGATGACCTCTTTATTCTTATCAGTGTGTTTGTGTGCATGCTTTATTTCTGTCTGTGCATGACCTTAGACTGTGTATTAGTATTAGATTTGACTTGAATGTACGTCTGTGGTGTGTCTGTGCTTCAGTCTGTGTTTGTGTGTTTTCCACTGTGGTTTTTCAGCTGTAGATGCTGTGGTTGTGCCTGTCTTTGTCCGTGCCTTTGATGTGTCAGTGTTGTGTTTGTGTATTGTGGCTGTGAATTTCCTATGTCACTGTTTGTCGTGTGCTGTGCCTGTGCTTCGTTGTGTTTTATCTGTTTTAAACAGTCAGGGACACGTTTGCCAAAGGTTTTATTGTAACTATCTAAGAGATGATCTTGAGTCCATTTCCACTCTGTGGAGGAGAGATCATCTAAGTGCAATAAAACTGCTGGGAAACTTGCTCCAGACGACCCTTGCCCATGATGATTTGCCCTCAAATCCTACCCCCTTGCTCTCATGTCAAATTCCCAATCCTACTCTCCTGATCTCCATATTGCTCCCAAACACTCTGGAGCATCATTGGCTTAACCTTTTAATGAACCTTAATTAAACCATTTTCAGCTGACAAAGTAAAGCATTTGGAAATGCAGGCATACGAACAAAAACATTGGACACATTTAACACAGAATGAAGGTAATATGCAGTTTTACACACAACAATATGGAGTATTGACTTTTTTTCTGTGATGCTCAGGAATGCGTGTGCATTGGTCAATTTTATTTTTTAGTGTGAATGAGTGAAAAAATATATTATTTTGTTGTCCTTTTTGCTCAGTTAGGACTATATACAATATATGTCATCCCAATAGAAGTAAAGACTCAATGCAGCTGGGACTAAGATCCAGTTTAATGTTCTTCTAATTTCCAAGTAGGACCACTGATGGTTTACAAATTACATAAATAAGAAGTGAAGATAATGAACATAGGATACGGGGGGAGTATGGTGAATGTTAAGTGGGAGCAGAAACATTCAAACACTTTCGTCCCAGAGTACAGAGACAGAGAGAGTGGCGCAGTGATAGATCGTCCTGAAGAGCCCAGTTCCCCTCACTGGCCCTGAGCCAACACAGCAGCATAAACTAAACCCTACAACAGAAAGTCGGCTTACTCAACTAGTGTTTCCTAGAGAGTGATACAGTGTCCCTTTCTGCCAGCAGCCCTCAACTCCTATCTTTACTGCCCCAGTCATGCCTCTTAAAGGAATGCTACAGTTTATTACAACTTTTAATTGTTGTTATAGCTCCAGCCACCCATTTAATCTATCAGAAAAACATTGTACACACCAAAGAAATTAATGAGTTATGAAAATGCTGCGAACAGGAACGGCAAGACAATCATATGGGTTGTAAACAAGCCGACATTTTAGCCTGATTTGAAGTCCCTAATTGTCACTCATTGCACAGAATAACTGCATGCACAATTAGCGAGGACGCCAATCAGCCGTGTTGCCTACTTTTTCAGGGGCTAAAATATCCTTTTATGTTCCAAAAGCATTTTTAACATAGGCCACTATTTAAAAAGAGCTGTCTGTATAACTTTTTTTTTTATTTATATTTTATGTGCGTAACCAAATCCCAACCAGGCGGAGAGAACTTTTTGGCTTGGGGCGAATAATTTTCAGTCAAGTGAACGGGTGCCATCTTGGAGTTTGGTAGCTGTCACTTTGGGTAATGCATACCTTTGCATGACCTTTGTTTTCACTTTCGTTTGTTTACGACTTGATTGCCTGACCACTCGTGGTTGTTACCCTGCTGGACCTAGTTTTAGCCAAGTTGCTGCTTTTGGAGATTTCAGCAATGAATGTGGTGGAAACAATTTCATCATAACAGATGGCAAAAGCAAGGAAAATAAAAGTAATATACCATAGTTCTTTTTTTAAAGTTCACTCCAGCTTAATTTTATTATTCTCAACCCGCTAAGACTAAAAGCATTTACAAAAATGCAGATTGGTCAATCAGCAGCTTGGTGAAATAAAACTCCCAGCAATCCACAAACTTGTCTCACAAACCATGACTCTTTCCCTGAGGGCCGATTTAATTTACACCCAAACGTAACGCTTCATCAAACTCCCCGTCCCACCCCACCCCTCCTGTAGGACAGAATTGTGAGATGTCAGAGGTCTGTGTAAAGGCCCCATCCCCTTTGCCACCAATAATGGTTAGTGGGCCTGAGGAATATTCCTTATCACCCCACAGCTCTAATTACCCCTCAGTGGGTCCTTGGAGACAGATGCTCAGGGAGCCAAGCCCCATTTGTCACAGTGCGGCTGCATGGCAGACTCAATATGAAAAAAGGCAAACTGTCACACTCTGCACTGTCACATAAATTCTCCCCCGTCTCAGTTTCTCTTTTCCAGCTGCTCCCCAGCTCACTGTAGATGCAGACTACATTAGGAAGCCCATTCATGTCCAGCCACCAGCAGTTGGCTGTAATTTGTTTCGGCTAGGGGGGCAGAGTTTAATTTACATGTGAAAGGCCATGGCGTATTCAAATATTGTAACTCTCATTTTTGTCCCAGGCTTATTGATACCAGCTCCACAGAATTCCTATTAAAGGTAGAGGAGGCTTTACTGCAATTGTGCAAAACTGTAGAAGTCGTGTAATAATGTCTCAGTTGGCCAGATATCAACTAAAGGAAGAGGACAGTCTAGCAGGATTCTCCTCGTCTTGCTGACCCATTAAAAAACTGATATTTTCTAGGTTTTTGCAACAGTGAGATTCTCCTGGGAGCAATCTGGCCTACTAAGAATGCTTTCAATGGAGCCATCCAAAGTAACTATAACCTTAATGGCTTTGGAAATGCAGAGCACACCTACAGAACAGCACTATACTGAGTTAAAATTCTAACTTTAAGTAAGAATCCATGTAGCATGTTTATGAACAGTAACTGAACATAGTTATGATACTATAAGTGTTGCGAACCAGCACATTTCACAAATTCGAACAAGGCATTTTACATTAGTACACGTATAAATGCCATAAGCCATAAGCAAGTCACTGTATCATTACAAGTGTATATAGTTTGTATTATTTTGTCTCAAAGCAATGTGAAGATACATTGTTCCTTCTCATTTAGCTTCAAGGATTTAGGGAGCCATGTCTTGACTATTTCCTTTTTCAAAATCTGATTAAACCTTTTTACTTTTGCCACCCTTCCTAAACTTGTATACTTCTATTTCATTTATATGAATTTAACTTATTTTCCTTCAAGACATGTTTGTGACTTGTTACTTTACCCACAGTTTTTACTTTGGTTGACCTTTGTTTTTTCTTTTTCTATTGGCATTGTCGGCACCTTAGTTATCCTCAGTTTGAGTTTTTATGTGACAAAGAGAGACAAACGGAGCGACAATCAATGTGCATGCATGCATGCATGTGCATGTGTTTTAGGGGAATGTGCAAAGTGCATGGTTAAGGTTGAAGTATACTCCAAAAGAAGGGCTGGTCAGAAAGTCTGAATGCTTCAGAAAACTCCTTTGCGCCGGACAATCATTCATTCTTACTTTCTGCCAAGATTGGCAAAGTTTTAGCTGGTGTAAAACTTTTCACAGTTCCAAGTCCTCCACAAATTTCATGACATGCCTTCTTCCACCCGGTCAGCATTAGCAGGGATGAAGACCTGGTTGGCTGTCTGAGAATGAAGGGTATGACTGAAATCAAGAACAAAACGTTACTTTTTTCAGTAACGGGTAAGCAATTTTTTTTCATCAAACCAACTAGATCTCTGAGCCAAGAAGCAAAGACTTTTTTTCTTCCTTGGTTAGTGGGCAGTGCATGAGACAAGCCCATAAATGCTGAGGATTGGCTGAGGTTGAGTATAATTTCATGGTAAGCCAATCAGAGGTATAGTTTGGCTGGTGTTCGAAAGCACGCATTGTTGGACACACAACGAACAACACAAGTGAAGCAGTCAACAAGAGACCGATATGTCGAGCCCAAAGGAGGAGCAATAAGTATCAAAAGTTCCAAAACATCTATTGTGTTATTTATATCCATCCACTATATAAACAATATCTACATACTGTACATGGCATTTGATTGGAGGCTAGTCTCACTTTGTCCCACAGCAACATTAAAATAGTTTAGATGTGTGTACATTGTTAATAATGTATTGTAAGTGTCCATTTCATTATAATAATCAGATTTATCATAAATAATTGAACGTGCACATGTATTTTAAGTTCCGTTAAAGAGTAGTGGAGGTGGGGTCACATTTGAGCATTTAAAAATGTACTTGAAAGTAACGTAATAGATACTTTCTGAAGTAAATAGTTACTTTTATAATTTGTAACTGAGTAACTTAGGTCCTTTTTGGAAGCAGTAACACTGGCCAGGACAGATCTGCTCAGTGTTTCACAGACACTCTCTTTCTGAGCCAAACCTGATTTTAAATTATGGTTTTCCTGTTATGGTCTGTGTGGAAAACCATAATTTGTGCTTCATGTAAATGTGATGTTATGTCATTGTTATATTTTTTATTATTTAATGGAAAGTAGCAGCCCATTTACGCACAGTAGCGGCAAGGCTAAATAGAAGCTGATGGCAAAACACGTTCGGTTTTCCCAACAATGAATAAGAAGACTTTTAGCCTACCTTGTGGTGTTTTTGTTTCTTTAATTTGATTGTTGGCAACACTTAAAGGAGGCTACAGATTCATTTTGGCATATCAAACCAGCTTTTACTTTCTAATTTGAAAGGCCACATCCAGGTTTCCTCTGGAGCATTTAAGTACCTTGTAATATGGCATAATAGTTTTTTTTTTTTTATTTTCATGCAGCCCACCACGATTAAACTTAAAGGGTTTGTCGCTCATCACCAGCAGTCTATGACGCAGCTATTATAATTATGTACTGTGGAGTAACTGCATAGCCCATACTGGATTAGAGCGCAGTCCACCACAACCAGGAGTTAAGAGTTGAGACAAAATAAAACATGATGGACAAAAATATCAGTATAGTTATCAATAGTTTTAGGCCCACCTCCACCTAAACCCTTATTAGGCGTGCAAAATAGGGACCAACCCAAAGTCTGTGCGTCACTTCTTCAGACTCGGACTGAGTTGCAGACTCTTCTTTGAGTCATAATCTTGCCACATAATCTTACCACCTCGGTATGACAACCAACTTGTCACACCACCTATTTATGTATTCATTTTTTAACAGAAAACAACTGGGCCACCTCACATTTTTGGACGACGGGTTGCACAACCTTGTTCCGTTTGAGTATACCGCTGCTTGAACTGTACGCCTGCATAATGGAAGGTTGCTGTGAGCTGCATATGTGTGTGTATTGAATGTGAGTAAGCCTGTGTTATGCACCTGCATGTACTGCACTGTAGGTGAATGAGTGTGTTGGCGAGTACATGAGTGGTCATGATGAGTGCCTCTATGTATTTGCGAGCATGTGTTTGAATCTGTATGTGTGTGAGGCAGCATTAAAGTAGGCAGATGGAGGCAATGGAGTAATTGGCGTTGGTTTTAGTATCTCTCTTTTGACTGCCCTAGCAGTGACTGATGAAAACATCTCCCTTAATTGCGTATATATATATTTATTATTTATTATATTAACACGTCAATCTGAGATACACATGGCAGCTCAGCATCTGGCCCCTGAGGCAGCAGATATGAACTCTTTGAATGAAAAACAGCATAAAATATGTATTTATTTATAAATTAAGATATATTGAAGTCTCTATGGGTTCCTCTGTGCTGCAGGCAGCCACTCTGCCGCTTTAGTGTAGTTAACGTGATGATGGAAAGTGTGCGTAAGAGAGAGGAGGGGAAGAAGGTAAGAGAGAAACAGAGGGTCTGACTCAGCAAAGCTGTGCAGATGAAAATGCCATCATACTGTCAACAAGACTGTAGAAAAAGATACTGTACAAACATCTACTGAGGCACACGTTCAGTGAAGCTCCCCAGGCACATTTCCTTTATCAGCACAGTTGCCACTGTGTCTCTTCTGTCAGCTGTGCCGAGTACCTCTTGCTCTTGCCATCCATCTCTTCTTTCATCTTTTTATTCCAGGCCTGTTTCCGCTCTTTCTGGTGAGAACTAAGGCAAGCCCAAACAAATGCCACTGTCCTCATATAAATGGTAATGACATACTGTAAAGGGACATACACACAGATTTAAAATGTAGTGCACGTGGCTGGGTTGGCTCAGCAGGCGCACATGCACTTTGAAGCTTATTCCTCGACATAGAGGTCCATGGTTCGAGTCTGATTTGAGACTATTTCCAGCATGTCTTACCCCTCTCTCTTCCTTTTTCACCTAGTAGTCCTATCAAATAAAGGCGGAGAAGCCCAAAAATAATCTTTAAAAAATAAATACATCTGTAGTGCACTGAGAACAAAAAATCCAAAAAGATATATATATATATATCTCCAGTATACTGTTGACAAAAAAAATTCTCTTAGCTTGTCATATGTACAGAACCAAGTAATGTACAGTAGTTGTTATTGATATCTGAAAATCTTTAGATATGTTAACAGTTTAACACTTGGTGGTTGAATTATGTTTGATGCTTATCAAAAATGAGTTACATTAATTTGTGTCAATTGATTAATCGTTATCTGACTCTTTAACTTTCAAAAATCAATATAAAAAATCCGAAATCAGTTTGGCAGTAATCTGCAGTGCAGCTGTAATAGAGTTTAATAGCACAACATTTTTCAACTTTTGAAAACCAACCACCAAGATGCTTTTAGTTTGTCCCTTAGATTCAGAGGGAAGGGGTTTCTGTCTAGTCTCTACATTTGTAAGAAACATTTAAGAATTACAGTGTAAACTCTTATTTCTCTGCTGACGTGGGATTTTCTCAAGCTCAAAGTAAATGTTAAATTTGTTTAAGGAGTGCTACCTTTACTGTGTCTGTGCTGGAAAATGTTTACAACATTGCTACCCTTATCACTTATCCCATCGTCGGAGCTGAGGGTTGTCATGAATCTGTGAAATTGTGTAAATTGCTGGAAATAAAAGGAGGCTGATTGAGGATGAAACAAAACATTGTAAGCATCGTCGTTACTATTAGAGATCACAGACAGTGAAACAGAGTGACATTTTTCTTTTTGCTGCATTTATCCCTAAGAGTACATTTATATTCTCATGGGACTTTTAATGGAATGGCATTATGTCCCACTTTAACCGAGTCGTGTGAACAGTGGCAGGTGAACTCCAAGTCCTCGTGGACAGGACAGTACATTAATTCTGAATAGAGTCTTAGAACTTGGGCGGCTTCAGCTCTGCGTCTATTAACCAGACTAATTGAATTATAGAGGGGCTGCTCGGATCCTTACTGTTGCTGACTCAAGGCCAGTTGTGACTGATGGTTAGAGCCTTTGTTTTAAGTTATGGGGTCTGTGTTTCTCTGAGTGCATTAAAACAAGAGACGGAGACATAGAGAGTTGTGAGGACAGATTCTGTCCTCAGTTATGCCCTTTCTCTCTCTGCTCCTGCACATCTTCACTTTGTATTTCCCCTTCTCTACTATACCTCTCTACTTATGAAGATTAATGGCAGCCTGTCCCTGTGCAGACAGATTGCTGCTGTCATTCTTCTCTATTGCCTTCATCCTTTCTGCTCTCATCCCTCGGCAAGTATTTCTAACTCCTTGTTTTTGTCTTCCAGGGGTCAGTCTGGCTTTGTCACGTTGAGGCGCATGTGCATTAGTTGAGGTGTCTATATGTAAGAGGGGCTCATGGAAAGAAATCACAAACAGCAAGGGAAACTGACACATGCTACTAGTTTTAATAGGGCTGTAACGATATGGAAAATAAAACCAAAATCGCGGCACATCGTTGGAGAAGGCAGAATCGCGACACACCCCTTCCAACTCCCAGAGTTATCCATCCCGTCCAGATCCAGTGCTACCACATCTTTAACTTACTAGTAGTCCTTGTGGTGCCTTATTCCTGTTTTGTCTGGTAAATTTAGCTAACTGTACAGATGGCTAAAAGAGAAAGAAGGGACACCAGTAACGCTAACGGAGGTGTAACGTTACGGTTGGCCGCTGTCTGACATGGGTGTAGTGCATTTTAATTAGTTAACGCCTAATTTGCATATTAATGTGGCGATTATGATGATGTTATTAGACACAGATTTTACTGTAGCTGTTCACCTGTACTGTCTCCATTAAGTACAGTGCATTAGCCTGTAGGGCCATGATGCCTCAGTTAAACCTTAGCCAACTTATTACATAAGCTAGTAGCTCATGCAGAAGTTAACTATTTGTTTTTTCTTTTGGCTAATTAGCTGTAAACTCGATGCAAGACTGCTTAGTCTTTTGTTCATCACCACTCACCTCCACACAAGCCAAGAAAAAACTTCTGGGGTAGCCTCTAGACTGGGTAAACCCAGAGCACTGTGCCGGCGATCTGATTTCGCCCTGCAGCTTGGCACAATTAATTCTCCTACAGTTCACAATTTTCCAGGAACCAATCACAAACTGGCCACCTTGCACGCTATTGGTGGGTTTAACACGATGACAATAGAGAAGCAACCAAGCAGCTTTTTGCATTCAACATGTCAGCTACCGAAGCGCAAAAACAGCAACCCGTTGATTTCACTGTCGCTGCTGTTTTAAAAGATTTCAAAAGAAAGTTTTCTCTTAAAACAGAACAGAAACTTTCCCTGAAACAATTCCTACAAAAGAAGGATGTGTTTGCCTTACCACCGACCAGCTTTGGTAAAAGCTCGCTCTGCAAAGTACGTCACCCAGATTGATAGTCTGATTACTTGAAGGACTTTCCAATTGCGTACAGAGTCATTTGAACTATGCACGTTGGTTACGTCTCTTGTGCAGAGAAAATACAGAGCAGACTCCCCATACCAAGGCTCAATGTCAAATCTATTGAGCTTGGCTTGGTCTGTTAATAGCCAGACTAGTCAGCCTCTCTGCCTGCCTGCCTTACTCTGTCTTGATTTGTTTGATTCAAGAAATACATTTGTTGGACAGGAAAGCTGTGTGCAAACAGGAATACATATGCTATATTTATTAATAAATAACAAACAGAAAAAATGCTTTCAGAAAAAAGCGCACTTTCTCAAGAGGAAGAAAAAGGGCAGGTGCTCAAGCCCCTTTTGATGTCTATGTGTGCACGTGCCTGAGAATATGAATATATATGAGAGTGAGCCGATACATGTGCTCTCACATGATGTGTAATCTGTCTGCAGAAGGAAGCCAGTTTTTACACCCGCTGCCGTTTATGCTGAGTTAAACCGCTCCTGTCAGTCCAGAGGCCAGTCAAGCTTAATGTATCTTGTGAGGAGGAGCTGTGTGTGGTTGTGTGTGTTTGGTTGTGGTTGTGTGTGTGTGTGTGTGTGTGTGTGTTTGGTTGTGTGTGTTTGGTTGTGGTTGTGTGTGAGAGATTTGTGCTAGGGCTGCAGTAATCTGCCTGACCCAGCCCATACCCTCTTTGAAGCTGTTGTAGGCCAATACTACAGAGCATCACACTGCCACTAGAGGGCCATTATGCCAAATTGACATAGTACAATCTCACATAGAATCATACAGTAGGCTATGCTTAATTTTTTTAAACCAGACCAACTATAAATATGAATACATAATCATTTTGTATTGGGTGTGTCTTTCTTACTCCAAATTAGTCTTATTACTGTCCCTGATGCTTTTTAGCTACTACTAACTCTGTTGGCTTGGAGAGTATCTAGACCTCCACAAGCTCCACTTCTTTTGGAGGACCTTGTCCAGCAGGGTGAAATGCACAATAAGTTCCATGTCCCCTCCCCCTTATCTTGACCTCCACCTAACAGTCAAACTGGCCTACATGCGTGATTAATGCAGCAACATGGACATGATCCCTAGCTTTCTTTCCACACATGGATGAGATTTTTCTATTTTTTTTCTTAAACCATTAATTTAATGCCAGACAACAGAAAAGAGTGACAGGCTGAAGAAAGACAGTTGACATACTATTGGTGTTTATGTTGATTCCTCCCCTTTTAAGACATCAGGACAAGGGCAATAAACCACCACTAGCAGCACACGTGGACAGCTGTAGCCCTTTATCCTGCCAACAAGAGGGGCTCAACCCATGTCGACATAGGGGCATGTTTGTCCCAGACCTAAATCAACCCTGTTACAAAACCGGAGTGTGGCCTTTGCTTTTTAATGACCTGCAACCTCAGACAGTCAGTCAGTGAAACTCCTGTACGTTTACCACAACGCATCTTTGCACACTGGCCAATGACTTTCTCTGTGTTATGTTCTTCAGGTTTTGCCTCAGATGCCATTTTTTAGATTTCACAACTTAAAGATCCCCTCCAGACATATACAGTATTATGCTTTGAATAATAATTTCTGAATACGTGTTTTCCAATAAGTTCAATTACTTTGGTAAAATTACTAAATCTACTCCTTCTACAGTACCTCATTGAAAATCTATGAATATGCAAGTTCAAAAGTTTGACTACTGGACACAAGATGTCTCCTATTTCATTGAAAAGCCCATTCTCAGTGCATTGGACACTTTAAGTTTCACTCTTTTGTAACTTGTATATTCAACCACAAATTGTTGCCAAGTTACAAAATCACGCTCATACATTCATGTGTTAAACTCAGATTTTAGGGTGAGCACCTTCCTGCTTCTACAGATGAATGTGAAAACAGCCTTCTAGTTATAAACTCTACACATACTGTATATCATTCTGCAATAAGAAAAAACACATTTTTGAGTGCAAGGAGACTTCAACTTCGTCATTGGTGCTTGATAAACACCTCCAGAGAAATCCTTCTTCATCACTCACTTGAGTCTACCACACCTTAAAGAGGTCAGTTATCAGTTAGGACCTGATAAGTTATCTTTTCTCTCTCCAGAGGGGAAGAGTTGCAATCCCTTTTTTTGCGGAAAACCACATGCTAATTTGTCATGTCTTCATGGACATTAGTGTCTGTAGTCCCCCGGCCCACATTCTTTGGCAGTGGAGCTCCCATCACTGTCCAAACCCAATACTGTGGGCAGGAGAGACATCCCACGTGGTGTTTTTGCCCAGGTCACGGTCCAGTGGCACTGAGAGGTGCGTAGCCTTCTTTCTACATTGCCCCCTCCTTCCCTTCTCCTACAAGCATTTATCTCTCTGCATGGTTTTGGCAGCGATGTGCTTTTCCCAGCATTTAGCTGGGAGAGGGAGAGAGGAGGGGAGATGGAGAGAAAAGGAGGCCTTTTCAAGCAGGGAATGACGGACGCTTTATTAAAAGAGGCAGGGCCTTTTGAGAGGCTGGCCCCTCTGTGCTCTCCCCACCCCATGTGTCTGGCCCATTGTCACGGGGCGGTGGCAGAACCCCCTCGCCATTCGCTTTGTCACTGTAAGTCACCTCACACACTGAAACAGACCTGCTCTGAAAAAAATTCTCATTCTCCACAGTAACTGCTATTCTGGTATCGCCTGGTCCGTGAAAAAAAAAACAAAAAAAGATTGTCTGGCTGTCACAAAACATACAGGAGACAGAGATGGGCGTGACATGTGGGGAAGAAGGGACAGGAGAAAGGAGGGCTAAAGTTTGGGTGACGCAGAGTGTTTGGGGTGCAACAAAACGTAAAAGGTGGACAGGATTGATGGTGTAGAGCAGAACATAGGGTGTGATGGAGGATAGAAGAGAGTGAAAAAAATTGAGATGAAAGATGGGGGCAAAGAGTCTGAGGCAAAAATCAACAGAGAGAAGTTAAAAATTTTAAAAAAGTAGCCAAAAATGAGCCAGGATGCAGGCAGGAAACCCATGGTGAGATTGTGGGGCACCCATTTGTTTTTGGCTGTGTGTGAAATGTGTCTTTAGATACAGGCAGCATTCCTCCAGAGATAAACCCCTGGGCCCCCCATCCCCTCAACCCCCACCTTCCCCAGTCTCTCCACCCACCATGCTTACTCAAGTGTGTGTGTGTGTGTCTGGGCGTGTGCGTATGTGTGTCTGTGTCCGTGTTTATGTTGGGCGGGGGTCTGCGTGCCCTGTACCACAGCACTTGCAGGGGGCAACAGAAAAGACAGCTGTGTGTTTGAGAGAAACTGAAAACGTAAGAAAGAGAGAGTGGAGGGCCAACAGGCATGCCAGTCAAGACCGTCACTTTTGGAGTGAGTACCACCATCTCTGCTGCTCTTTTCTTCTTCTTCTTCTTCTTCTTCTTCTTCTTCCCTGTCCCTCTCTCCGTCCCTTTACATTTTCTCTTTTTACCTATACACTTCTCTACAACTCTTATTTTATCGCTATCTTTTTTTGCAATGTTTTTATCTGTCATAAAGCCCTCTGTTACATTTTCTCAAATATTATGCACCTGCCAATGCTCCCTCCTTTTATCCTTTTACATCAGACAGTGATGGGCCGATGCTTTCTTCACTGGCTTTGTACCCAGTTGTAAAGTCCAGTTCTTTCATATTTACTTTGTCTCTTACACATGAATCGGTATTTACTCTTTGTCTATTTTGTTCTAGCTTTTTTTTAATTCAGCACCTGCCTCTGTCTGTGTTTGCGCTCTGTTTGATAAGTACCATTATTGTTCTGTCCGTCCTTCTACATGTACCCATTTGGAGACTTCTCCCTGGCTCTACTTTACAGGCGTTTTTCTTGTTTTCAGGCCTGAATATGCCCTCGTCTATAGTAATGACAATGACGTCAAAAAATTAGAAATTGAGAGCGATCCAGGTCATAGATATAAATGTAAACATTGATCTGTCACTTGTGAAACTCATATGTCATTGCTTTCTGCCCTAAACATAACCTGTGCTGATTAAAATCATTAGACTTGGCCTCCCAGAGCAACATGGGAGGGAGCTTGATTGCCTGGGAGTTTCTTCGAGTGCTGTGATGCATGTGCGTCCAAGATTAGTGTAAGTGCGTATATGTGTGGGTGTGTATCGTGTTCTGTTTTACCTCCTTAATCTTGTTTATGACTTAATTTGTTCCTCTGTTTGATGTTCAGATTGTATGATGTCAACCAGGATTAGCTGTGGTAAGTAAACTAGAGGTCAGTAAACTGATTAGTGGGTCAATTAATGGGATTCTTTCAGTGTGGCTTCACTGAAGACTATAAAGGATTTAATCTACTGAGCCAGCGGAGGTAATGGCAACACAGGGTGCATGCTCACAAGGGGCTTCTGCCTGGATGTTTAATGTTGTGTCAACCACTGTTTAACTTGGGAAATAGAAGAGGAGATGATACAACTTGTAGAAATGTATATATTGGGTTTATACTTTATCTGTCTGAGGATGAACTGGAGTCAATCTTAAAATGCTGTCAGTAGTGTTGTTTTTGCAGTATTTCATAATTGTAACATTTAGTTCCTCCCAAATATGAGACCAACTGGCCTAAAGGAAAAAAAAACATGGCCACTGATCAATTTAAGCAGCCAAACAACCCTTGCGTAACTGAGAATAAGAAGTAGTGGAGGACGTATTTGCATCCTTAGCTACTAATCTAGACACTATAGCTGTCAAATAAATGTAGAAACACTCAAGAAAAATACTTCAAATGTTTAGTAAAATTTAGTTCAGTACTTGAATACATGTACCCAGTTACTTTTCACCACCACTTTCCAACACCTTCGATCATTCACTTTTTTTGTTGTTGCTGTTTAAGCAGGTACATTGCAAGCAAAATTCAATTATCAGTGCAGATAAGATGCAGGTTGCAGAGAAGTTTTAATGGTTATTTTGTTTACATTGTTTGGCTTTAATTTTACAGATTTCAGGTCCGTCCAATGTCTGGACATATTATGTATTATTTCTCTCACTTCAGACAGTTGTATTCTGTATAATTACTGTGCAGTAATACACAGGATGTTTACCATAACATGATCCTATCCCGCATAGGTTTCAAACTCTATCTCCTCCCTATGGCTTTCACCCTCTTTGTCACCCCCACAAAAGATCACACTAACCATGACAATCTCATATACAGGCACAGAGCCTGCAGCAGGGCCAGTTATAAAGAGACAATCAATGAGTATGGCAGGGACAAACAGTGGGATACAGAGAGGGGGAGGCTGGGAGTGTGAGAAAGTAAATAGTAAAAATGGGACAAGACGCTTTGCCACATACATGGAATAGAAGCAGACAGACAGACAGACAGATTTACATACAGACAGATGGTATTGAGTGGGGTAATGTAACAGTTTCTTCCCAGTGCCCAGCTCGCTTGCTTCCTGTAAATGTGTCCATAGCTGAGCGGTCCCACAGGTCTCAGTCTGTCTGATTCTACACTTACTATATCTCTGTAGCCGGAAACAATCCGCTGCCTGCTCAACCTCTTCAAGCAGCTTGAGAGATGAAGGCAGAGATGGAGGCCTGGGGGGTGGGGGCAGGAGGAGGAATCAATTTCTAGAACAAATGCAAGTCAGCAGAAATAGGGTGATGAAATGGCTGTTTAAGCACTCTGCAGTAATTTCCATATCCGTTGTTCAGTGTTACCATAAAATGTATAGAAACCGTTCAATCACACTGTCCACTGTTTAAAAACATCAAGATATTGAGTTTAGCAGGGAAAAATAGTTGAACAGAGTTTGGTGCGTAAAATATATGTTGTTTAAAGTTCAGGAAATTAGTGCAAGTGAAGCTAGACTTGTGACATGCTGAACAAACTTAGCCACATGGTTTTCACCTTTCTTCTGGCTGTACAAATAGCAGTGGTGGCACTTAAAATATTTATGATTTGCACCTGGTGCTGTGTCTGCAAGTGTGTGTGTGTGTGTGTGTGTGTGTGTGTGTGTGTGTGTGTGTGTGTGTGTGTGTGTGAGAGAGAGAGAGAGACTGTATTTTGAATTTTATGTTAATTTTAATGGAAATGCTGAGATTCTTTCGAGCAGATAATAGTTCTGTATCCAAGTGAAATCACCCTAAATCTTTGGCAGAGAGACGTGTTCAGACGTAGACTAACCTGTCTAGACTGTTGGGAAGGACCTGCCATACTGAAAGCTGATTAAAGGGTTTAGAACAAAAAACTATGTTAACTAAGAAAACAATTGCTGTAAAGACAAAAATCTGCTTATTTTGATTCACAAGTTTTCTCTTTTCAACAATGAATTTCTTTCCCACACAAACACACACACACATTCAATCTGATTCCATTCAGAATTGTCACAAACACACAATCGATCTTTTGTGAAAATGACGATTCTTCCGATCAAGTTGTCCGTTGCAAAGGATCTCTGTGGCTAAGATGTTGATCTCAGCCATGCCTCCTCATGCAAACATACACACACATACATAGAATTTTCAAACACTGCAGTCCACTAGGAAGGGGGTGATGTCATTCTGTCTGCTGCAGCACCAGCAGAAGAGGGTGGAGAGAGAGGGAGAAAGGGAGAGAGAGACATTAGACGCAAAGGGATAGAGAAGGAGGGAAGGCAAGAGGAAAGGAAAGCTGACATAAAGACAGGCAGAGGGGAGTTCAGGGCAGAGGATTTTCTCTGATGAGATAGGGGAATAATTTCACTTGGTCATTTTTGGCTTCATTATTTGGAGCCTTGCACTGTCTTAGCCTGAGGACAGGCACGTTGCACAACAGTGTGTTGATATCCCTAATCTTAACAGTGGAGCTGCTGTTCAAGTTATTGTCTGTTTCTGTTTCTGTTGCTCCAAACGGTATGATTAATGTGCTCGCTCATTTTTTGCTTAGGCCTAGAGCCCTATGGCTTGTCTGCTCTCTATGGGAATAATCAGACAAGGCACATTGATCTAAATTGTCTAGCAAGACAAGGCTGCTCCTTATATGTATGGTGTTGTGTCTCTGGTATATGCATGGGCAGTGTACCTGTTTATGTCTAAGTGAGTGGATGGGTGCGGTTCCTCTGCATCTTTATCTCACCATACCACACACTCACTTCTTGACGCAAGCAGATACATACAGAAACATGCAGGACTGACCCACTGGAAAGTAAATTTACTGTAACCATCAATATCAGCTTGAGTCTTTCGGGAGGATTTTCTTTAGTCTTGTAAACTTCAGCAGGGTGTTTCTGGGGGGAAGTAAACTGATTCTGGAGGGTGGGAATCCAGCAGAGGGGCCTCAGTCAGGGTCACCATGGTTTTACCATGCAACCATTTGCTGTGGGACCATGTATATTGTGTTAGTTTGTCTGTGTCTTTGCATCAGCTGTATTTGCTCCTACTTTGATGAAAGGATGTTTCTTGTGTCACCATGGCAGAGTCTGCAAACAATCTGCACTCCACTACATTGTGTATAGTTGCTGTGTGGGCAGTATATACCTGTATAAAACTATACAAAATTGTCAGGTCTTCCTTTTGATGATTTACATTCCTTTTTTCCCCCTATATATACCAATGTACATTATATGCACAATATCTAAAAGTTTAATAGTGAGAAAGAATTTTTAATTATAGAACTTACTATGCATTCATAAATCAGATTCATAAGGTAAGGGTTCACATTCATCAACTGTGTGTGTGTGTGTGTGTGTGTGTGTGTGTGTGTGTGTGTGTGTGAGGTATTTTGTTTTATCTGTTTACTTTATGTTGATGCTAGATTATCTAAATAACAATAAGGATTTATGACTTTGCACACAGGGTGCTGCATATAGTAGGAAGTTCATCTTATAAGTAGAAACTTTGCCATTGCATACATTTTATTTCCATACCAGATATGAGGAACAAGAATCACTTTCCGTAACATATTTGCTACTTCAATCAGCTGGAAATAACTTTTTCTTTTTAAAGTTTTCTTTTCCATCATTGAACCTATCTTATTTTAAAAATGACCTCTCATTTTGCACAGCGCTGTGCCATTGGTGTCATGCTGAGGGTGTGTTGTCATTTGTTGCTATGCCTCAACTACAGGCATGTGGATCCTTTCTCTTTTTATACTCACGCTCACTCCATCTTTGTCAAAAAAGGGCCAACAACAACAAAACAAGCACTGTATTATAAAGTTGAAAAGAGCTGGTTTGTGTGTGCGTGCATGCATGTGTGTGTGTGTGTGTGTGTGTGTGTGTGTTGGCTAGATTTGGTGATCACTTTTTGGATCAGAAAATTAGGTTTATAAAATATCAGCATTTGTGTGAAAACGTACACTGAATGATTGGACGGCTGATGATTTTCCTGACCAGCAATGTTGAGACAGCTGGTTAGATAGAGACGGGATGGTGTATGGAGGGGATGTGCAAGGGGAGAGAGGAGATTATGTAAATGAAATGGAAAAAGTGCAGGGTTTGCCGCAGTCCAGCTTTTCACAGTGGTTCTCCCTCGGTCGCTGCCGCTTCTCCTCTCTCCCCCGTGCCGCATGAGTGATCCTGTTTCAGCAGCACCCCTGCCTGCCTGGGAGAGGCATGAAGCCCCCATATACAAACAAAACACAGACAAAAACACTAGACGTGCTATGTACTGGCCAGTGAGTCGGGACTTGCCAAACGCTCGCTCTCTCTCTCTTTCTCTGTCCCTCCCCGCTCCCCTTTCTCCATTCACCTTGTGTCTCTCTCTCTCTTTCATTCACACACACACAAACTCAGTGTCCAGACAAAGAGCCAACAGTCTGCTGGGCACAACAGACACTCCAGTAGCTGTCAGTATTATCACAGTTGCCATATTACCTGAGGGGAGAGGATAGCTTTGTGGGCAAAGTGTTAAAGGTTTTGTGGAGCCCAGGAGTTTGTGTATTTCACCTGCGTGCCCACCACACCCTCAAAACACAACATTACAAGATGCAGATTGTCAAACTGCACCGTCCAAAAGCTCGAGGGCAGAGTGACATGATAGTTCAAATGCCCTAAAAAGAAATATTAACCAAACTCTATCTCCCTCTCCATTTTCCCACTCTACTCCTCTACTTTATGTGTCTCTCACCTTCTCTTATACCCCATATCCCCCTCCTCTACTTCCCTTTTTCTGTTACGCTTGCAGGCAGATGCTGGCAACAGTTTTCTCCGAGCGGCCCGTTCTGGCAACCTGGACAAGGCCCTGGACCATATCAAAAATGGCATCAATATAAACACAGCCAATCAGGTGAGTGAACTGCACATTCCCTAGATTGAATTGGTGGAAGCTATAGCTTCTGACTGGCAGGCTCATGTAACTGTTATACATTCATTCCTACACAGAAAAGTACACAGAAAAAGTACAAGTTATATAACATATATGGTTTCATTTAGGATCTAATTCATAAAGGTTCTGCATGATGTTCTGCTGAAATATTGTCCATAAATAACACCGTGTTTTGTATTGTTATGTTTTATATAAATGCATCTTGAGTGTCATGATGTGCATGATGTGTCTGACTTGTCATGATGTGCCTGTGTACTCAGTCATACTGTGTGTGCATGCTCAGGTAGACTGTTAATCAGTGGCTGAAGGTGGCAGGTAGAGTTTACAGGGTCTCCAGGGAAGGTATTAAATGGGACAGGGGCTTCTCCTTTGCCTTGTCTCTTCCATCCTGCCTCCTTTACTCTGACGGTTGTTCCCAGAGTATCCAGGAAGAGGCAGTGTGAGTGGGGCTAGCCTCGCTGCCCTCAGGCTACTGAAACTTGGCCGTGTGTGTGTGTGTGTGTGTGTGTGTGTGTGTGTGTGTGTGTGTGTGTGTGTGTGTGTGTGTGTGTGTGTGTGTGTGAGAGAGAGAGAGAGAGAGAGATTCAACTGGCTCATTAATCTAACTTAGTCATGGTTTCCCTTCCATTCACCTACTGTATGCTTTCCTCAACATTGTGTAATTATTACTGTTAATGATTCTGTCAGGATTTCTATGAGGCCTATTTTAGGCCCCATAATTAAATAACATAAACATAAAAACTGATTTATTCATGGAAAGTGACGCTGTACAGTGGTCTTTACTGGCAGACTCCCACACTATGATGAACGGAAGCACCCCATGAATTAAAAAAATAATGAAATGCAGAAATACAGTCTGATACCAGATTTTGTTTGACTGATTTTGTTTCTCCTGAATTACCCAATTTCATTTCATTGTTCTTGTTATTCTTCATATGTGTTATTTTCACTGTTTGGTGTCAACTGTGTTTGAGTTTAAGTGATAATCTACAGCCTTCTTGCTTTAGATAGAAATTTAAATTTTACTTGAATTAGGAGACCTTTGCACACACATTGCTTTGCAGTTTTGCACTTAAAGCCCCTGTATGTGAGAAATTAGTTTTATTTTTTTTTGTGTATAGAAAAATTAAAAGAAATGTGTGTGTATGTGTTGCTTTTAGTCAAGCTACACTGCCTTTTTATGCTACCATCTGATGGCAACAAAGTTAGGAATTTTCAAATTCTAGTCATATTGGCAGCCCAGGCTTAATACAATAATAATTAAGACACCAAACGTAAACTACAGCCTTTTATGTTTTTTCATATTCTTAAATTTTATTATTAACACAGGTCTTGGGTGACTACTATATGTGGCACTTTTTTATTCATCTTCAATGTTGATGATTAAAAAAGTTGTAGATTGTTACTTAAACCACAGTGGTGAGAGCATTGTTGTGCTGGTTGTGTGACTGTTGCTCCTGATGCTGTATGTAGTGTCTGCTGGGAGGCTTGACTGTGGCAGCTGCTTATCTGAGTGGATACCTCTCACCAGCACACTGTCTCACTCCTCCCTTTTTTGTTTCCTTTTCTTTTGCTCTCCACCTAACAACTTCTCCTCTACCTTCTCCTCTTCTGTGTACTGTTTTCTAACTCACCTCACTTTTTTTCTTGCCTTTTGCCTCCCTCCGCCCCCTCTCTCTGCAGTAGAGTGATGGTGTGCTGTGGTCTCCCCACTCAAAGGAATAATATCAGTGGTGTGGGAAAGGTCCAACCTCACATGTCCTGTGCGGCTGAAGGAAGGCTGTGTGAGGTCAGACCTATCCCACACGGCTCGTATTCTTCCCAGCCACGAGACCAGCGGCCTGCCATCCCCCTCCCGTCCTCCTCCTTCTCCTTACCACCATCATTAATCAAATGAAAATATTCACATCCTGATTTTCGCATGTGTGGTGTCCAGTGTAAGTATTTGCCTGGTTTGGTTTGTGAGTGATTCAGCCACAACTGTTGTTTCAGTTGGCATGGCCTACACGTGTTTGTCTGTATGTGCGTGGTTTGTTCCTTTAGATTAGGAAATATGTGTTCATAGCGTGTTTAGGACCCTTCAGTATTAGGTCTACTCTGCTCTCTCACTCAGAATGGGCTCAACGGGCTGCATCTGGCCTCAAAAGAAGGCCACGTTAAAATGGTGCTGGAGCTACTCCACAATGGAATTGTACTGGAGACCACCACAAAGGTAAAAATCCACTATGAAAATGTCCTACAGTCTTAATTCGTTTAGAAAATAACTTATAAATAAAGCCACATAGGTTGTGAATTTACATGTGCTGTATGTTTTTTTTAACACGCATGTTTGCTTTCTTGCCGAGATTAAGATTAGAAGATTTTACTTCCTGTCACTAAACCACGCAAAAACTAGTCCCTTATATGAGCCATTTAAAACCACACATGTCAACTTTGTTTATGAATTAAATAAATGAGATTTAACATATTGAATAGTGAGCTTTTGTTGTTGCTGATAGGTGAATTTGGACTGAGCAAGGCTAGCTGCTGTTAAACTATTTCTTTAACATTTTCATCGATGAAACACCTGTTGAATTATGTGAGAAATTAAGGTTTTTACTGAGGCTGGGTACTGAGGCTGTACCTTTTTACCTTTTCGTAGGCAGTTCCTGATTTACATAAAAAATATTGGTGTTGGTACTGAAACTAGTATCAACACTATCGACCCAAATTCCAGACATATTTTGTACGTGTGAAATGATGCTGTTTGTTTGACCAGTTGATGCATGTAAATAAAGCAGTAATTACTGCTTTAAATCTACGTAATATCAGAATGCAATATGAGTGATCTGTCCACAGATGAAATTTTACATGTCCAAAACCCACATGCAAACCACACTTTGGATAGATGTGGGATTTCACCTATAATCTTTGTTAGTCCTCGTTATGACTGTGTATCTATGTTTAAACAGAAAGGGAACACAGCCCTGCACATTGCAGCCCTGGCAGGGCAGGAGCAGGTGGTCGCAGAGCTGGTTAACTACGGGGCCAATGTCAACGCTCAGTCCCAGGTGAGAGTTAGTGCTGCTCTCACTGCGGTGATCCCAGGACACACAGACTCAGTACTTAAGAATTTATATGATCTATTTGAACTTTACTGTGAAACCATTGCAGTTACGATTGCAACTCCATCTGTTAACAAGTGTCTTTGTTCCTATATATGTGTTTGTTGCTGTTTCCTCTCTCTGTACATCCTTGTGTGTCCCTCTGTGACTGTCCTGTCTTTTGTGTGCTTCTTTTTCCTCTGCTGCTGTGTGCATGTGTGTGTGCTTGTGCGTGTGTGTTTGTGTGTGTGTATATCTGTGTGTGCATCTTTCTGAGACAGAAGGGTTTCACTCCACTCTACATGGCTGCACAAGAAAACCATCTAGAGGTTGTAAAGTTTCTTCTGGAGAACGGAGCCAATCAGAGCATTCCAACTGAGGTACTAAAGACTAAGGAACTGGGAGACGTTTTCAAAGAGTGATCTCCCAAATTCCTCGATCCCATCCCTGCTGATCCAGACATCGCTGTGTTTCCATTTCTGTTATGTTCTCATAAGCCTCTCTCTTTACACCTCTGATTTTCTCTCCTTAAGTCAACCAGTCTTCTAACTCTCTCCTGTGTGCCGCAGGATGGATTCACTCCTCTCGCCGTGGCTCTTCAGCAGGGACATGAGAATGTCGTAGCTCTGCTCATCAACTATGGCACCAAGGGAAAGGTCCGCCTCCCTGCACTGCACATTGCAGCACGCAACGACGATACTCGCACAGCCGCAGTGCTTCTGCAGAATGACCCCAATCCTGATGTACTCAGCAAGGTTTGTGTTTGTGGCTGCAGATGTAATTGTTCACATGCGCGGTACTGTACATGCACAATAGGTATGGGCATCTGTGTTTGGTGTCCTGAGTATTTGTGTTTAAATAATGAAACGGTAATGAGAGTGACATGTACTCACCCTAATCTGTCCCTCCAGACTGGATTCACACCCCTCCACATTGCTGCACACTATGAAAACTTGAACGTAGCTCAACTGCTTCTCAATAGAGGAGCCAATGTCAACTTCACCCCAAAGGTAGGGAATAATTGATGATGTTGGAAGGTTAATCTCTGTCCTTGCTGTCTGTTGTCCTTGTGTGTGCCCATCTAAGTGCATCTGTTTCCCTCTGCAGAATGGCATCACTCCTCTGCACATTGCAGCCAGACGGGGGAATGTGATCATGGTCCGGCTCCTGCTGGACAGAGGGGCTCAGATTGACGCCAAGACCAAGGTGCCGCAGACATCCATTTTACCGTTTCACCAAATCTTTGATCTCCTTACAGCTTCTAATTTGATGCATCATTAACTCAATCATTAATAATTCTCTCTGTCAAGGATGAGCTGACTCCTCTGCACTGTGCAGCTAGAAATGGTCATGTCAGGATTATAGAGATCCTGCTGGACCACGGAGCCCCCATCCAGGCAAAGACTAAGGTAATCCACCTAGATGAAAGTGTAATATCTTCCCTTCTTTTAGAACTGAACACCATGTGGTTTGGCTATGGG
Source organism: Percina caprodes (assembly GCA_013375575.1). Lineage (NCBI taxonomy): Eukaryota > Metazoa > Chordata > Actinopteri > Perciformes > Percidae > Percina > Percina caprodes. The sequence goes on along the minus strand of JABXJD010000239.1, from coordinate 943,070 downwards.
TGCAAACCACTGAGTTGTTTTGTATTAAACTTAAGTAAATGAAAGTGAAAGTTTTGATCCATCAGCCAAACAGCCTCTGAATATTTGTTTTCACTACAAGACAAGTTGCTTCCTGTTTTGCAAGAGATGAGAGAGTCAACACATGTCTTTTTTGTTGTTGCAGAATGGCCTGTCTCCAATCCACATGGCAGCACAGGGGGACCACATGGACTGCGTTAAGCAACTTCTGCAGTATAACGCAGAGATCGATGATATCACACTGGACCACCTTACCCCTCTGCATGTTGCCGCGCACTGCGGCCATCACCGCATGGCCAAAGTGCTGCTTGACAAAGCAGCAAAACCCAACTCTCGGGCATTGGTCAGTGTCAAACACACAGTAACATGAACAGTCAATGTATCAATTCAGACAAGGCAGTATTAATATTAATCCTTTAGTGATGACAATGGTTCATTTGTTTTTTACAGAATGGCTTTACTCCTTTGCATATTGCTTGTAAAAAGAACCACATGCGTGTGATGGATCTCCTGCTTAAACACTCTGCATCAATAGAGGCTGTGACTGAGGTGAGGGAACCGGAAAGAGGGGTTGACAATAACAGCTTGCAGAAGATTATAATAAATATGAATGATGTGCAAGACTATTTGTAATATTCTTCTCCTCTTTTGAACAGTCTGGCCTGACCCCCTTGCATGTGGCATCATTTATGGGTCATCTCAATGTTGTGAAGATCCTGCTGCAGAAAGGAGCTTCCCCCAGTGCCTCCAATGTGGTGAGTTTCCTTCTGAAATCTCAAGAGCAGTTCAGATAACCAACTCACCTCTGAAATAATGATATTGTTATAGTAATAGTGATGAATCTAAGTGGGTGGTTTGTCTTTCTTGTTCATGAGTAGAAAGTGGAGACTCCTCTTCATATGGCATCTCGGGCAGGACACTATGAGGTGGCAGAGTTTTTATTAGAGAACGCATCACCAGTGGATGCCAAGGCCAAGGTAGAGATTTCACACACTACAGCACAATCCACATATTTTGTACTAATTCATAAAGATTCCTCATATTAGACATAAATTAAATACTCTTTATTGGATAGATTTTGGCACTAATTTAGAAAGTTGGATTAACTAATTGCTGGTAGAGCTTTCACATGTTAATTTCCCTCCTACACACCACAGTCTCATTTCACAGTTAATGTAACAAATGGAGGTCATAGGGGAGACGCTGAGAAATGAAAACAGGATGATTAAGTCACTAAAGAAGGAATTTTACTGCTAGGGTGTGTGCATAATTACTCTCCCCTCGTTGGCCAGGATGACCAAACACCTCTGCATTGTGCCGCTCGGATGGGCCACAAGGAAATAGTGAAGCTGCTGCTGGAGCACAAAGCCAACCCCAACTCCACCACCACAGCAGGCCACACACCCCTACACATAGCTTCCAGGGAAGGTCACGTGCAAACTGTTCGCATCCTGCTGGACATGGAGGCTCAGCAGACCAAGATGACCAAGGTAAAACCTACCTGCTTACCCTTTGCTGCATGACATTTGGCTGTCTTAAAACTGTCAGCCCTAACAGCTGTGGTCCCCAACCTAATATTGTGTCCACTTCCTCTGGTGCCTCTGTAGAAAGGCTTCACTCCACTTCATGTGGCCTCCAAGTATGGCAAGGTGGATGTAGCAGAGCTGTTGTTGGAGAGAGGAGCCAATCCTAATGCTGCTGGGAAGGTAGAGAAGCATAAACGGCTTGGCTGGATGAAAGAGAGTCAAAAATGAATAAAGCTTTGTTTAATCTACCTCGGTCCATGAACCCTTGATTCTGTTTTTCAGAATGGTCTGACTTCGCTGCATGTTGCTGTACATCACAACAACCTGGATGTTGTCAACTTGCTTGTTAGCAAGGGAGGGTCGCCGCATAGTGCAGCCAGGGTAAAAAGAGATACACACACAAGTCCACACATAATTCAGAATCATGCATGTACACGTATGTTTCTAACCGCAATTCATGTCTTTGCTCCAGAATGGCTACACCGCCCTCCACATAGCATCCAAGCAGAACCAGGTGGAGGTGGCTAACAGCCTGCTGCAGTATGGAGCTTCAGCCAATGCTGAGTCACTGCAGGGAGTCACACCTCTCCACCTGGCCTCACAGGAAGGAAGGCCTGACATGGTCTCCCTTCTGATTTCCAAACAGGCCAACGTCAACCTCGGAAACAAGGCAAGAAACCTATAGATGGATCAAGGATGCCTGTCATGAGGAAGGACGTTTGTTTGGTTCTTTCAGACTAAAAATAATATGTAACTTGGGATTGATTTGTTCTGTATTTGACCTTTTGTCTTCTAAATCTGGTTGCCCCCAGAGTGGATTAACACCCCTCCATCTGGTGGCACAAGAAGGACATGTTGGCATCGCAGATATCCTGGTGAAGCAAGGGGCTTCGGTCTACGCTGCCACGCGCGTAAGACCTTTTTTTTTATTTTCAAGTCCAACTGTTGCACTGTTGTCAAAGCCTTGTTATCAGTATGGAAACTACTAGTGGCATTCACGTTGAGCCATATCAGTTAGTGTATAAGTGCTGTAGCATAAATAACCAGAGGTTCTCATAGCATAGGGTTATGTTACCATCAATACATAGCCGACCCTTCAGACCCCTTAGACCTCTAGTGCTTAGAGCAACTCTGCAACAGTGTTTTCACATGGAGTTGTATTATGCAGAAAATAGTTAGTAGGGTTGTCTTTATGTGGAGAAGCATATAACACATCATAATGTATTTGTTGATTGTGTTTTGTGTTATTACTCTGAATCTGCAAAGTAACATATGTAAAAAGTACAATGTTTCCCTCTGAATTGTAGTGCAGTTGAAGTGAAGAAAATTGAAATACTAATCAAAGCAAAGTACCTCAAAATTGTACCTACGTGCAGTACTTGACTAAATGTACTTTCCACCACTGGTTGTGGGGCTCTTGTACTGAAATGTATCATAAATATCAGACAGTGTTATTATTGGTATTATTGTTATTAATCCCAATCGATACACAATAATTATTTGTATTCGTTCTTGTTAATTCCTAAACTGGAGCATAAATGCAGTTTTTATTACTGTTTTTATCTCAAAATAATTTTACTGTGTTGATTTGAAACATTAGTTAATGTAATATTCATGAACCATTCGACCCTTAACAGGATCAAATCTACATAATGTATTCAAATTAAAAGGTCATTAAGACACTAAAGTTATGCGACTGCTGTGATTTTGTGTCAAAGACTTTTTACTTTTTTCCTCTCACTGTCAGATGGGTTACACCCCTCTCCATGTAGCGTGTCACTATGGCAACATCAAGATGGTGAAATTCCTCCTGCAGCAACAGGCCAATGTCAACAGCAAAACAAGGGTGAGTGCCTCCTTCTGGTTTTAGCTCAAACTACAACAAAATTAGTCAGGGCATGAGGCACACAGTTACTGCATGTCCACTGTCTCTGATTCATTCATGAGTACATTACATTATTATTACATTACATTATTAACCCTGCAACATGGCTGTTGCAGGGTTAATAATGATTTATTGGAATGAGGGCCTCTCTTAAGTGTAATGTACTATACCAGCATTGGAGAGACTGGAAGTACTTAATTTCCATGTTTGAGATGCAGCATTTATGTAGACATGGAAGAGATGTAGGGCAGAAACTCATTATTATTTGTATTATTGAGTAATCAGAAGATTGTTTTCTTGATGTAGCTTTTAGTCTGTGAAAATAAACCTTTCCATCACAAGTTTCCAGAGCCCACATTGCTTGTTTAGTCTGAGTTCAAAACCGGAAGATTTTCAGTTTATGTTCGTGGAAGAAGAAATAAATTTGAAAAGCTGGAACCAGTGGATTTCTGACATTTTTGTTTTAAAAATGACTAACAATTATCCCATTATTTAAATTGTTGCTTATTAATTTTCTGTTATCAACTAATCGTTCTAGTCAGATGAATAGAATTGTCCGTTGTACTGACAGTTCACATACCATACCAGCTGTACCACCTAATTCAGGAATAATTAAAACATTAAATGTTATTTAGATTAATGTTAAATTTCATTTGTATGTTAAATGAGTAAGAATAGATTTAATATCTCTTCCAGGTTGGTTACACACCTCTGCACCAGGCAGCCCAGCAGGGACACACAGACATTGTGACGCTGTTGCTGAAGCATGGAGCTCAGCCCAACGAGACAACAACAGTGAGCATGAACACACCACGCCTTCTTCAAAACAAGTTTTGTTTTCAGAAAGCTGATCAATCTGCTCCTTTCTGTCTGGTAGAATGGTACTTCAGCCCTGGCCATTGCTAAGAGGTTGGGCTACATCTCTGTGATTGACGTCCTAAAGCTCGTCACTGAGGAGACGGTTTCCATGGTGAGAAGTTTAGAAATGCATTATGTGGCCATGATAAATAAAAATGTACACTTATTATTGTATTAGTTACTGGTTCTTCCTCTTCCTTCTGTGCAGACAACCACAGAGAAACATCGCATGAGTTTCCCAGAAACAGTGGATGAGATACTGGACGTGTCAGAGGATGAAGGTAGAGAACTACTAATTATTATTTATTTGCAATCAGAAACAATGTTTAATCGACTATGTGGATGTCGATTAAATTAATTAATGAATTATTTAAATTGAATGGCTGATTTTATGATGCTTAAATTGGTCACATAAATATTCATTTTTTTTTTCCAATTTCTTTTGCCTTTTGCCCTTTTTTAGGAATTGCACAGCTAACATTAGGTATGAATGTCTATTTCTTTCTTTGTGCGGCATTCATAGGTCGTTGTATTAAATTGTGTGGCTCCATTTCAAGCTCACTCTCTCAATCTTTACCCCTCTCTCTCTCTCTCTCTCGTTCCCTCTGTAGTGGCGCTCACTGTGATGGTGGCTCTGGTTTCTCATTGGCATGCACCCATAGCACCCATGTCTCTAACCTTTATATGTAAATAACGCCCTCATTCTTCATCTCCCCAGGTTTCTTTTCCCTCCCATGTCATGACGGCAGTTACAGTCATAGTCAATACATAGAGTTCACCTCTTTTAGGTATCGGATCGATTATTACTCAAATCAAATCAATTGGTTTAATAATAAAAAAAAAAAAAAAAATTTCAATTTGCTATGTGAGCTTTAGCAGTTCATAGTGGAGTAGTGCTATCATTGCTGTAAAATGTGTGTCAGTTGTGTCTGCATTAAATCTGTCTCCATTGTGGTGTCAATCATGTACCCCATCATTATGGTCTTCCTTCCATATAAACTGGATTGGTTAGCTGGGAGGTTTAAATAGTTTTTTGTGCTATAGTCAACATTTACAGTTGATGGTGGGACTACTTGTATCTACAAACACTCTCTCGTAGTGATTAACCCACAGAGAATTATCTCCTGACTTCTAAAGTTACCTTCAGCTCTATGGAGACTGTCCCGCGATGTTACTTTTTTTGGCTTCTAGCATTTCGGCCGCTACAGGTAGCTGCTTTCAGATAGATCCCTTGAGAGCTGTTGGAGACCAAAGACAGGTGTGAAAGCAGAGTGAATATTGGATTACATTCATTAGGTGGACAGAAGCATGACAATGATAATATTACTCTGTGTCTTCTGTTTGTGTAAACAAGTTCACCATGTCAATTCAAAAGTGATATGGCAGCTCACAGCTTGTTTCTGCTGCCCCCTCCCCAAAATTACTTTTTTTAACTTGTAATGCCTGATGTGTACAACACCACTGACATGAGTGATGTCATGGGACATTATGTCCTGATATTTTTAGTCCCCTGATAATTTAACTGACAGATTGTCACCTATGGTCTAAATATAGAAAGTAGCCAGGACGCCGTCTTAAAGACACATGTCATATCCGCAATGGTCATAATATGGTGTTGGCAGGTTTGTTTGCGCTCGCATGTGTTAACACTTCGCCTACACGGCGTGGCACACATGCACTGTACACAAGACAGAGAAAGTCCAGTACACAAGCTTACTCATAAACCTGTGGGAAGTGCACTCAAAGAGTCTAACATAGTGTAATGACACCTACGACATCATTTTGGCTCTCGACCGCTGACAGACGCCCCCACACACATACTCACACAAGTTGCGCTGATACACAAATGAGTACACACAGGGAAGACTCACTTCTAGTGAATTCTCCAAAATTAGTGCTTGTTTTTGGGGGTAAGTAAATCTACCTCTGCTCACATCAAGATGTACTGTACTTTTATAGGAGAACAGCTTGTACTTTGGTCTTCATGTGTGTTGCAGTGGGCTGATACCGTTCTGGTTGCTCTCTGAGGCAGTTGAATCTTCCAGTTACTATAATAACTGCAATAACTGTTTATTCACTAGACAACACATTTTTGGAATGAGATTATGCTGATGCATGTTCTCCCCAGAGATTGTGCACTGTGCATAGCTATAACGCTGAGATTTTATGAGGTTCAAAAACTCCAGATGACATTTATAAGGTGTCCTCTCTTATTTCAATGTAGTAATGTAATTTTGTCCTTGTACCTGTCTCTGGTATTGGGTATAAGTGGCTCTTTTAAACTTTTTGCCATTGACTAGCAATAAGAAGGTCAGTGGACAGAGCATCGTCACTAATGTCTCATTTCACCAGTCTAACCCCTAAATCACAGAGCCATCTCCTAACATGTAACCCTTCTAACCGCTGGTTAACAATCTTGTTTTCTTCTTTCTCTCTTTCTCTTGCTGTTTCACCAACCTGACCACGGTCTGTTCGCTCTCTTTGGCATGTTGTCTCTGAAGGAGAGGAGCTCTTGGGGACAGAAGGGGCCAGGTACATGAAGATGGATGACATGAAAGACCATGATGACGATTTCCTCTCCCCCAAGAAATCACTGGAGTACGAGAGAGGGCTGGGCACAGCGTAAGGGGGGCTGGGTGTGGAAACAGGCGAGAGAGCCAAGCTGATAGCCACAAGCTAATAGGTGGATGGGTAGAGGGGGATGCACTATAGACACTCACTAAAGACCAGGGATGAGCACTTGGGAGGAGATGTAAAGAAATGTTTTCAATCTAACTTATTTTTTTTCTTTTCACACAACAGGGATTACTCACCAGCCATTCCCAGGATTCCCAGAGTCTCTCCGGAAACCGTTATTCTGAAAGAACACGAGATAGATCAGGTACTGAACGGCGCAGCATGACTAACATACTGCCAGGAAACTCCAGGAATTAAGTGTTGCGATTCCAGAATGTTTTTAGCATATTTCAAAAAGAATAGTCAGGGTTAAAGCAGCAGAGGCCGAGATAACTTGACTGTTAGTCCCTAGAATGGGTTAAATTACAAAAATACTGCATCCTTCACTTCCCATAATACAACTTAATAATGTCTTTCATTCGACCCTCCTTAATGGGTATATGCTGACGTATTCAAAGATGATGTGTTTGTGATGCATGGTCTCTTCTGAATTTGTAGCCTGGAAGTCCAAGCTGAAATTATTCAAGCGATGTCACATTAGTGCCCTTTCTACCCAAGGTCCACTTACTAGTCCTTTTTCAAAGTTTACCACATCTCAAAGTTTTTCATCAGTGGAATAAAGTTTGCTTAGTTGTCAGTGGTCTCATTAAACCTTTAAGAGAACTGAGCAGCCTTTATCTGCTGATGAAGATTGTGAGATGCGGTTGAAAGCTCAGAGAATTAAGAGTACCTTTAGTTAAAGGTTGAATTGTTTTTTGTAATCAAACTATTTCCAAGGCAAAGAATCATTATTGATGCTAAAGTCATTTGGTCTTTAGTGTGATTTTACCATTATGACAGGTGACATAATAATATGACATAACTATAGTTGTTGATATTTCATATATTTTATATTATATTTGAGTTGATATTGTAAATGAGAATCCTCCTCAATGGTCTCTTGACGGTAAATGATGTACCTTCTCCATATCCTGTAATAAAAAAAACACTAAAATGAGCATAATCTGCCTATATCATCTCTGTTAAACACATGATAGTGTAAGTAATACACTTTTTGGTTCAAATGAAATAATATGCTAAACAGTGTTTTTGAGAATGTCCTGAACAATTTTTCTATCTGTTTGTTGTAGCAACACACTCCACTTCCACTGCCCAAAGAATATGATGATGACTCACTGATTCCCAGCAGCCCAGCAACAGAGACGTCAGACAATGTCAGCCCGGTCGCCAGTCCCATACACACAGGGTCAGCAAAACTTCACTGAATTTAATCTATTTAATATCCGATCTGGCAACTAATTGTCAAAATCTCTGTCCAATGACAGGTTCCTGGTCAGTTTTATGGTAGATGCTCGGGGCGGTTCAATGCGAGGCAGCAGGCATAACGGTCTGCGTGTCATCATACCTCCACGAACCTGTGCTGCACCCACCCGCATCACCTGTCGCCTGGTGAAGCCGCAGAAGCTGACCAGCCCTCCTCCGCTGGTGGAGGGAGAGGGCCTGGCTAGCAGGATCATCTCCCTGGGGCCAGCTGGGATGCAGTTCCTGGGGTGAGGAAGCAACTGAAACTGGAAAAAGTCAAGATTGTTCTTGCTTCATCTAAATGCAGAAAAATATGTTACTCTTATTTCATATATGTCTAATAAATAATTGTCATTTGTTCATGTATAATTCCACGTGTGTGGCAGACCGGTGATAGTGGAGATCCCACACTTTGCTGCTCTGGGTCGTGGTGACAGGGAGCTCGTGGTGCTGAGGAGCGAGAATGGCTCAATCTGGAAAGAACATCGCAATCGCTACGGCGACGAGGTGCTAGAAACAATCCTCAATGGGATGGATGAGGGTAAGAGTTTTAAATGCTCAATCTCGGGCTCATATCTCAGACACTCAACACATGTCACTGGGTGGTATCACTTCCTGAGAGTTTAACCCTCTGTCATGTCCCCAGAATTAGAAAGTCAAGAAGAGCTCGGGAAGAAGCGAATCCGTCGCATCATCTCCACCGACTTCCCCCTTTACTTTGCTGTTGTGTCACGCGTCCAGCAAGAGAGCGACCTGATTGGACCAGAAGGAGGTTCGCTGACAAGTAATCTGGTGCCATTGGTCCAGGCCACGTTTCCTGAGACGGCAGTCACCAAACGAGTCCGCCTGGGGCTGCAGGTGAGATGGGACGATGAGGAGAAGGAAGGAGAAGAAAGACAGAATCGTTAATGCCTGTGTTGCATGAAAAGAAAAGCATGTTCAATGTATTTGATTGATTTTGGAATGACCTAATCATATCAGCTTTTTTTTCTGTTCGTTTAGTTAGATTTTTTGCATTTTTAAAGGACCTTTTAATTTCACACAGTGCATGTACTTGGCACTTTTTTTATTTTTACAACTGTTGACTGCTCATTTAGTGCTGATATGTCTTTTTATCTTGATGTCTTTCTCACTAATGTATTTATGTCACTGGCAATGCCCTGTATTTACTATATTTAACACTATGTTTAAAACATTTCTTTGAGATAAAAGTACAGTTAGTCAAACATTACTTGATGGGAAATCAAAAGACTGTGTTTCAGTTCATATTTTCTGTCCACTGGCTTTGGTACAATGAATGTCTTGAAAATGAGCAAAAAGGTATTTTTTAAGAAGAACTGAAGTGTTGGTCCACATAAAAATGGGTGACCTTCTAATCTTAGTTATATCACTGTTTGTTGAAGCTTTTACATCCATTTTTTCTGTACGGCTACACTTTTCAAGTTTCAAAACACACCAAAGACGAGAAATATTTTTCTGGCACACTTCACCATGCTTAATTGTTGAGTAAAAAACACCTTTCTTTACACAAGCATCCACTTGTGATTTAGTCCTCACTGTAATCAAATGAAGGAAATAATGATACAATTTTATTGGACTGCTTTCAACATTTGGTAATTGGAGTTTTTAATTATTTCAGATTACACACAGATGAAGATTTTTGCAGTGGATATGTTTTGTTGTATAAATATGCCCCATTTTCTCAGATTTGCTGATTTGGGATTCCAAGGCTCTATTTGCACAGGATTTCATTTTGACGGGTTAAATATACCCACCGTTTTACAATCTGTTTTACAATGTGTAGATGTTATTCCAGTTCTAAGACTGTGAACATGAATCCTTATTTTTGACAAAATGAAAATCCTCATTCACAACATTTCTAATTCAAAATCCTTTATGAATATGTAGGTCAGCAACTTTTGAATTTTAATTATTAGATGGAAAATTCTAATTCCAATGTCAGAATCTGTTTCAGTAAACCAAAATGAAAGAATGGACCTTCTGCTGCATGTTCTGGGTTCAACAGCTGTCCTTCAGACACATGAATGAATACGAAGCTAAATGTGTCTTGTAAACTAACATGCTACCACACCTAACCTCTAAGCTGAAAATAGTGAATGTAACTGAATGTAAGTAAAATACAAATAGATATGGGTATAATTTTCTATTAACATATTTTTAGGAACAAATCTATTTAACTTAAATGCTGTAGTAATCATGTCATGAATGGCCTTGTGAAAAACCACAGTGCCTTTGATATCCATTGTGTATTAATGATTGTAAAAGCTTCATGTTAACACACATTGTTACATTTTACAATAAAAGTTATTAAGCCCTACAACCAATTTGTGTTGCTATTGTCTTTTCAAATGTGTCGTTCCATGATATATTTTATTCACTGGACTTTTCTCTCTTTTTCTCTTCCCCTTTACTTTTTTTTCCCTTTTTGCTTTTCTTTTTCCTCATCCATTGCCTCATTGTCCATCCCCCTTGTCTCATTCTGCCTGCCATTTTTTTTTTTTTTTTCTTTTACATCTCTTACATCTTTTTTAATCTCCATTGCTTGATTATATATTTCTCTATTTTGTCTGATTTCCCTTTTTTTCAACCACATCATCTAACCTGTACCCGTGTTACGTACTCCGTCTCCCCATCATTTACTTTCAACCTCAGGCTCAGCCGGTTCCAGATGAGCTGGTTGCAAAGCTGCTGGGTAACCAGGCAAACTTTAGCCCTGTGGTCACTGTGGAGCCTCGGAGGCGCAAGTTTCACCGACCCATTGGACTGCGTATACCCCTGCCCCCGTCCTGGCGGGACAGCCCCCGAGACTCTGGGGAGGGCGACACCACCAGTCTGCGTCTGCTTTGCTCTGTCATAGGTACTGCATGCCACGACTGGGAGTAGTTGAGAGGTGTGTGTGTGTGTGGGTGGGGACTGGAGTGGTTCCCTTCAATGGCAAGGAAATTAATTGGGCAAAACTGCTGATTTGCAGTGGTGAAAGATGACGAGCCATAGTTGCCATTATGTACAAACCCTCTCACCATAAGAGTTCTTCTTTATGACTGAAAGACAGATTATCAGCTTTTCTCTTTCTCATCCTGTCTAATTCCCAGGTGGCACAGCTCCAGCCCAATGGGAAGACATTACTGGCACCACCAAGCTTATGTATGCTAAAGACTGTGCCAGTTTTACAACCAATGTTTCAGCACGGTAAATTGAGATGGCACCGCATGCATTATATCAGTCATCATAAATTTTAATGGCACTCTTTGCCATCTTAAATCATTCTAGCAACCTGCTAGACTGATTTATGTATGACTGTGAGGACATGTCATTGTTTCTTTTCAGATTCTGGCTCGCAGACTGTCCTCGGACAGCTGAGGCTGTTTCCTTTGCCAACCTGCTCTACAGAGAGTTGTCAGCTGTACCATACATGGCCAAGTTTGTGGTGTTTGCAAAGATGAATGAGCTGCGAGAGGGCCGCCTGCGCTGCTACTGCATGACCGATGATAAGATGGATAAAACCCTGGAACAACATGAGAACTTCACAGAGGTGGCTCGCAGCAGAGACATAGAGGTTGGTTCAGAGACGAGGGCAGTGCTTCATACTGATGTGGTAAAATTGTAGTGTAGTGTAAGTTCATGCCTGTGTCCTGTTTTGCAGGTGATGGAGGGAATGCCGCTTCACCTGGAGTGTTCAGGGAATCTGGTGCCTGTGAGGAAGGCCACCCAGCAGCCTCGCTGCTTCAGCTTCCAGGCGTTCAGAGATAACCGGCTTCCTGTCTCTGTTAAGGTATTACCATTTGGCTTTCTCTCACAGATCTTTCTTCAGTTTTATATTCTGTGTCACTCACTTGTTACTCACTGTCTCCACTCAACATATGTATGTGCCTTCATTACTTTCCATGTGTCTGTGTGTCTAAAGGTGAGAGACAGCAGTAAAGAGCACATGGGATTTCTGTCTTTCCTGCGCAAGTCCACAAAGTATGAGGACAGCCAACATGTGCTCTGTAACCTCAACATTACCATGCCTCCTTGTATCAAGGTAAAGCTCTCAAAGTTACAAACCACATACTGTACTGTGTTTTTAGTTATACTCCTTTCCCTGAGATGACATACTTCGGTGTTGTTTGCTTGTGACCGGCAGATTGTTGGGAGTGAAGACCGGAGGCGAACTCTGACCCCGCTGGCTTTACGAGAAAGATACAGCGCCCTAAATGAACCTGCTATGGGTATGAGGCTCTCACTCTCTCACTTGTATATGTTGGCACCTGCTTATTTTTTATTGTGGTGATATGATATAAGGCCCAGTGTGATGGCATAATTTATTCTACAGTATCAATGAGTATTGCAGTGCAGGGATAATTTCAACTTTAAATTTAACAAGATGTTAAATAGTCAGTTTTGGTCTGGTTTGTGCAGCATCAATGAGCGCCATGGAGAGGACAGAGCTGAAGATGGCTGTGATTGCCGAACAGTTGGGACTGAGCTGGGCTGGTGAGTCAACAAGAATATACTGACTCTGTTTTTATGTGTTGTAAACCATCCATATTTACCTTTGTCTGACATGCTTGCTTAGCTTGCTGCTGATTAAGTTCAACATGGCAGTCAGCCAAGGAAACTAATTATTTCCTGTTGCCAAGAGCGTGAGACTATTCTGCCTACTGTGAAATAGAGTGCCATTTTAAGACTGTGTACACTAACAGCATGACTCACAGGTGAAATTATATAAATATTTCACTCACTTACTTGATCTTTTCCATCTCATTTTCTGCTCAGAGTTGGCACGCGAGCTTCAACTCAGTGTGGATGACATCAATAAGATCCGTGTGGAGAATCCTAATTCGCTGCTGGAGCAGAGCTCTGCGCTGCTCAACCTGTGGGCCACCCGAGAGGGCAAGAGGGCCAAAAGTGAGTATCTGAGGCTATAATACGTTTTTAAATAACTTTTGCGAATTTAATGCCTTGCATTCACTCTGCTCTGGCATTTCTAAGCCCCTTTAACAGAAACACTGCTGACCCTGTTTTAAGTTTAAAAACTCTTGGGTTGTGTCGTACTCTGGACGGGCATAAACCGAAACCTTTGGAAATAACGACCCGCTTCAGTCAGTCTTATCTGTTAGGTAGGCTTACTTCACAGTTCCACCTCGTCGTCTCCAAGCAAATAGGCCTTTGTTGTTCTTGTGGTGTTAATATGGACGGAGATCATATCTGATACTGAGCTTAAATCCTGTGTGGATTGTGAAATATTTTTTGTTTTAAAATGCTGTTTCAAAATGAAGACAGAGTAGTGTGGATGTAGCTTGAGATTGCTGTGAATTTTTCTCATCCCCTTATGTCTTAACGCCTCTTTAACTCAGTCAAAGTCAGATTGTTCTTGTAATGGTATTGCTGTTTGTCCTTGGAACCCCCTTCCACTTCTTCTCTTTTTCCTTGTCTGCTTGTGTCTCTCCTTCACATGTCTTCACTGCAGTGGAGAGCTTGTACGCAGCTCTGAAGAGTATTGACCGTATGGACATAGTCAACATGTTGGAGGGCCAGCCGCCTCAGCCTGCGAGACAAGGCTCCCGCGATTTTAGCAGACGTCGAAACAATGAGAGAGACAACCTCTCCCCTGGTATGACTAATGGTAAGTTGCCTCCCCAAACCCCCCACAATGAAGCTCCTTCTACATGTCCCTTTTGCTTTGACACCGAGCTATCTTTCCAATATACATACATCTTCCCTTAAAATCCCCTAAAGGCAAAGTGAAGTTTGTTTCCCTCTGAATTCTCTCTGTTGTCCCCCATTTTTTCTTTTTTATTCCCCTGTGATACTGTTATGTATGAAAGCTGCCAAAAACATCAAACTTTTCCAGGACTTTACCCCAGCAACATGCAGAGGGACTCAGGACACTCCTACTGTGCTACAACCTCTGTAGTGCTTTTGGTTATACATTTCTCCATCTATTCATTCAATGTGATGGGAAGTAGAGTGAAGTATACAAAAAAGTATGATTATGTGCTGAATCTCCAGAGTTTGCAAGCATCCCGTTCCTGAATAGCCCCTGAGCAAAACACTCCACATAGAGTCAAGTAAGATATGAGTATCATTAATAGTTTAACTTTTATTATTGTTGTCATTGTTATTTTGTTTTTCTCTTGTTAAATAATAAGATCAGTAAGTATTTGATTATATTAAGAGTTTTTATTGCCTATTAACTTAGCGGGCCTACATTTTAAAGTGATATTTTGTCTTAAAAAACAACACATTGTCATACATGATCATACCACATAGATCATACTGTAAGTATAGCCTAGCTTTACTGACCTTCTTACCAATTGTCAGTCCTCAGTCTTTTACTCCTTTTCCTCATGGTTTCCTTCACACATGCATACCCTACATCTTATTGACTCCGTTTTCACCTCGGGACTGGTGTGCGCTCCCTTTCTTACCGGACTGGCTTCTCCTCTCTGTATCCAGTGCAGACGATGAGTCAGTCTGACAGGTGACAGGTCCTATTCCGTGAAAACTGGAGCAATACCCAGAGATGTAACAATGCATAGAGATACGACCATGAGGGTCAAAGGGTGAAAAGGGATATGTTCAGATCACAGCTGCAGTGAATCTGATAACCGTGTATCTGTCTTGTCTGTCTATCTGTCTGGCTACCTGCCCCCCAAAGGCCGTTCCTGCTTTGACGCTCTGCGTAAAAACGTGGCGGCGCTTCGAATACCTGGATATTGTGTCTTCTGCTAATCTCACAATGATCACGGTGACGGGTTTCAAGAGGTCTATAACTTACTGTCCTGATTAAGTACGTCTTATTGGAGGACCAAAACTGACATTTTAGGCAATAAGGAAAATGGTCAGATAAATAAATAATAAAAAAATAATAATGAAAAAAAATAAAATACGCCCATGCTCTTAGAAATTGAAAATAACCATCAGGTTCACATCCTTAAAACAAATATTGTGGTGGACAGTGAAGGAACAAAATACATTCATCATCAATTTCCTTGTGCATTAGATTTATTAATTTTCTATTAGTTTCTTTATTTTTCACTTAATTTTGCATATTAATGTATTAATTTCATATTAAACATACAGTTTCACATTTGGGAAAATATGCTAATTTCTTGCTGAAGAAGATCAATACCACTGTCATGTCTGTACCGGGAAATGTGAAACTACTGCTCCCGCAAGCAGCTGGTTAGCTTAGCATAAAGACTGGAAACGGAATGAAACAGCTAGCATGGCTCTGTCCAGGCTAGGCTTTTTGTCTGGGTGCAGTAACTTCCTGGACATTCTCCTGGGTTCCTGGGAATAAGCTACTATGTTAATTACTGAAGTTAGGAGGTGCTGGTTTGTGGATGTGTTATCTTTTGGACATAGCTGATTCCCCCTGTTATGCTAAGCTAAGCAGATGCTAGCAGTAGGTTCATATTTACCAAACAAATATGAGAGTGGCATCGATCTTCTCATTTAATCCTCTGCAACATGTAGAATTGCTCCTTTTAAGTCAGGTTCAGTCCTCCATATGAAGTAAACCTACTTATTATTATTATTATTATTATTATTATTATTATCATCAAAATAGTTTACTTGAAATGTTTTACAGAAAAAGCTTACAGAATATTTGCTACAGTGGAGTAATCAGTTTTACTGCAGCCTTATTCTATCTTTCTCTGTCTTTTCCTAAGATTTTACTTATCCTTTTTCTTTCATAGTTCTAGTGCACCTCTGTTGTAATTAAGCACATTTTAAAGGTGTATTCAAGATCATTTCCAGGTTAGAAAAGATTTTACAAAATACAGTAGATCGTGACAGAGTAAGACCTCTTCTTTTAGACTTTTGTAAAAGGAAAAGGACATTTAAATTCTCTCTGCCTGTGGCTGCATGGGGAATAGTTTGAGTCTCTTAAGGGCTGAAGTTGAATGTCCTTTTGGGAGCCCTGTTTTCATTCCCTGTGAATCTGTCCCTCTCTCTGTGTTTCTCTGGACATGTCATCTGCAGCCTAGCCGCCCTACTCTTCCTTCTTCTCACTCCTCTCCGAACTCTGACCTCATGCCAACCTCATGTTGACCTCTGACCCACATCTTTATCTTTTCTTTTTGCGAGCAGTTGTGCATTTTCTTTATTTTTGTGCTTTTTGAAAACCCCACCTTTTTAATGTCCGCTCTGTGACCAATACCCCTCACACAGACTGTGTACTCAGCACCCACTGGGAGGGGGGAGGTGACCCTCGCTCTCTCTCGCTGTTTCTGTCTGTGACCATTACCCTACTTTATATTCCTCTTCCTCTCTTGCTGCTCTCCTTTTCTCTTTTTCCCGCTCTGTCTTTTCCCTCTTTCCCATCCCTTATTTCCCTGCCCTCCTGCCTGTCTGCATGTGCATGAGGCTGACTTTCATCGCTCATCTCCCTCTGTGTTTGCATGGACACACTGGCTTGTTGGAGATGACGAGTCACACGCTGCATTGACACTAAATGCTGCTTGACCAAAAGACATGTATTCTTGCATGGCATGTATACTGCGAATGACCTTATACTCTCTTCCTCCTCACCGTTCTATCCCAAGGGGGGGGGTAAAAAAGGCCACAAACCTTTTTTTTGAACTGTGACTTGCATTGCTCATGTATGAATGTTGTGGTTGTTCTCTATGTCACTGATTCTATGTAAACCGTCCATCTGATGGTTTGTTTTGTGTGAAATATATATCTTTTTAATGTCTTTGTGTTGTACATGGGTCAACTTATTGTAAATGTGCTTATTGTTTAATGTAAACTCATCAATCAGTCTGTGAGAGTGTGTGAGCGTCTTTATGTGTGTTTTAAGTCGTGTAATGTAAGTCGTTGGTGTCCTCCATACGTGTACATATGTTCGAGTGTATCAGTGTTAAAGTGAATGGTCAAAATAAGTAAATTTCCATTACACGTGTTTGTGCCCGATCTTCACTCCTTTGTTTTTCTGTGGTTGTGTCTTTCAATCGCGGGGTCAGGCAATCATTTTTACATATTTTACACCCGTCCATTCCCTTTATTTATTTCGTTTCCAAATCTCTTTCTATCATTCCTGAATCTTCTTACACGGAGAGAGAGGACTGACAAACTATTTCATTATCTTATTCATGGCAAACAAAAAGGCTCATTTTGTAGTAAACAGACTCATAACACAATAAGCATGGATTCACGTCTTGATATAATACATTTCAAAAACACTTAGACATGCCACACACACCAAATCCAGTATTTATGTATTTGCAACAAAAATGTGCACCTGTATTGAAATTCATAATAATAATAAATAGGCTTGTTTGAGTAGATCAGTTAATTTCTATTCAATTTATATTTTGTTACAATTAGATTTTATTTATATGAAGGGATAACTGTTTGCCACAGCTTATATTATAAATAAACTCAGATTTAACATGACCAAGTGTTTGCCATTGGGGCCTCAACCTTTAAAGGAACCTGACACCGTATCTTCTGTTGTGGCCCAAATGAACAAGGAATGATGATTTCAAACTTGTATTCAACTCTTTACTCATCATCTTCTGTGTTCTAGTAGTACAAGAAAATATTTTGTCGGCAATCAAAAGACTCCAGAAGTCAAAGCCAATGCTGTTTTTTAGCAGATTTATGTCTTTTAATTTACAAAGACAAATCACTATACAAAAATATATATGGATATTTAGGATTGCTAGTTTCTATAGACAACTGACAGCAGTTGAGAGGCCGTGAGAGAAAGCTGAAAGTAGGACAAGAGATCCTTCTGGCCGCTTGGTGTCACAAATATCTCCTGCACTCTCAGCAGTTCTCAACAGCAGCACTGCCAACCATGAATCAAGTTACACCCTGCAGCTCTGCACAGCTTCCTCATCACTATACAGTATACACATACAGTCTGTCTGTCTGTCTGTCTGTCTCTCTCTCTCTCTCTCACACACACACACACACACACACACACACACACACACACACACACACACACACACACACACACACACACACACACACACACACACACATAGAAGGTGAACTGCCTTCTCTTCTTGCTCTTATCTACATACTTGTATGCCCTGCACTACATCTCCTATTTCATCCTATGGTTCATGTATTTCCTGGTAACAAATCCTGTAGTGTCACAGTCATAGTGCCACTTACACTTTGCTTTACTTTGCCATTCATCAAAACAAATTACCTAAACTATTCACCTAATTTCCATGGTAGTTGGTCATTTGGTTCAGTATGATCAAGACAAATACAAGGCAGACTCTATGTATAGTATAAGTGCATTCTTCATAGTCTCTAACTGGATTTTTCTTTCTTTTTGTGCAGTATATAAAGTTATTATCTCAATAAAAAAAAACATTCCTAATGCTGTGACATTGCGCTCTATCATGCCAGGTCTGCCTTTACAAAAAACATACTGTTACAAAGGGTGTTCAAGACAGTTGAAGGAGTGACCTGAGTCCACAGCACATTAATAGTGTGCATTTTTACTAATTGATATAACTACACTTGAAATACTCAAGTCTATGTTTGAGGCAGCAACTGTGTGACTTTCACAACAGATGGTAAATCAAGTCTACCATATATGTGTTTGCATTAGTATTAGCAGGACTATAGGCTATATGTTTATTGTATACATTATAATAAATATATGTGTCAATGAAAGAGCAAGCAGCTGTGTGGTGAGCTGATGTGTGTGAGGAGAGATGAGATTGCCTGCGTGCATGCTATGCAGCCTGACAACAATATTAACCTGCCTGTTTTTTGAGTGGGTTTGAATGCATGCATATCTGAGTGTGAGTGTATGTGTGTGATAGTATAAAACAAAGAGTGAGCGAGTATTTTTATGGCATGTGTATGTGTGACAAAGGTGTGTGTGCCTACCCCAGGTTGGGGGCAGAGGCAGTAATTCCTGTCCGTCTCCCTGCAGGTGGCAGCCAGCAGAGCAGCATCAGTCACTGCTGGGTCCAAAACAAAGTGTTGGTCTCTCAGTCCGTCCAGTTGTGTCTGCTGCTGCTTCCGCTGCTGCTCTCTCCTTCAGCACTGGCTGATCGAGCTTGACAAACCCTCGTCTAAAAGCTGCCCTTGCTCTCTTGTCCTAAGCTCCTTGCACCCTTATTCTAGCTCTTATTGTCTTGGCCCTCCCCTCTCTCCTTCCCCACTCCTCTCCCATTTGTCCCTTCAGCCTCCTCTACTCCCCCCCCCCTAGATGCCCAGCTCCTGGGCAGGGGCACCTATCCCCTCCCGGGGTCCCGGTGCTGTGGGGGTGAGGTGGGGAGGGAGGCGGGGGGCCTGGTGTCAGTGTGCCTCTCTCTGTCTCGCTCCAGGTTATGGGCTCGCGCAGGACGAGCTTCTCTCACCGGCCTCCATGCAGTACAGCCTGCCCTCCCCGCTGGGCGCTGAGCCTTACTGGCAAGAAGTTTCCAGTCTGGACTGTGCTCCCATTGCCACCACAGAAGAAGACACCCTCATGGAGATGTCTGATGTGCAGGTGTGGCCCTCAGGCAACAGCCCGTCTCTGGTGCCTGTGGAGGACTCTTCACTGGAGTGCAGTAATGCTGACGATTCAGAAGGTCTGCTGGGGCTGCCGTATGGAAGTCTGGGTCGGCCGGCTAGTCAGGCCAGTGTACCCAGCGGAGGGGGTGGGGTGCTGAGTGGCTCCATTGAGCTGCCCGAAGACGATTCAGAGATGGGCGTTGACTCACTCAGCACTGCCACGCCAGCCTCGCTTGGGGGCACCATCGCTGGGATCAATCTTAACGGGCTGAACAATGGTCAGGGGTCAGAGGCAAGTTCGGAGGTATCAGCAGTTACCAGTACGACTGGTGGAGGTGGAGCTGGAGGAGGAGGAGGAGGACAAGGAGGGACGGGCTCAGAGGAAGGGCTTTCTCTTGTTGCAGGACAGCAAAGGGTGTATGCTCGGCTGAGTGAGTCCCCTGGTCTGAGCTGTGTTGCAGACCGAAATGGAGACAGGTGAGTCAGACCTCTATCTGCCTCTCAGGTGACAAAGTTAAAATCACACCAACAAAACAATAGATCTGTGCTTACATCTTATTCATCTTTATTGCATGTCAGTGCTGAACTGGAGTTTTGTTTTGTTGTTTTTGTTGCGGAGGAAATGACCGCTAAGGGGATACGATCAGGTATCCTATCCTCGGAGTAAGCACGTACAGTATGTGTACCACCTCCACATTGATCCGTTCTCTCCTTCCAGGTCAGGTAATGGTGGAAACGGAGGCGGTGGAGGCTCTTTCCTTTCCTACCTGCAGGAACAGTCAGGCCCGGGGTGGATACCTGTCACGGACCCTACACAGGCCTGGGTGGGCAGTCAGCCTAAGACCAGGCAGGCCATGGACACCATGATATCATCAGTATGTAACGTCGTAGATGGAGACCAGTCCCACGTATCCCAAGAGGCCTTGCTTCAGCCTGTGAGGGACATGGGGCACTCAGAGATCTTACGGGGGCACTTCAGGGGTACCCAGCCATTTGAGAAGGGTTTGGGCTTCCCACACAGAGTACCAGAGCTGAGGGCCTGGGATGATGTGCGCCTGAAGGGCCAGGTGAGTGTGTCGCTCCTCCCATGAAAAATAAAAGGGACGACAAGCAATCAGTCATACAGATATTAAACTATAGGGACTGATAATAGCGTAGGCTTTAACTGTAGTCATGCAAAGCCAACTAACTTCAACATTTAACAAATCAGCATTAGATTATTAATGATAGACCCTAGAAACATACAACACACACACACACACAGACACACACAAACACACACGCACACACAGAGTCAAAGGCCCAAGATGGGCACAAACAGTCTTGCCAAATATAGCAGGCATTCTCACTGTCCCACTCTTGTTACAGGAACCGCCCCACCCTAGTCATTTCCACGTGTTAACTTTTTTTGGCACAACACCACCACATCAAACTGTAGGACAATGTCAGACTTGAAACTGTGAGAGAGCAGTAATAAACAATTGATTTAGGCCCTTTGTAGGCTTGCTTTAGTATGTGGTTCATACTGGTGAGAAAAGAGCCTTTTAGCTTTTGTAGTGTTTTAATGCAGTGTTACAGTGCTGCATAATGTCTGCATAGCAATGCTTTTTGAGAAAATGTGTCTACTAGACTGTGTGGATGAGAAAATAGTTTATAGTTAAGCTCCCTGAAGGAAGTCAGGGGACAAGTTTCTTACTTCATACAATACTCTCATTACAGCATACAGAACTACACTGGTAAAGCCAGAGGTATTTAAAGGCCACAGATCACATGATCAGAAAGAGAGAGAGAGAGGTGCGAAAAGAAGCCTCCCAAGGTTGCTTTAGCTTAGATTTAATGCCATTGAGTGGGTTCTCCTGACCTGACAGTAGGAACAAGAAGGAATAGAGACCCGAGGCATCAGCCCACTGCCCCAGCTAATGGAGGACGGACATGAACTGAAAGACAAACAACCAAACAGCGAATGAACCGGTGACAGAAGACCGCAGGCTGCAGCTGTTGCCTTTTCCGTCAGCTGAGAGAGGCACTGCATTGGAAACAGGACTCACTGAAGACTTGAGGAAGTGTATTGATTGTTGTTGATTTGCTGGGACTCAGAGCAGGGTGATGTGGGCCCTGGTGACAGAGCTCCTCTTCAGCTTCGTGCTGCTGGCTTTCCTGGTCATCAGCTGTCAGAATGTCCTCCACATTGCCAGCGGCTCTGTGCGGTCCGTGCTCACCTACATACATGTTCAGCTGGACCGTGAGCTTGGTGAGGTTGACGGAGTGGCCGATGAAGAGGAAAATGTCACCACCAGAGTGGTCCGCCGCAGAGTCATCTTTAAGGTACAGAGAGAGGGACAGTGTCAGTCACGCAGAAATTTGAAGAAAGGATTGGAAAACAACAATAACAGGAGATAGATGGAGAAAATAGTGTTTGGTGAATACACAAAAGCAGTGTATTTGGAGGGATGCAGGATAGGTTTGTGCTAATAGGGGTACATGATTTGATTGTGTTTACAGCGTTAGAGTGGAGTGGGTGTGACAAAAGTGTGGCAGTGAGGATTAACCAAGGACACTGTGTACATGAGAAAATGTTGCCTATGGCAATCACAAAACCTGAATTGAATCAATACAATAATCTTTCCTCTAACAATTTTATTTTGTTAAATTACCATCAAATTGCTGAGCAAATGTGGCTATGTTTATCTTCTGCTGTTACATATTTAAATAGACAGGCCTGGGTTCAACAAGTTTGGACTCTAGTTCTATTAAAAATCCTTATGGACTCTTCCTACTGCATCCATGACTCTGTGCATGCTAACACAAGTGTTGACAAGTTTTATTCAGGTCTACATGGGCTGGGCTGGCCCTTGTCCTTGCTTCTCCGGCTGTAGGAATGTCTTTAAGGTTATAAATAGGTCTGTAGACACGCTGCAAATTATTAGGGCCTATAACAGCATTGTCATGAATTTCATGAACTGTAAATGTAAATGTTGCTTCCCCAAACGACCCTCTAATCTTCACCAATGCGTCGTTCATCTGCTTCTCTGTGTTTCCAATTAGTGGTGGCTTTTTACGGCATGCAGTGCCAGCTATTTTAACATGCATTAGGACCATCATTTATTCCTCAGATTACTTAACTTTTCCTTGTTTTGGGAATTCATATCTTGTAGCAGTTACACCAAAATGTAAGTTTCAGTACTTTCATGGAGAAGGAAGGGCAGTTAATGGCTTATTAAAAAATAAATAAAAGAATACATGAATTAAGGGTAGAAATGCTTTTCTGTCCACAGGGCGATGAGGTTGAAGATCTTCCTGGGGATCATGTAAGCGAGGAACAGTTCACGGACGAGCATGGAAACATTGTAACAAAAAAGGTCAGCCATTGCAACATCTTTTCATTCTGTATTCTTAAACTGGGGTCCAGTTATTGTTTTCACTTATGTCACTGTCACATACTCACCAGCATCTCTCCACATAATTAATCAACTTATAATAAAAAAAAGTTCATCACATATGACATTACACTATGTCTATACACACTATACACTGTATGTCTCTAAAAATAAATAGATATTTTTAAAAAGACATATTTCCTCCATATACCTTTCTTTTATATTTCACCAACTGTCTTTTCACTGCCTTATTCCCACTCTCTGCCTCCATCCATCACTCTCTCCCACCCTCCTGTGTACATGTGTGTTTATGTGATAGATTGTGCGTAAGGTTGTGCGCAGAGGGAAGGGTTCAGGTGAGGAGGGAGTTCAGGAGTTGAGCCTGGAGGGTTCTCTGCAGGATGCCAACGAGCTGGAGGTTGATGCTGAGCAGTTCATGAGCTACGCCATCCTGGGCCGGGACAGCAGCAAGGTGGGCTTCTGATCTGCAGACAGCTGACCAGCTGATAAGGGCCTGTTTGATTTAAAGTCATATAGTAGCTATTTTATAGTGGTGGTAACAGGGGACTCGTGCTGAATCATGTGCTGTAGTGAGCTTAAAAGTCTCATCACTTCGGGGTTTCTTGGGCATATCCCGAAAGTCCTTGAGTAGCTTAACCTGCATGAGCTCCAGTACAAAAACACAGTTTGTGTGTGTGTGTGTGTGTGTCCGTCTATCCTCATGATCTTAAGAGCTATAGCCCTGTTTTTGATATGTGTAGGTCCTGAATCCTAAGTGAGGATTGAGTGCACAGTTTGGTTGGTTAATTGTTTGAGTGCTGACCTTCTGTTACATAAATATTATTGCCTCATGTTCATCTTCTGCATGCAGGTGTAACAAATGACTCCACTTTGCTCTGGCTCTCTCATTTTAGTCATCATTAAGCAGCACCTACACTTTGTTTCTTGCATATGACTGAATTCATTGTGGCTCCTTACAGTGGCTATATTTTTCCATTCTGTCCCCATCAGTTATCTCAATGACTGACTCTTGTCTTTTCTGCATTCATTAAAGTTTATAGTCCTACAACTTTGACTGTGTGCTGTGTCACTCAAACCTTTTCTGTATCACAGTTGGGGCAAATGTTTTACATGAAGTAGCAGAGGATTGGGGATTAACACATTAAGACAATTGAGATTATTTGGGTGTCACTTTATGTATTTAATCATGTGGTAAAATCCCATCCATCTGAATATCAAGAAATTAATTTGATAATATATTTGCAAATACTATTTGACACAGGTCTTCTCTGATCCCAAAGATTTTAGATGTTCTTGATGCCCGCTTATCTTTAACTGTCTTTCCAACTGCTATCCATCACTTCTGTCCTTGCTTGACTGTTTATACATGATTTCTTTCTTTTTTTTCTCCCTCTTTTTTCCTTCCTTCACATATTTGTTACTCGCATTTCTATTACATCTCCTCTGTTCCTGTTTTCTGTCCTCTCTTTCCTTGTGGCGCTATTTCCTTCCTCTGTTGTTCCATTTCCCTTTCTCATCTTGTTCTTCCTGTCACATGTCCTTTATTTCACATTCCCTTACTAATGTTCCCTCAACCTCTTGTTCGGCTCCTGTCATCCTACCTCTTCTCAATCCTCTCACCTCTTCTGCCGCCAACCCCTTCCCCCCTGATGTAGCCCGATACTGTGGATGTGAAGAAAGGTGCTCAGATAGTGAAATGTGCCAGTCTGCGGAGAGTTAAGCAGTGAGGCAGAGTGAGTGCTGCGTCCCCGCAGGTACGGGACTGACCCACAGCGCCTCGTCTGACCTGTGGGCTAGACCATTTAATCCAGTCTCTCTGGATTAAATGCACCTGAATGTACCTTTAATTCCACTAATGATATGTCATGTGATGCTGGTACAGCAAAATTAATCTTCAGTTTGACAAATGGTTCAAATATAAATTAATCAACAACAATAACAATTATTTTGCCCACAAAATACAAAAATATAACAAAAGTCGCAGAAAAAAGTTAATTTACATAGTTGTAGTCAGCATTAATGCAGATGTGATACTTAATGATACTTAATACTAAATGCTCCATTCATTTCCAATAAACCTCCTCCAGGTTTTACAACCTGAACAATAGAAACTCAGATTGCTTGCCTGTTTACTTAAGATTTGTGGAGTATTATTTGTGAGTAATAGCAAATACGCCACTAAATGTATTGGGCATAGAATTGATTTTTGTTTGCTTAAATTAAATTAAATTATACTTAAATTATTTGTGTGGTATCAATTTCTCTTCAATATGTAATTTAACTATTTAGTCAATATAATGCCATGCTGACCGACAAAAAAACAACAGTTTAATGCAAATAGATCATTATTGTTTTCCGATAAATTATATCAGGCCAATTTGTTTCTTCTTGCATGTTTTGACAAGCTGGAAAAAGGGTTGGCACAGTGTGCACTCAGCAATATGACCAAAAAAAAGGAGAGTGACGTAAAGTGACAGCTCTCAAGGTCAAAGCTGCCAGGCCAGTTGTCCTGTGAATGCTATCTGTGTGTGTGTGTGTGTGTGTGTGTGTGTGTGTCTGTGTGTGTCTGTGTGTGTGTGTGTAAGCCTGTGACTTTCCCTTTCTAACGCAAAGTCCATGACATTCCTGAGATTACTAAAATTTCAAGCAACTCACTACTGAAAGTTAAACCACTTTTGCCAACCATTTTTGCTTGCATGCTTCTGCCAAACTAATGTGCTGTTTTATTGACTGTTACAGTGACTGGTATAACTGACAGAATAAATGAGGACTTATAGTGAGGTGTGTAGAGGCGTTATATGAGCTATATATATTGCAGTGGACACTTTACAGGCCATTTTAAAAACTGCATATACTCACATTTGCATTGACTTACTGCAGCTTGCATGTCTACTCTGTTGATTCCTGGTGAGTTGTAGCTAAATCAGTGTTTCTGTCTCTCCACAGAGCTCTCCACAGGATTCAACCCCTTCACCAAAACCATCCTACATGGACACATGACCAGCAGCAGCTGACAGGAGGAAGAACACATAAAAAGGCAAACAGACCATGGCAACCATAAATGGTTGCCGACTATCAGCACGCACCGGAAGAGAAGGATACGGATTTACTTGTAGTTTTTATTACTTTTTCTTTTTTTAAAGAAACCGTGGAAAAAAAACATGTACTATTAGGCTAGAAGCATGATTTCGTATAAAACAAAAACCAGAAGAAAAAAAAACAACCTAGCAACCAAAACGTGCTTCCTGTAATCTGTATCAGCATGAGTGACTGCTGCCGCATGGCCTGTCTTTAACTACAAATACTGAGGGAATATAAGGGTGGGTAAAGGGGGGATGGGGAGGACACACTGCTGTATGGGACAGGGATGCAATGGAGGGTATGGTCATTACTGGGCCGTTTTCTACACCAACAGGGAAAAGTCTATAAGTCAAACTTGAGAAAAGTGGAGAATAAAATACTGAGAATGACATAATCTCTAGGCAACAGGTTACTCCTCCCTGCCACACTCTTCCAGCTAGGAGCATCACAAACTAGTTTAAACCTGTCCCAGTGCTCTCAAAGTCTAGTAAAGCTACAATTATCACCCAAGGATATCAGTGTTGTACATAATATTGTATGCACTAAAATGCTCTACGTGACTGTGTGTTACGTGTGTTATTTATGTTATAAGATCCCTATGCGATGCCACTGATGCTGCTGTTTCAGGTACATAAGAAGTTTCTCCCTGTTTTTCTTGTTTGGTTCGTTTGGTCTGAACCTATATATTATTCTATATATCTTGAGATCTTTGTGTGTACAAGAACATGCAAATGTGTCGCTCTGCTTGTTTTTAAATGTTGGATTTTTGTGTGTCAGGTTTTTTGTGCTTTTCATGTGCTTTCACCCTTTGCTTTTGACATGTCAAACTGTAGAGGGCAGACATACTGTAAGTTGTTTACTGTACTGTGGGTTTTTGAGCTTTGGGAGGCTGGTTTCTGCAGTGAACATGCCTCCCTGCCTTTCCCTCAGAGTGGTTTGCCTTGTAGAGAGGGTGACAAACAGATATATGATGAGTGACAGATTAACCTACTCTACCACCCCAATCCTCTGCTTTTTGGTCCCCAATGTGCTGTATATCCTCGTGAGGTTTCTGTTAATCAGATGTCTGTCTGAGCCAAAATCCCAATACCCTCAATCTTCCTTTATTACCCTACCTCTTACCTCTCACCCCTGCAGTCAGCCTCTCAGACTAGATGTAGCAGTCCTGTTCACCTCCAACAGGGGGCAGGATCCCACTTCAGCTCGTAGCAGTATCTGTTTGACCTCATTGTGCAGTATATGACACTACCACACATAAGGTGCACTTATAGACCATCTCACCACCACCATCCCCAGAAGATGTCACTTGATGAGAGTATAATAGCTTAAATGCTGGTAATAATGTAGCACTGGTTTGACTGGGTAAAAGAAGAAGAGTAAGCTGCAGAAAGGAAAGTGTTGCGTCATGGGTTCGAGGACGTGTTGAGCTTTGATGTTTGTCGCCTTGGCAATTGTTTGGAGTGTAGCAAAGACAGTCAGTCACCAATCACTGTGATGAGAAACTGTAATACTGACCCACAACTGTGAGCCTGACCCTTCCCGAAGCGTGTCTCTCGTTTCACTCCTTTTTTTTGTCATAATTTAATGTCTTAACTGTACTCCAGAAGAAGCAATAACTGCTTACAAAAAGAAAGGATTGCTTGTGTGAGTGTGTTTGAGAGTATTTTTGTGATAGAGAGGATTGTAGGGTCATAGTTTGTGTTCTTCCTAAACTACGGCTTTCAATCTGTTAAGCACAGCTTTAGGCTACTCCTCACTCCACTCAGAAATGATGTCAGTACATTAGTATCCCACGTTTCATCACTTTTCCTCTCTAGAAGAAAAACTATTAAGTTTTACACTAAGATTGGGCAAATATTGGTATGACCATCCATCTGCAAAGTGCCCAGTGTCTTTTTTTGTTACTCATCAGGGAATGTAGGTTGTTTATTCATAGCTTTTAAACCTTCATTCATATGCACCTTGAAAAAAATCCTATGTGTGTGTGTGTGTGTGTGTGTGTGTGTGTGTGTGTGTGTGTGTGTGTGTGTGTGTGTGTGTGTGTGTGTGTGTGTGTGTGTGTGTGTGTGTGTGTGTGTGATTTTAATGTCACATATTCAGTCCTGGATATTGGAACATGTCAAAGTTGTGATAAATATTGCAAATGGACACAGAGCAGGGGCTCTCAGATTAAAACTCTAATTCACATATTTTTTTAAAGTTGATTTACCTCAATAAGCGTGCCATCTTTCATGATATCAATTACGTACATGCATTTATTTCAAACATTACATTAGACATTCAATGCTTTATTATGTTGCAAAAACGTTGCAATAATCACCAATCAAAATGTGTTTGTTTTAGTATGGCTTCACAGCCAGAGATGATGAATGTACAGTCTTGTTATGAAGTAGTCACCTGTGTGGGCTCTGTACTTCACTCTGTTGTTTCAACTCAGTATATGCTGTTGATCATCAACATTCATTACAAACATACATAGAATTCATTGAAGAGGAGAAATTTAAAGAGAAGCCTCAAATAGGTTGTAGACGTTTTAACAACTCTTTATCAGATATTATTTGTATTTTATTATCTTTTCTAATAACTTCAATAAATTAAATGTCAATAAAGATTACACAGCAGTGTAATAATGTATGACCCCATATGTCATAGCGTACGGTTTGCTCTATAAGGGCTCATAATTATGGTATGCTTGGGTTGGTTTCTGAAGCAGGGTGTGTTTATAAATCCACTGCTGATGTCAGGGTTGGAGCAAGGGGAGGGGGTCTGATGAAAAGACAATAAGATTTTGAAGTTAGATGGCTTACTAATTCCGACGGCTAGTTGAGATGACAAGCATTTTTCCGCAACACAACCCACCGCTAATCTAGTTCTGCCCTCTTAACCAAATATAAGACTAAGCCAATTCTATAGGGCTCCCATATGGTCACAGTATGAACGCAGTTTGAAAGGAGTCCACCTAAGTGCAGCAGAGGGAGGAGTGGGTACATCACAAATTAACAATGGAAAGCCCTGCACTGAGGGACCACTGAGATGATGCCATGCACAATGTTCATGCAAAAATATTAACTGTTGCAAAAACTAGAGAACACATGTATATTCCTTTAGAATGGATTGAAGACATTATTAACGCAATAGCATATTACTCAATACTAAGGAATGCAACTGCGCACATGCACAGAAAATGTTTTTAACATAAAGGCTATATATATATATGAAATATATGATATATATATATATATATATATATATATTTACTTAGAATGCTATGCACCCTTACTTGTCAACTGGGATTCTAGTTATGTTATGGATGTATTTTTAGCATCATACAGCTGTAGCTACCAAGAGACTGTTGAGTTCTGGGTATTGCCTGCAACCTGGGGATAAAATAGGGTTCTTGTGGGTATTTTAACCTGTTTTGTTTGCTTTTTTTATTGTTATGGAGAGTAAAACATGAATTTAAAATATAGATGTGAAAGCCTTTTAATCCAATCAAATCCGAGGACATCTATTGACAAATTACTCTGTACACCAGCTCAACATTTACAAAATTAATAAAGAAATGAAATGTCTTTGTGTATAGTGTGTATACTTTTGTGTGAGTCACTTGGAAAAACCTGCTGCCCCAGGCCTGTTCCTGTGCATAATGCTGTTATGAACATTGTTACGTCTTATTTCACCAAAGTACCAAATGTTTAACATAATGGTCTATTTTAAACTCTGCAAAAGCATATCAACAGACAAATGAATGTGCCAGTGGCTAGACCCTTTTTGTCTGTAAAAAAAAAAAAGAAATAAATAAAATAGTGATATATCCATTTTCTGTATCTATTGAATAAATGCAGTCCTGCAAAAGCAGCGATTTGTATTGTTTGCCATAGGTAGAATTAAACTGGTGGTTCATCTAGCAAGGTCATAATCTGTTGAATGTATCCTAGCCTAATTTGTCTTTGATTACCTTCCAGAGATTTTCATATGGATCTATTACAAAACAGTTGGACTTTTTGGTGCAGCCATTGCACATGCATTGTGTGCCAGTAGGGGGCGGAATGAACTCTTGTAATTGTGTCCACCTCGGGTGTCTATGGTATTTTCCCTGCAGCCTCAGCCTGTCTCTGCAGCCTGTCTGTGTGTTGTTTGTGTGCATGAAGAGGGTGAGTGAAAGCAGAGGAACGTGTATCTGGGTCCTTTTAAAGAAAGAACCTGTACACAAGTGTGTATGTTGTAATGTGACGAAACTACATTTCATCATTTGCACTTATGAACAAGAGGTATTTATTTTTATTTATCCGAAAGTAGCCATTCTGTTGAGCGCGGTGTGGCTTTGTTGTTTTGTAAAACTAAGACTTTCTGCCTGCTTCGTGCTATTTAGTTAGCTAGTTTTAGTTATTAGAGTTGAGACAAGATGTCCACTGACTGCCAGAAGACCACTGCCAAGGCCATCCCGTCGACCAGGAGGGTGACCATTAACGACGCGGCGCACATGCCCCAAGACTACTCCACTACTCCCGGAGGGACCCTGTTCAGCACGACCCCGGGTGGTGCGTACTGTTGTTATACACTGACTTGTGTGCAGTTACCCACCGTCATACGTATATGCTCGTATCAACTTAACCGCTGTATTGTCTGCAGTGAGTGCAGGAAACGCTCAGGCTAACTCCATGAGGTCTGCTGCTGTCAAAACGCCACTGTGCAGAACCAGAGCTCTGCTAGCTATGTTTAAGCTAGCTGCTAACGCTAGCTAGCAAGTGTGGTTTAAAGGAGGCACAGATTGATAAATCTGAAGCAATAAACTAATTGTGATCCTAGGCATGTGGGTGGGATGAACTCATACCACTGCTTTCCCATTAAATATGAGACGTGTTTGTGGTTTTTATCAGCTGATCTTTGTACGTTAGCGATGTTACTGTGCTCTAATGCTTGTCGTGGCCATACGTCACCGACAACTAAAGCTGTGATTGGTGTTTTCCAATGTGCGCTCACTAATCTGTTATTTTTTTTATTACATTTTATTAACAAACAGCATGGTAAACATGTTATATAGTACATTATGTACCTGTGTAACATGTCATAGATTCAAGGTTTTTAATAGCGTTCCTATTTTTAGAAGATAGAATTATAGAAAATAAACAAATGCATGACCAGTAAACTTTAGTTAATATTAACAATATGAAAATCTTATCACATAAAAGGAGGTTGGGGTGGTGGAGGAAGCTGTAGCAGTAAACAGCACTTGCCTTAGCATATCATTAGAGTAATGGTAAGAAGTGTCAAGTTAAATGACTGCTCTATAATAATATCAAGATATTTTGGGGCACACCCGTCGCTATGGGCGAGCCATAGGGCGCCGGGCCCGGCCGCCTCCAAAAAAATCTATTATCAATTTGAGGTATATTTTTCGATAATGATATTTTTTATGATATGACAAAATACTGAACAATATATATATATATATTTTTTATTAGTTTTAAAAACATACGACTGCAACAAAAAGTTACAGTTTTATATGTCAGCATAAACGTTATAATTTTGCCTTGAAATATTCCGTAAAAACTGAAAAGAAAAATCTCTTCTTTAGTTTGTAAACATGGTAATTTAGAATGAGATTGAGATTCTCTATAAAATATAAATAGTACAACATGCACATCTAAAACGTCAACCAGTTGGAATATTTCCATTATCACAATATGAATTTCATCATATTATGATATTGAAAATGATACCGGTATTATCATGAACAATATGATATGGCACACACCTACACTGCACACCTGTTTGAATATGATGGGATGACTGATCCGCTAATGCACGTGCGACCTCGGAGCTCTGTCTGAACTAAGGCAGAGCTCCATTTCTGATCACCCTGATCAGTCATCCTATTCTTTGTCGGCCTCTTCACACAAAAGGTACCAGAATCATCTATGACCGAAAGTTCCTGCTGGGGTGTCGCAGCTCTCCCGTGGCCAAGACTCCTCCAAAAGGTCTGCCCAGGATTCCAGGGGTGACAAGTCCTCCCTGCAAAGACACAGATGAGAAAGCCCATAATGGAGAACTACTGAACAACAATATCACTGCACCTGTTAGCAGCAACACTGGTATGTTCACACCCATAGATATAAAACTAGAGATGTGACCTGACGTCATAACTAATGGGATAGCTGTTCGCCATCTTACCTGGGTACTGTTGACAATTGCCACCTATGGTCAGAAAATTATCAGTTGTGCAGCATCTGTTGCATTACCAAAAAGACCAAAGTGACTAAGGAGGCCGGCATCACTTCCCACACGTCAGTATAAAGTAAATTTGAGATTTATTTTTTCAATTAAAACGGCAAAATGGTCAGCCTACGTAACTTTACTGTTGGCTACCAACGGACCAGCTGCGTTCTAAGTCAGTTGTGTGCTAGCTCTCAACGGCATTCATCAAATAGATATTTATAACCAAGCAAAGATTGCTATGCTAAAAGTAACATCACTTGTTGTCATCTTACCTCATGCCTTAACATGATTTTCCTTTCAGTAAAGCAAATAAAACATAATCCATGTCTTGATCAGGTAAAGTAATCCAGTTTGTACTAGAGATGGTCTGATACCATTTTTTTGCTTACCTGGACTTGTGTATTGGCCGATACCGAGTACTGATCCAATACCAGTGTGTCATATATTTAATTATGTTTTAACAACTGTATACTACTATCCCTGTATGGATGTGATATGATTTCTATTTTTGTTGTCGGTCTGGCTCAGGTTAAACTCTGAAACAATGAACGCCACATTTATTTTATTATCCAGTTTTGACAGTCAGTCGTAACTGAAAAAGAACATAAATAAAATACTTTAATGTAGATTTTCTTTAGGGCTTTATTACGTGGTATCGGATTGGTGCATAAACTCCAGTACTTACCGATACCAGCGTTTTAGGCAGTATCGGAAACAATACCGAGACTGGTATCGGAACATCTCTAGTCTGTACTATAGCAGTACAGGTCAAACTTCCTGTGATTTCCCCACATTATCACCGTAAACTTTACATCCAAAACGAAAATGCAAGAAAATGAGACGAGTCCATCAGGAGTTGGCCTTCTTGAACACAACGTTATCAACAAAAACAGCTCCTCATTTACAGTTAGAAGACTCTTCATCCTCTCATCAAAACAAGGACCCTGTCCCAGGGTTTATGGGAAGTGAATGTGGTCTTATAAATTAGTTATATATTTTGTACAATTTATAATAATATTAATAAATATACTAATATATTACAGTAAGTTGTTAGTTTCTTGTGTGTCTGGTTGTATTTACCTGCCTATGACATTAATACTGAATCTATTTATGATGAAACATATTGCTTAATGTTTGTTAGCCATTCAGAATAGCAAAGAAGTGATTACATATTAAGCTCAGGCAAAAATTAAAAAAATTAAAATGATTGTCTGCAAAATAAATGCAAAATCATTAGATTATCTTCATGACTGAACACATACGTTTGTTCTCTTGGAGCTATAATAATCAAAATTCTACCAAAATCTTGTAGATAGGCAGAGTTGTCTTACAATCATTACTTTGAATAAAAAACAGTGTTGATTATATTGGTTAAAAAAATTTAAGGATTATAAAGACAACGTGAGTCTCTTTCCTCATGGCAAGTCAGAATTACACATCACATCTATTGTTTTATATCTATGTTCACCCTCAGACAAACATCACAGGGTGGCCCTTGCTTTTGGAGGGAAGGATTCAAATGTAAATTAATGTCACCGAAAACTACTGAACTAATGGATCCTCGATTTTATTTTTTTTTAATATCAGATCATAAAGCGGTTTTCACATAGCTGCTATTGTTTGTCTTGGGTGATAGAAGCCAGTTTGAGGTTTCAAGATTCATTTCACTTTATCGTTCAGCTTGAGATTGAGTCCCTGTGAGCTGATTTGTGTTTAGGAGGGATTCGTAATTTTCCCTCAACCAATCAGTAGCTGTTGATGTGTCAACATAATTTTTAGTTGACACAAAACCAGAAGTTGCATGGAGCAGTTAACATTTTAAACATGTCGATTTTAGAGTTGTTACTTCTAGACATCATCTTGCAGCAACCAGAACAGCTGCATCAGCCACATCTACGCTGGTCAACATTTTCTGTTGATGGCACAAGAAGATGACTTCTTCATTCTAAACTCCACCTACAAAGCTCTGATTTGGATAGGTTGTTTCTCCAAGTGGGGAAACGACAATCAAAGAGCACACCACCAGACCTAATATAATACCTGAAAAACATGTAAGACCTGGGCAGCAACTCAGCGGTCCGGAACCCGGCTATGGCCTGTTATGTTTCCTGATATCATTCCCTATTCATTTGTGGCTTTTTTATTCTTAATTGGACTGACTGAGTACTTACACAAGGAGTTTCAGTCGGTCATTTAAAATGTATTCATATGTATTTAAGTTGTTATCAAAAGATAGAAATATATTTGAAGGCATTTAAGTTAGACCACTGTGTTAAAAAATAGTTGTTGATTATTTGAGTACCGTGTCAAATGTAAATGGACTGTTCTTATATAGCGCTTTTCTAGTCTTAACGACTACTCAAAGCACTTTTACATAGTACAGGAACCATTCACCATTCACACACATTCGTACACTGAGCCCGAGGCTGCCGTACAAGGTGCCACCTACTCATCAGATAAACACACACACACACACACACACACATTTACCCTGTGGTGAACTCTTTTGACAATATTTTACCAGCTAGTTATAGAAGTCATCCAGTTCTCCTGAAATATTACTTTTGAGTTAAATAAGATATCGTGTTGAAGATTCATCCTAATGTAACAAAAGATTTGGTGTTTAGTTAATGCAATATTTCTTCTTTTTGTCAAGGTGATGACTCACAGTTTGAAATGGACGTCTAAGAGGACCTGGAACGAGTGTTGAGATGTCAGACTTACCAACAAGATGCTGTAAAGAGCGGCACAGGAACACCTTATTTCCCATCATCCATTCCATGAAGACGGAGGTTTGCCTTCAGTATCTCCAGTGTCTTAGTGTTTTAAAGTCTGTCTTTATCAGTATCGTTTGCTTGTTTTGCCAAGAACAAATCTGTAATGAAACTTTTTCTTTCATCTTCAAGGCTTAAACCTGATTTATGTATGAAAAGGTGTGCCTTCCTCTAGTGGCTACAAATCAACCCTGAGAAGTACTTAACACCAACATAGCCTCATCCCTAAGAACTGGTATAAGTTCATGAAAATTCAGATCAATAGGGAAAATAAAATTTGCTGAATTTAAACCATTCCAAAAGGGTTTATAACTTGATGTGCTTTATTTCCACACAGTTCCTGACACCTCTCTTCAGATATTGCCTTGAAACGTTTAAGATACAGTGTAATTTGTCAAACATGTTATTAAAAAAAATTAAATTCACCTGAAGTGTCATACAGGAAATGTAAAACATAATTGTGTTGATGACATTTTTGAAACAGGTTTTCACATGGTTTGTAGGATGACAAAGCATTAAAGCAAACACCATTTAAACAAACACTCGTTTTGTCATGTATTCTATAATATGCGTTGATTGTGTGCTCTTAGAAAGTCCTGTTCCCATCATCCCGTCAGCGAATTGCATTTTTACAATAATCAGGGTAATATGTTCATTGGTTCACTGGTCTGAATACACATTTCTCTTTCTCATCCGACATAGCAAAAAGATGATCGTTATATCTGCAATGTAAAGATATGATGACCATAACTGAGTTATTAGAAGTTTGCTTATTTAAAGTAAGTGAAAGCGAATATACATATTGAAATGATACCGAATCTTGACTGTTACATGTTACACTTCCTGTGCTCCCCTGATTCGGCACAGTCCTATCAGAGGAATTCCTTAAGGAGCTCACAGGCAACTGATAACCTCAGTCAGTGGACTGTATGAAGAGAGGTCAATATACAATTGTACATAGCTGGGAGAAACTCCCTCCTTCCTAAGAGCTTGATGGGGTCATCCAGCATTTCCATTCCACCACTGCTGCTGGCCCAGATGTTGCTATAGGTTCATTCCAAAGTGGCTGACCAGGCTTTCCCTTTTGATTAGTATATTATATAAATCTAAATAATGATGACGACTCTGGCATTATTGCACTGAAGTAATCAGTATTGCTTGGCCGCTGGGCCTCTGTTGGGTCTCAACGTTTTGCAAAAGATGTGCAGATCAGGTGGAATTGGACAATAAACTATACAGAAGTATCTGTTCATTGGTCTATTCAGTAAATGCCAAACAGGATGTTTTGAAGCAGAAAGGAAGACACACTAATTTGAACACTGCTACTAAGAAGTAGCACAAGTTTGAGGAATAAAAGTTTGCGACAGGGCCCATTATATTAGTTTTAATTAGTAATCATTCCTGGTAAAGTAAGAGTGTAATTGCCTGACCACCAGGGTGATTTAAAAGCTTGTTGAGGATGGAATACATGTGTGAAAACTGACACGTGATTTGGAGGTGATGACATCAAGCTCTCACTACTTGTGTGATGTGTTTTCTGGACGCTTGTAAAAGTGTCAAAGTTCCACATCAGCTTCATTATTGCAAATGGTCTGCACTGAATATGGTTATTGTTTAATTTATTAGATTAAAACACAGATTGGATGCTTTACTGTTGTTTTTGCATAAATAAGCACTAAATAAGCACACATAACCAAATGTGAAGCCTGCAGCTCTCTGGCATCATCACTTGATCTTTTGTCTCATTGTAAGAAAAAAGATCAAGTGAATAAAACTGCAAGATGTGAGAGAACTAGTCTTGTCTGGTCTTGTCCTGGTTGAAAGTGTGGATTGAACAGTTTCATCTGATCAGTTCCAGTCCACCCTGTCCTCCCT
This sequence comes from Percina caprodes, assembly GCA_013375575.1. NCBI lineage: Eukaryota > Metazoa > Chordata > Actinopteri > Perciformes > Percidae > Percina > Percina caprodes. The sequence goes on along the minus strand of JABXJD010000239.1, from coordinate 905,971 downwards.
CCACAGTAGCTTCAGCATCCAGACATTGACTCTTTCCAGTCCCTTATTGCTTTCGGGGTCTATCTCCCCTTGTCACCTCTGCTTCCTGGCACCCCGCCCCCTCTCCAAAATAAACAAGTGCTACTGCTTTCCTCTCCCCCATGGACCCATCCTTCAATCTACTTTTTGTGTTGTTGCACTCGGTCTGCCTGTTTGATCACAATCAACAAAAGAAGCCTGGCCAGAAAGGGCACTAATGACCTCTGATGACATGTGTGGTGTAATAGGCCTAAAGATGTGGATTTGAGGTGAGGAAGTCAAATACACAAAAATGTTGGCTGGTCACAAGTCAGAGGACAAGTGGGATTAAGATGTAAATGAGTATCTACAAACAGGTTGAGCCTCTGAAGTGCTTTTTGTTAGTGTATTTCATTCTGCATAATAGCTGCTGCTGAGAGATTCAATAGAAATCACTACAAATGAAATTCAAATAAATGACAAATATACTGTACATATTTTAAAACATTGCAAAGCATAAAGTTATGCACGGAAGCAAATAATAGCCATGTTTAAATCTTTTAAGTTACTGATCTTAAACAGTACTAAATCTATAGCACTGAAATATTTTACTTTTAAAACCATCAGAAATTTATGTGTGAATTCCTCTATTTTTTAATTTTTTAAATGTTCTGTGGTCAATTTTAAGCTGTGCAATTTTAAAAACTTACAAAAGCTTATTTAATTTTAGGATTCATAAATTCACATAGGAAGTACCTAATATTCAAAAACTATACTGAAATTGCTCAAATTCAATAGTGGAGCATCCAAAAACACAAAGCAGTCATGTCAAAATAATTTTTTAATATATGTTTCATATTTTATGTACAAAATATACATTTTAATGTATAAATAGACACAACATATTACATTTGCATAACAGAACTTTCTACTAACTAAAATATACTATTGTGTACCACCCAGTATGGATGAAATATATTGTCCTTCAAACTTAAGTCATATCCTGTTGTAAGAGGTCATGACTAGGAACTTTAAATTTAATAATTGAACATTAATGTTTACATGAAGATGATTAAGAAGCAGTTGCATTAAAGTTCAACATTATGTGCCGTCAATAGTTGCTTTTGGGACTGCAGTGAAACCAGTGATGTTCTGGCCTTCAGTGGCATCCACACTCTTCAACAATCATGTCCTCGTGATGCCGCAGGGCCAAATCATCATTCTCGTAGTACAGCATGGAGAGCGGGCTGAGACGTGTCGGCGCACAGGATGGGCAAGATACTCTTTCTGGATGATGATGTTGCAAGAGGCTCTGATGAATAAGAAGAAGAATTACTTGATTAATCCTTGATTGTTTCCCACTGTTATTTTACACACATACACACGCAATTGGAGACTTGTTAGTGATTGGACTGCCACCTGAGCAGTTAGAGGTTCTGTGCCTTGTTTAAGGGCAACTTGCCAGTGCCCAGGAGGTGAACTGGCACCTCTGTTAGACTTGTTAGACCGGCCACCCTCCGGTTCCCAAGCCAAGCAGCCCCCACAGATTGAGCTACCCCTAACCACAGTATACCTGTGACTTTACAAAAACTGATTAAGATTCTAAAGAGCTAAATGGGACTAAGTTGTCATCTCACCTGCATGTATGCATGGTTGGTTGGGTTGAAGGACTCATCCAGTGGTGTGGGACACTCTCCCTCACAGCGAAAGGCATTGTAGCGTTTAGGGTGCACAATCCACTCGTCCCAACCAATGTGCTCAAAGTCCACCCACATGTCTACCTTCCGACACAGCGGCCTCTGGGCCGGCTCTGCTGCTGGTGCAGGAGTAGGTGAAGCTCCTGCAGCCACCCTCATTCTCTCCATTCTGTTCCTTTTGTGGCGTCGACTTTGACTGTCACTGCTGACTCTGTCCATTGTCACATACTTGGAGTTCTCCACAGTGTGAATGAGACTGTGTGCTGTTTGGCCTTCCTGGGGCAGGTTGTGCTTAGAGAAAATTACCATCATGACCCGATTCATGGTTGGATGGTGTATTTTTCTTTGCCTAAATCCCAAATTCTTGAAGAGTGACTTGTCAGTGATGTCACCTTCATCCACAGCACCGCTCCCATGGTCTACCTCAGGTTCTCCTGAGGCCTCTTGGCTCGACCCTCCATCTCCCTGGTACAGCCAGTATTTTAACAGAGCAGTCACGTTAAAAACCTTCCAGGCAGACTTTGTGCTGCTGGCGGATGTGTCTAGGCTCCCCAGGAAAAGGTGCTCATCATGGCATGTGCTGCCATGGTTACAACTCTTTCCAGAGTGATATAAATCCAAGGTGGCACGCTTGGAGCCAGAGAAAGCAGGTTGTCTGATCCGAAGTTCTGCCAGCTGCACAATCTCATTGGTAGAGATGGATGACATGTCAAATGTGACTGTCCATCTTTCACCCACTTGATGGCAACCTGAAAATTAGACAAGAGAACTGTAAACAAGAACCCAGTTTCACACACAACAGTCCAAAGGTTTCTGGGCAAACCAGATCCCTGGACAAATGTCAAAATAGTGGAGTGGGAGGGCAAACAGGACAGGATGTGTATTGAACCCCCGTGTGCAAAGACGTCTGAGGGCTAATATACACACCCTCTCACATAAACAGAGAAAGCCTTTAAAGTGGAATAAGCATTTTGACACTTGCTTGGTTGTAAAAAAGGGAGGGTCTGATAACACAGATAATACCTCAACCAAAGAGCTGCTGGAAGAGAGACTCCACTGTGTAGAAACTATCACATACAGTACGTAACATGCTGTATACCCAGTGATGCATATAAGCATTGAAAAAACATAATTAAACATTTACTCACCTCTGGCCATCAGACTTAGGACGGAGTCAGAACTGTGTGCTGACAGGTTGTCACCTTGCATTGTAATGGTGTTAATAGCTACTGGCGATGAGGAATCAGCAGTCCTGAAGGAGTGGTACAGCTGCATCATGTACAGAGGGTATCTGCTGCGATTAAATGAGAGATTTCTGAATGCTGAACTGGTCTCAAGGCCTGTGAGATGTCTATGCCTTTGGGTGGAGAAAACAACTCCAAAAGAGCAGAGGATGAATGTGCCAAAAACTGTCAGGACTCTGGCTTCCATTTGAACTGAAACCCACAAAATCTACTCCAACAATAATGAGAGAGAAGCAAAGATCTCCTTCCTTCCTCCAGCTGGCTTCAGGCTGAAATGATGCTATGTGCAGACAGAGCTCCAGACAGGCCCCTTTATAGTGGACAGCTGCCCTTTGATGACCCTTGACCACTCCAGGCATCTGAACAGCCCCTCTGATCATCAGAGCACACCAGAGGGGGAGAAAAAGAAAACATTTAGCCAAGGTCATTGTCCCGTCAATCTGCCTGGCCTTTTATATTCACTCAGGAGCCTAATCCTTTTGAAACGTAAAGATCCATCAACTAATAACACTTGCAATGCCGTACAGCCATCAGCCCCTTGCAGTTTAGTAACAGTGGCAGAAGTAAAGTCAGATTTCACACAAAAAAAAGATAATAAAATAAACAATAGATCAACTTTTTTCTATGGTTTTTATTTATTATCAGGAATGTGTAAAACAGTAACATACACAAAAACAGTATGATGCTCAGTAAACAAGTTTCCAAATAGTCATAGTAGTGACAGCACAGTTTTTACATTCCATTATATTTCTACATTTTTAATTTAAGTGGAATTAACAGCACAGTATCTGAAGTAGCTTTAAATACCCAGTGAACAATGAATAAACAAAAAAACATAGTCAACAACAAAAACAACTAACAAAGTCTCTTCGGAGGTAACACACAATTCAGTCTGTCTGTTTCATGTAGGTCCTGTAGCTTAACCTTTTATGTTATTTTATCGTTCCTTCAGTCTGTGAGAGGCTCACGTGCAGTTATGTATCAGCTAACAAAGGCGACTGGCTGAGGTCTGACTGGTCTCGTCGGTTTCTCCTGCAGATGTTAGCAGATGACTGTCTTTTCACAAAGCATTGAAGAAATTCTTCATCTGTGTACGAGAGGGAACTTTAGGATCACAATGGATCAGAAACATGACATACATCAAACGTCAGATCAGAAAACGGACATGATTCTCCTTGGATCAAAGACTGTGAGGAGTAGAAATTTGGTCTCAAACATTAGGACAGGGCGCTCATGTGGTTTACCCTGGCAAAGCAATTTTTATCAAAGTGCAATAAATAAACATACCTTTGTTATGAATTCCTCCTGCACCTCCGGGTCACTCTGAAACTCAACACTGGCATCCAGTTGTAACACAGGTATGTGTTTCAACTTCTCAAAATGTATCCTGAAAAGAGAGTCTGCGCTATATTACACTGACCACCTCAGACCACACACTGCTGACCCTCTGCTGTTTGCAGCCGAGCAATAAACAGCTGCAAGGGAAGCCGTTTTAAATGATGATTGACAAACAGACATCTGTAGCCCACGTAGTAGAGCATCATCTAACACAGTGGCTGTACCACTGCTAGCATTTGTCATTTTTTAATGACATTTACCGATCATTACAGCTAAATACCAATTTTAAGTGTCATGTTTTTGTTTTTTTACAGTGCAGAGATCAGGTCTGCATACACAGTAGCCAACTGGTTATAAAAATGTATCAAAAATGGTCTATAATCTTCATAATTGTTGAAAAGTGAGATTTCACACTTTTAAAAGGTCATCTAATTGTTTTAGATTTCAGCAGTCGCTGTAAATATTCAAAACATTAAAGTTTGGAGGGGACAAACGGACATGATCACTCACTCAGTGCTCTTTTCAACAAGCCACCTCTCATGTTGAACGTGCAGCTTTTCCAGATAGTCGAGTTTCACTCCTTTCTCTTCTGCTCTGCCCCGACGCTCGAGACGCTCCTTACATTTCTGAAAACAACAAAATAGAATGAACAGAATGAAAATCTCAAGAATGTAATGCTACAGTAACAATAACACAAATCCAAACAACGCTAGCTAAGATTATGTGCTGCAAACACATTTTTGCACGTGAGTTATTGGTAGATTTATTGTCTCTCTTGAAATCGTAACATGAAATCTCTTGTGTTCAGCATACCTTTGGTGGGGCTCTGAGGTAAATGATGCCCTCCAGCTCCACCTGGTGTCCAAACTGCTCCACCAGGAGAGAGTGCCAGTCCTGGTAGACTGCCCACTCTGTAGAGTTGATGCAACCCAGCTCAAACATGTTCAGGGCAAAGATGTATCTGACAGGACAGAGAGGCAACATTTTTAAAAGTGTAAGCAAACAAAACAAAGTAGAATGCATTTGCTCAATATGTTGAATACATATAACCATTTAATGCTAATTCTATTGTTAGCATAATTTTGATTATTACCAACAATAACAATAATGATGAGTAATGATGTGTGAATTTATGGATAGTGAAGTGCTCCTTCTTCTTGAAATAGCTTAGGTAAAGAGAACATCCTGTAGATTCTGGGCTTAATGGGTCTTCTCAAAACTAGAGTTCCTCTTACAGTGGCTTGCATACGTTTACACACCATGCTAAAGTTGATTAAATAGAGCAATAAAAAAATTTATCTTAATGCCTTAATTAAAAAAATTAGAAAACCACTTTTCTTTGTGAATGAATAATGTATTGTAAATAAATAAATATTCTTCCTTAAAATACAGGGGGCATAAGTATACACCCCCCTATGTTAAATTCCCATAGAGGCAGGCAGATTTTTATTTTTAAAGGCCAGTTATTTCATGGATCAGGATACTATGCATCCTGATAAAGTTCCTTTGGCCTTTGGAATTAAAATGTTGGATTTTCCTAAATTTTTTTAATTAAAGGCATTAAGATCAATTTCCCAAATATGTTTTTTATTCCTCTTTTTAATCAACTTTAGCATGGATGTGTGAACTTATGCAAGCCACTGAACAATGATTTCAGTTTCACTTTACTGTCCTACCCTGACTCAGTCACCTGTCGCTATAGATAGAGCGCTCATACACCTGGAGAGGTGTTCCCACTGAGCTGAGCAGGTGAGCCGGAGGAGGCTGTAGCTGCGTTCTCAGCCGGCTCATACAGGAAAATGTCTGAAATGTGTACGACCAGCGCTGGGGGTCCTGGTACATCATCTGCAGCAGGTTGCTGACTGTTGTCTGGGGGGATGTATCTGTCCCCTGTCAAAGACACAAGCGGAGATGGTTAGCTTAGCTTCATTTGATTTTTGTTGTAAAAATGTAGAGGTCGGGGAAATGTGCATGACACGCACCTTCGAGGTCCCACTTTCAATGTTCTGCCACTTGTTGACAGGTTCTGCCACCACCTCCCAGTCAGGACAAGCTGCCTGCAAGAGTCTTGCAAAGGTTGACTTTCCAACAGCTGATTTTGAGAGGACATAGTACAGGAGTTACTTTACAATTAATGCATTTAAATCAATCATAAATTATGATATATTGCAGATTAAACCAGATAGCAGTATATAAAGTTATTAAAATTAGATCCACATTTACCAGCTGCAACATTAAAAATTAAAAGTGAATAACACATTAATGCATCACTAAATTTAATCCAGTGATATAAATTATTCTGAAATGGTCATTCTGCTTAATAAGTAGTTTAGCTTTTTGTACATTAGTATAACATAGTATATTTTGATTCTAATACGTTTGTACTTTTACTTCAGTGGGATTTTGAATGCATTGCTTTTACTTGTAACTGAGTGTATGAGTATGACATTTATTTTGTTTAATTTAGCTGATCAGTTTTTCAAACACTGCATATTACACTCGTAGTTTAGCACAAAGAAACTTATTTTGAAATACTGTAAATATATTTATCTTACCAATGTTGCCCTCGATAGAAACCCTCTTCACTCGATCTGCTCCACTCTCAGCTGAACGTGACATGCCCCTCGAACAAGGAAAACGGAGCGTCCTTGAATTATTAGCCATACTACTTCGGCTCGTTGTCTGTGTTATCTCTGTGTTTTCAACTCGCAGGAGGCTGTCAGGCGTCTTCCACTGTGGAGGAGGCACATTATATCCAAATCTCATGACCTGTATCGAAACTGTTTTTAATGTAGAAACACGGCTGAACTGAACACATCGATAGAGGGCAGACATTATGAAGTGCATCTAATTTACAGAGAGAATATCACATTCATCTGCATGTGCTTGCTTATGTGAGTGAGCAGTAAAGACTCATGGTAACGGTAGCTAGCTCCTCCTCTCCATGATGTATGCTAACATGAACTTTATAATCGATTTATAGTCAAATATGTTAAGCAAATTATGGCCAATATATTGGCTAAATCGTTTCTGTAGCGCTCTCCCAATTATTTCGCATATTAGCAAGCTGCTTAGAAGTCAAATTGTTAAGGTAAGTTCATACAGTGTGCACAACAGTGCTCAAAATGGTACCAACACTTAGAGCACAAATCACTTCCGGTGTCCTGTCCTGTAATTTCGCAATAAAGGCCTTAAAAAGGCAATACAAATTACCCCGACCGTTTGAAGAGGACATTTCTGGCATATGACAAATTCATACTTGATTTGGATTTCATAGGTTTAGCGTCCATATATAAGGACGAATAGCTACAGCACAGTTTGAGCTGGTGAAAGTTCTCTTACATCCATTGTGACAGAGTAGAAGATAGAAATAACCCGGATGTACTTGCCCTTAGCTTTCCACAGATGGATAAGGTCAATTGATTTATTTCTACTTATGTCTGTCTGTAACTGTATGTATTTATGCAGTGTTTTTCATTTTCACATATTTGTCTAATTTAAAGACCCCCCCCAAAAAAAAAAAAAAACTCTCTGTGCCACTCAAATAACCATTAGTCAATACCATATTAAAATGTCAGCTATGCGAAATAACTCATTTCAACAGCAAAAAGATTTTTGTAATTGTTTAAAAAAAGCACAATCACGCTTTGTAAGACATTTGAATAAACATTTCACACTCACTCACTTTTACAATCCAAAGCTTGCAAAATCTGTTCAATTAGTTCGTAATTTTACTTTAATTTCAAACCTACATGAAATGAAAAAATCAGTGAAACCACTATGACCATTTATAGCATCAGACAATCAAGTATAACCACTGGTTAAGACAAAGAATAGAAAAAGGGTTGAACTGCTTTTTGATCCTCATCAATCACTCTCGGATCTGCAGTGACTGACTCTCAGTAGCTTGTGTTTTTGATGGTGATCTTTTGAGCCGCCTCGATCTTGAACTCATTTATGCCTGAGGGAACAAACATCAGCATTTCTTTTTCTTTTTTTTTACCAAAGTAGATCAAAGAAATAAAGAGAATGCTCTATCAGTGAGTCACAATGTGATGTGTGTGTTCCCTCACCCTGACTGAGTGCACTGCCATCAGAGGAGAGGTGCCAGTATCTGCGGTCGCTTTGTCTGGCCTGCTCTCCGTTCACCACACTTAGGAAAGGTCCCCACAGGCTGGACTCCATCTCAAACCTGCCACACAGCATCAAATATTACTCAACATAGGCCAGCATACAGGACTGTAAGCTATAAAAAGCTGAAATGCACAAAAGGTACATTATATGAACTCACGTGAAGCCAACATATCTTGTCTTGAGAAGTTCAAGGGCGTCCAACAGAGAGCTTCCCTTTGGCACATCCACAGAGTAAATAGCAGCTGCCCCGCTGGACGTCACCACCTCCACCATCAGAGTCACTTTGGTCTGGCTAGGTAAAACCACCACAGGATCAATGGGCTCCAGCACTAGAGTGTCTGTAAGAATGCGCGCATACACACCATGAACAGTGAAATCACAGTGGCCAGAGTGGATAGAAAAAATGCTGCATACCACTCTCATTGAGGCAGTCCATGCTTTCAACCGCTAGGTAGGATTTCTGCTGGAGAGCTGGCAGGATCTGAGATATGGACATGGGGTTGTGGTATATGTTGTTTCTGGCACTTGTCCTCATGGCCTCCATTGAGGCGGCACACTCTGCAACTGGGCTGCCCATTGCCAATAAGGCCTTGGACACAACAAAGAAGAACATTTGAGCTGCAAAGATCTTGTTCTGTAGAAACTATTTCAATTAAAGAGACAGAGGGAGCTGAACAAAAAAAACAAGGAAAAAGATCCTTACTTGAACTGCGAGGCCTGTGCTGAACTCATTGCCAATGTGACCGTCTGTCCTACTAGATGCCAAGAGCTTCTGCTTGATCTTGCTAAGGGCTGTGTCGAGCTCAGCAGCGTTCTGCACATGAGAACCAGCGTTCTTCACACACTGGAGTGCCATTCCTGCCATGGCATAGGTATCTGGGGAGAGGAAGTAGGATAAAGTATGTGACAGACAGAGGGAGAGTTTAGCTTGAAGCACAGGATAAAACTAAACCTGGATTCCTCACGTACACACGAACTGTGTGGTCGTGTTAACAGAACTGAGGCTAAGGCTATGTACACGTTCCCACCCTAAACCTTTATTCTGGCAAATGTCTGTGAGATGACTCCCTAGTCAAGTTAATCTGAGGTAACTTTATGTAATGTATCTGTCTGAAATACTGTACGACTCTAAATGTAATGCAACAAAAACAGCACGTTTTATCTTTCAGACTATCTCACTCCACCATAGACAGTTGGCAGCATTACATCTTAGTAAGTACACTAACTTTATTGACAATTTTTAGGAATTGGGATGCATCCCTTCCTGCAAAACATCTATTTACTATTTATTTCTAACTAAAAGAAAACATTTAGGGAGGTTACACTCACCAATACTCTCAGAGTCTCCCTGTTTCAAGTGCTCATGTTCTACTGCCTTAATGAGCTTGTTGCTGACATGGTTGTTGACCCTGATGCCGCTCACGCAAAGAGCAAGCACACCCAGAGAGTACTGGTAATAGTTGGTCAAAGGGCGATGGCTGACTGTGCAAAGGAGAGAAGAAATAAAAGAAACCAAATTATATTAAAAATTGACTTCACTGTAATGTTCAAGAAATGAAAAGGTACTTTATTTTCTCCTTATATCAGTTTGGATGGAATAAGTCAATAGCTGTTCTAATGACTAATTCAATCCAAACTTCAATAAACAATTAGTGCAGCAGAATCCTTAAAAAAGTAAAACATTTAATTTAAATTTTTATTTAGATAATTGGCTCTACCTAAATTCTATAAAGCTAGAATCACTGTTAAAATAAGATATATTGATAATGTTTGCCAATAACATAAATACTTAACATAAAATAAAATGTGGAATTGTTGTTTCAATTTTCCTGGATTTCCCTTCTGAAGAAATATCCACACTAAATAAACTTTGAACTCATTTTGTAGCACAATGTTAAACCAAATGGTGAACACTTTTTATGACAACCGTTGGCCTCCTGAAGGTCAAAGGAAAACTTACAGGCAATATGCTCTTTTTCTTGTTCCATCTGCTTCTTCAGGTGTGTCAACAGCGTTTCACTGTTCTCACCGACGGTGAAGGTGATTGTGTTGTGGTCGTAGCACGAGGACTTCAAAGCCAAAGTGTACAGCGCCATGAGGCCGACCACGGATTGGCTGTTAGAGAGAGAGCTGAGAAAGACACCCAGGTTCAGGTAGAACATCAAGGAAAAAATATAAACTCAATGGACATCCAGATTTAAAATCCCATTAAATGTGATGTGTCACAACAACAAGTAACACAGAAGAATGAGGGCATTTATAAACAGTGCAATACCTTTGAATGTCATTGTGCAAAAAGTTTTTCAGTCTATTCAGGTGTTCGCTCTCTTTGGCAAGGTTGTGGTAATTAGAAAGCCGTAATGCCAAGTGGACACTAGGATTGGGGAGTCCTTCCAGCGTCTCCAGAGAGTGAAGGAGATTCTTATTGAGTGACAGGTACGGCTCACGGTTGGCTTCAGTATCTGGATTAAAATGCCAACATTCTTTGTAATTTGACAATTACACTTGTAAATGAGCAAGCAATATGAAGCCCGTTTAAATACATGATGTCGGTAATTGCACAATCAGTGAATGTCCAGACCAGTGAGTTAGTGTATTGTAAACAGGGTTTTTCCAGTGTTCAAACAGTTTCAGTAAGGGCTGTCAGGGTTTTTAATGATTGGTGATAACTGTATTAAATGAAGCATAAATACTTACCACATGGTTTACCAGAGGTAAAGGCAAGAAGGCCTGTGATTATGACCAAAGACAGCATTCTGGGCAACCTGTTGACACTAACAGTGGAAATCACTATTGTTGCCTGAAATTAAAGTAGGCTAACAATACAGATAATAGGCCTACTGTAAAATGGGAAGATAAAAAATGCTTAGTAGGCCTATGAAAGTATTCACGTATTTGAGAAAGTCAGGTACACAGATGTCAAATAATACATCTAAAATATATGCAAAATACCTGTGAATAGTCCATTAACGATGATAGGTAAATATTACAAAATCATTATTATTGTCATCGTAGTTTAGTAATTAGACTATAAGCTTTTAACTTGTTAATGTCTTACCTCGATACAGAGTGACTCTAGTGTGAAGAATCCGAGCTGAGAAAGAACAGAGTCAGAAGGAGACAACAGCTACTAGTATCTTACTGTCACATGACTCGTCATTTGCGATGACAAAGCGATGAGAAAAGCAAGACGGTCCCTTTAAAACCTGAACCATAGAAAAACGCTGCGTTCGAGACACAATCTTTAGCCTGTGAATTACGACTTCAAGTGACGACTCACGACTTGGTAGCGTTCCAGACAAAACAGGAAGACTAGTCCTTCTAGCTAGCGTTAGATGATACAATAGACTGTATATATATTGATATATTAACGGTCTATGGGTGATACTAGCGATTTCTAGTCGGCAACATATTAAGGGCTTCATTAAATAAACATAACCTGTAACATGTGTATTGCTTTGATTACAATGTGCGAAATTACGTAACGTTGCCTATTTATGTCTATTTATTTCTATGTATCTGTTAATCACGATCAATCTGTTCACTATCAACAAACACCATTGTTGTTTATGTTTGTATGGTTGATTGCCGTGCCAATTGCCTTGAACGCAGCATAAGATATGTGGGCAGAGGAAACTATCTTGTCAACACATATACTCTTTGGTAAACACGAATGTACAAGTGGCAGTTGTGTAGTATCTTGTTTTACACATGTCGTCGTTTGGTCAATAGCTGCGTCGTGAAAACTGACAAAATGTCTAAAGTTAGTCAACGTAAGTAGCTACAACTGGTGCTAACGCGTCTAAAACTAAAACTTCGTTATCTTTGTTTCTGTGTCGCACAGTGTTCAACACAAACATTGTAGTAACTCATTTGCCATCTGTAACTACACCTCCCACAATTCACTAAACGTAACATACGCACTTTCTAGAACCTTGAAGAGTTGAGACTCTTTAGTCTGTCCATGAGACTAGCTAGCTATCGTCATTTTATCGCAGCCTACCATTCAAGCAGTTCACACCAAAAGGACCTTTACTGCGGGGGCTATATGCTCGCAGGTGGTATCAATATTAAGTTAGTAAGACTTGAGCGTGTAGAGCTTGTTGCTGTTTGCTAATGGCTTAATGGCATCATTATTCCAAAGGAAAACAGTGAACAGACGGACACTCGCTAATGTTAGCTAGCTAGCTAAACATCAACAACAAAAACGGAAGGGGCTGGTCTGTCTGTAACGCTATAGCTAGCTATATGTCTGGTGGGCTTATTCAAAGTTGTTAATTAACGCAGGGATGTAGCTAGCTGTCATTGTGTATAGCATTGTCACGTATAAATAATAGTTTTAGTTGTAACGTCATGCTAAGTTTAACAGTACGTGCAGCAGTTGCGTTGTAGCTAGCTAGCTAGATAATCAACCAGCTGCCCTTGTGTAAACAGATTCATAACTTGTGCGCCATGTAACGTTAAGTTACAGAAAATATCTTTAAACCGTTTGTCTGATTGGTATCAATACTGATGTTCCAGATCAGATCCGTTTGTAGTTATCTACCTATGGGTCTGTTCAAATAATTTCACCGACTGGACGACCATGCATCACCCTGCTCATACAAGCAGTGCATTGGGGTTTCTGCCAGCCATGTATTCATTTTCGGGCCCCACAAGCCTTCCTGAATTTGACCTCGGATCTCCAAGTACTTCTGGTCACCTACAGAGAGCAGCTCTATCTAACAAGTATGTAGCAGATGATTTGGAGATTGCAAATTCAATCCATGCAAATGTTAGAAATACAAATGCAACACTTGAAATAACTTTTCAATCTTAACCTGACATGTTTTATGTATCATGTGTGTTGACATATCCGTTTCTGTGTTCCAAAGCAGCTGGGAGACACGATGCCTAAGGAAGCACAGGAGGAGAGTTGATGATGAGTAAGTGAGAGATGCATGGAAACAGCAGTCTTAACAATTCACAATGCTTGGAATTGTCACATACTGAGTGTTGTGATCAATATCTCAATGTTTTCTCAGGGGATGCAGTGCTAAAAGGAGGAGGTTAATGGTTGAGGCAGAAGTGAACATTTCAGAGAACTCGGACACTAGCATTGGTCAAGAATGGCCTACAGCGAACAGCTGCCCTCCTCTGCCTGCACAGCAAGCCAGCCCTGCACCTTCACAGCCCTGCCCAGCATCTGAGAACTTGACTTTGCCACAGCCCTCTTCTGGTCTGCCGCGACCAGAGGCAGAGAGTTCCTGCATGGAGATAGAGGCAGCTCAGAGGAAACTTCAGGAGATTGAAGACAGGTATGCAACAAGCAGTGTGTGCAAAAAGTTGCAAAAAACTGTCTGATTTCTTGCTAGTTAAAAGAATTAGACTTTAACTTACACCTTATAACCAAAAATCTAATTTGCCATCTTGGAATCTGTCGTATTGTCTTGCTATTTGTGCTACTGTGGGTCACATCTCTGATGTCTAAAGTTTAAAATGTATTAAAATCTGTTGCAAACACATCTTAAAGTTTTAGAACTTTTTCTGAAAAGAAATCCTTGATTCATGATTTTGACTTTGGTAACTTACCAATATGTATTGTAAATGTCAGAAAACAAATGTCAAATTTTTAAATACACGTCACCGACTGTCTGGTATTTTCCGTTGCATTCACCTTTACATTGTCAAGCTGTTTGCTAGTTTTCTTCCTAGTATTGCAGGTCTCCCCATTTATGTCTGCCACAATTAGTTGTTTGCCATTTACAGTGGTGTGAAAAAGTGTTTGCCCCCTTCCTCATTTCCTGTTCCTTTGCATGTTTGTCACACTTAAGTGTTTCGGAACATCAAACCAATTTAAACAATAGTCAAGGACAACACAAGTAAACATAAAATGCAATTTGTAAATGAAGGTGTTTATTATTAAAGGTGAAAAAAAATCCAAACCATCATGGCCCTGTGTGAAAAAGTGATTGCCCCCTAAACCTAATAACTGGTTGGGCCACCCTTAGCAGCAACAACTGCAACCAAGCGTTTGCGATAATGTGCAATGAGGCTTTTACAGCGTCCTGGAGGAATTTTGGCCCACTCATCTTTGCAGAATTGTCCTAATTCAGTTACATTAGAGGGTTTTCGAGCATGAACGGCCTTTTTAAGGTCATACCACAACATCTCAATAGGATTCAGGTCAGGACTTTGGCTAGGCCACTCCAAAGTCTTCATTTTGTTTTTCTTCAGCCATTCGGTGGTGGACTTGCTGGTGTGTTTAGGATCATTGTCCTGCTGCAGAACCCAAGTTCGTTTCAGCTTGAGTACACAAACAGATGGTCGGACATTCTCCTTCAGGATCTCTTGGTAGACAGCAGAATTCATAGTTCCTTTTATCACGGCAAGTCTTCCAGGTCCTGAAGCAGCAAAACAGCCCCAGACCATCACACTACCACCACCATATTTTACTGTTGGTATAATGTTCTTTTTATGAAATGCAGTGTTCCTTCTACGCCAGATATACTTGGACACACACCTTCCAAAGAGTTCCACTTTTGTCTCATCGGTCCACAGAATGTTGTCCCAAAAGTCTTGGGGATCATCAAGATGTGTTGTGGAGAAATTGAGCTTTGATGTTCTTTTTGCTCAGCAGTGGTTTTCTCCTTGGAACTCTGCCATGCAGGCCATTTTTGCTCAGTCTTTTCCTGATGGTGGAGGCATGAACGCTGACCTTAACTGAGGCAAGTGAGGCCTGCAGTTCTTTGGACGTTGTTGTTGGGTCTTTTGTGACCTCTTGGATGAGTTGTCGCTGCACTCTTGGGGTAATTTTGGGCGGCCGGCCACTCCTGGGAAGGTTCACCACTGTTCCATGTCTTCGCCATTTGTGGATAATGGCTCTCACTGTGGTTCGCTGGATTCCCAAAGCTTTGGAAATGGCTTTATAACCCTTTCCAGACTGATAGATCTCAATTACTTTCTTTCTCAATTGTTCCTGAATTTCTTTGGGTCTCGGCATGATGTGTAGCTTTTAAGGATCTTCTGGTGGACCTTACTGTGTCAAGCAGCTCCTATTTAAGTGATGCCTTGATTGTGAACAGGTGTGGCAATAATCAGGCCTGGGTGTGGCTAGAGAAATTGAACTCAGGTGTGGACAACCACAGTTACAGTATGTTTTAACAAGGGGGGCAATCACTTCTTCACACAGGGCCATGATGGTTTGGATTTTTTTTCACCTTTAATAATAAACACCTTCATTTACAAATTGCATTTTGTGTTTACTTGTGTTGTCCTTGACTATTGTTTAAATTGGTTTGATGTTCCGAAACACTTAAGTGTGACAAACATGCAAAGGAACAGGAAATGAGGAAGGGGGCAAACACTTTTTCACACCACTGTAGTAGTGGTGATGGCTTTGGGAGTTGTATCACATGAAAAGGTGACGTCAATACATACTTTACCCTTTATTTCTTCAACCAAATACAGTGGCATTTATATATTACAGAATAACACTGGAGGATGATGATGAGGATGAAGATCTGGATGTAGAGCCAGCCCCAAGACGGCCAGTGCTGGTAATCTCTGATAGTTTGAAGGAGGGTCTACAGCGCGGCATCAGCGACATCCTACCGCACACGGTAGCCCAGTCCGTGTATGTTCTCTTAACGTTGTTATTAGAACGTTTAATGTTTCATGAAGTAACATGGCTCATGTTGCGCTGTTCCCTCTTTGAAAAGCTCCACACATTTTTTTCCCCAAGTGTTTATTTTTATGTCATATTTTTAGGAGCCATTCTTGCATGGAGTTGGTGTTGTGGCGGCCACCAGACGATCCCTTTTGTAAGAAGCGAAAGGGCTCCTTACAGAAACAGCGTAAACAACAGACATTATCTCGACAACCCCCGACTCCATGCCCATCTCCCACCCCTCACAGTCCCCTCAACCCCTCCAGTCCAACAGCAGACACACACTCTTCTCTGTACAGCTTTCCTGTAGCCCACAGCTCTGGGGAGGAGGACATGGAAATGTAATGGTGCTTGATAACTGGAGAAACCATGATAAAGTTAAAGACTTGAATTGTAGTCACAAAAAAGACTATAAATGACTCAGAATTTCTTGAAGTTGGTCAGTTTGGTAAGGCATGTTGGCTTTACATGAATATTGTGCTGTTTTTTTAGACAGTTGTGCAACACATCTTTTGCTTTACAGTCACTCAGTTTAGTTTTTTTCTCAATATAATCACATACAACTATGTAACAATAATGCTGACTTAATCAGTATTATTTATTTAAATCTCCCAGACACCTGTCATAATCTCAAGACTTTGAAAAGTTCTAAGATGACCTTACATAACCAATTTTATATAAATTACAGAATTAACCTTTGCCATTAGAAATAAGATAATTTGTGCATAATTTGGCCAAAGCCTGACCATCTACACACTGGTGTACTGTTAACCCTCCTGTTGTCCTCGGGTCAAATTTGACCCCTTGAAAAAAATGTCAATATCTGAAATATGGGTTTCTTTTTAACCAAACTACCACCAAAAAGGGATTGGATTCCATACGATGTTCTTTGCAAATACAATTGATCATTTTCATTCCTGACAACTCATCTGTACGTTCCTCTGATCTTAACTATTAGTCAAAATATATTTTTTTTAACTCAAATATTAGGTATCTATATAAATGAGGGTTATTGACCATGAATTTCAAAAAGTACTGTCAAGCTAGTGGTGGTGTTAGTGAAAACTATAAGAAAAGTCTGAAAAAGGGACATAAATGTCAAATTTCTGTCCGTTATTGACCCGGGAGGACAACACAAGGTTTAATATGACTTTGTTTTTTGTTAATCAGTGTGCAGCATCTGAATTTTGTACAGTTTTTATGTTAAGCTTCTGGATATCATTACCAGGACACTAAATATTCCTGTGTGTTCACATTTGCGCAGAGCTTCCTGCTTGCTTTTGTTCTTGTTGTGATAGACTATCTTCCTATAGTGCTTAGCAAGTATTCCATCTGTGAGCTTTGAGAAATTCGTAAAGAAGTCATGGAAATGCACATTTTTTTATGATTTGATTGTAT
Organism: Percina caprodes; assembly: GCA_013375575.1. NCBI lineage: Eukaryota > Metazoa > Chordata > Actinopteri > Perciformes > Percidae > Percina > Percina caprodes. The sequence continues at coordinate 888,515 of JABXJD010000239.1, read as the reverse complement.
TTTCATAAATAAATTACCAGAATTGCAACCAGCCACCATGTGTTCAGATTTTTTTTTAATTTTTTTAAATGAACTCTTACATTGTTCATGAAGAGATTCTGCATGGCATAGTTGGACACATCTTACTTCAAAGAAGTGAAAGCAATGCTCTTGTTTGGTGAACATTGTAATCATTGTGTTATGTCACCTCAGGAAGAGTAGGGGTCCAGGACTAGCCCCCGTGGAAGTGACCATATGCATACATATATTTTGACAAAAACTTAGCTAAGTATGGTTTTAATTAATTAACTATTAGGTTATTAAAAAAACCCGCCAATTTGTCAATCAAAATTAAATGATTTACTGTTTTAAGTGAGTTAGAGCCATGTCATTGTTTTAATTGAGGATGATTTTTATTTATCAGTTCAGTTGGGGCCAGCGCTGATAACAAAACTGATACTGACAATTATGATTTGGCAAAAAGTTTTATAAATAGGTGCTGGTCCTACATTCTTAAACATTTTTGATCTCACAGGGAGATCCAACAACACAACTACCCCAGCCTGCTGAAACGCCTTGTAAAACAGAAGCATGGCTAACAAGTGATTATAGGGACACGGTCTTAAAGATGTGACGTCAGTCCCAGTGGATTATTTTACATTAAGATGAAACATTTTCACAAAGTCATTTAAGTCGTTATATTAAATGCTAATGACATAATTATGTTTGAACTTGCCAGAAATCTACAAAACCTTTTTTGGGTACAATTTAACATCTTTTATGATCATCGTTTATGATCATACACAGTATTCCCATAAAGACCTGTCTGCTTTATGAGATTCTCTGACATAACTCACATGGTCTTTGGTGAAATGTCAGTTTATTGCTTATTCACAGGTTATTGTAAGCTCAAGCTGTAAAATGTAACTACCTTAAAACAGAAATGTGAACTTAATGACTAAATCTTGGGTTGTGTAATTTGTTACTGTGACCTGCTTGTTAACCTGCCATCCTAGGTACACGTAACCGTAAATGATTCATTTCTATTGCCACAGAAAATTGCTTGAAATGCATTACATTATATTACTGGTGTTTGCAACACACACAGGTTTCCTGTCCTTAACTTGAGACTGTCCTGACTGGTGAGTGACTCTGAATCCCAGTAACGTCTTGACCTTGAGTGATCTAGCAAGTAGACACAAGTATTACATATTATAATGAAAACAAGCACAGAAATAATAATTATTGAATGTTACTGATACTGCCACATTTGTAGTTAGTTTTTGATCATACAGTAGAAGTACTTTTAGATTTATTTTGACTAAGAGAGGATTTCAAATGGGATCCAGAAGTGCCGAGCCTCTTACAGAGGACAAGCAGCTAGTTTGGGATGATGTGTCTTGTTTCTTGTGATGCTTCTAGAGGACAGCACTAGTTGTCATTTATAAATGTAAAAACGACAGTATGCATCAAATAGTAATGTCTGCCGTGTACTTGTGGATGCAGTTAGTGGCTATTCAAACAATATACTCACTGTTGTAAGATAGGATCCGGCCAAATCTAAAGGGATTGTATTTGAAGGCTCTGGGTGTAGGCCTGGTTTTCTACACGAAGCTGCTTGACTCTGCTCTGGAGGTAACGTAGAAGCTTAAACGAAGCCACGTCTGAGGGGCTGTGGGAGGCAGCAGAGGCCACAACATGGAGGGAGGCAGAGCAAACCGAATTCTGAGCTTCCTGATGGAAAAGAGAAACCAAGAGATAGAGGCATTTTGTCAGTAAACTGAATATGAAATATCTTTAGGTAACATATGTCTGAAAGCTTGGTGTTCGTGCCCACAAAGGAACAGTAACACATTTACCTTGGCACTAAACACCATCTGTCCTTCAGGCCTCTCACACTTTCTCCGACTCTCCTCTTGAGTCTTTGATGGTTTTCTGGAAAACAAACCTCTGTTTATAAAGTTGTTTGTTGTGAATAATTAACATAACTACAAGAAGGAATAATTAGTTGACATGTACAGTGCTACTTTTATGCTATAAGACGCATATCACAGTGGGTTGAGGTGAGATCATGCTCTTGTAAGGACAGACAGCTGGTTAGTAGCCATGTCATCAGAAACCAGTTACCTGCACCTTAACAACTTTGTCTTGCACCTGTGGGATTAGAGCAAAACTTAAATATAGAAAAGCATAATATGTATTTATATCCTATGGATCATAAAATTTTATTGGATTCTCGGCCATTTTTGAAAGAAGAGCAAATTTGCTTCATAGTATCACTGCTTGAAATTTAGAAAGAACAGAAGAAGATTTATGTGCCTCTGTTATGACTGGTTGTTCCCATGTTACCTTTCTAGTTCCGCTGTCAACTCTTCTTCAAACTTGCATGCCAGACGAGCTGCAGTCTGTTCCTTCCACTGACCCATGCTCCTCTGAACCTGCTTGAGCTCCAGGTCTTTGGCCTTCAGCTGTTTGCGAAGTGATGCTGCCGCTCCTCCTCCCTCAGCCCCTCCATCACACATATGAGGCCAGTTCAGACTGCTTAACTCCTCAATGTGCTCCTGCACAAGCAGATGGCGTTAATGCAGTGAGTGATGAGTTTTCTGTGTCTACGGTATGTGGTTTACAGAGTGTGTAAATTCAAACCTTAATGAGATGCTCTTTTAGAGAATCCAAGGCTTGGTCTCTGGTCATCCTCAGCTGTTGCCTCTGGATGCTCAATTCGCGCTCCTGAAAAAAATATGAACTTGTTTTCATGTGTACATTTAATGTTCTGTATTTTAAAACATCAGGCCCATTCTGAGCTATACCTTGTCTTTTCTCAGCTGCTCGGTGGTTTGCTTCTGTGAATCAAGCTCCTGTTGTAGATTGTTAATCAATTGCTTCAACTGCTCTCTTAGTGTTCTCAGGTTTGTTAGAGCCTCAGCTGCTGTAGGACTGCACAATCCAAAGACATGAGAACTGGAAGCACACCATGTTTCCTTTAAAATATTTACATCTTTCTAAACCAGATATGTACGTAAACTGGAACAGGAATTTATACCTGGGAGTTAGGTGCACAGAACTTTGTTTGGCTCCACTCTGCTCCACTAGGAGGTGTAGATGTTGGCACTCTGCTCCCAGTTCCTTGGCCCATTGCCTGAGCTGCTGGTCCAGTTCAGCTGTGATTTGGTTATGGCTCCTCTCCATTTTTTCAAGCATCACCCGAAGCCTGTCAGCCTCTTTCTCTGCCAGCTGAACAGCCTGCTCGAGCCGCAGAACTGCCCTCTGACTCTCCTGTGACCACAGACCACACCATGTCAGCTTTTCTACAGAACCATATTTCTTTGTGTGACTGCAAATTATTGTTTTCTGTGGTTTTCTTGCACCTGTGCCATCTGTCTCTGCAACTTCTTCTGCTCAGCCTGATGCTCCTCTTTCAGTGATCTGCAAATAACAGCCAGCAAAGACTCCTGCTCTCTCTGCTGCGCACAGCTTTCACTCTCCATCTCCTGCACTCTCTTCCAGATAGAAAAAAGAAAATCATAGAAAGAGAATGAAATAAGAATAGAACCAGAATACATTTCTGATTTATTTAAGATGGTAATGTTACATATCATGGTTGCGAGTCACCTTACAGTTTTTAGTTCCATCATTTTATGTTGAAGAGCCAGTGCTTTACTCTTCTCTCGCTGCATCTCACTCCTCATGTTTTTCAGCCTCTTTCTATTCTGCTCTTCCAGTATCCCACAGTGCACCTGCACCGTTTCCACTTTTTCTGCCTCCCACTTCCTCCTCTCCTCCTCTACCGCTTTGTGCACCTGAAAGGATGCATACTGTGCATAACATGCATTTGTGTTGAAAAATAATGTATATATAAAATGATTAGTACCTTTTCCAAAGTGTCTACATGCAGCTCTTCGTCCCGGTTCTTTGCCTCCTGCTTCTGCTGCTCCAGAGAATCCCTCAGCTTCTTTGCCTCATCTTCTTTTAGCTGCCAGAAGGATTACATGAAAAGACCCCGTGGAGTGTTTTACTTACTGTATGTATAGTGTGTAGTGCAATAATCATGAGAATAACATAAAAAAGTTAGGTTTTGATGCTTACAAACTTAACATACAACACATGCATTCATGGCAGTGCAAGATACTTGGGGTCAAACTGTACACCAAACAGTTTACATTGAGATAGTGTGGGAATGGATTTCATATGTTCACAAAAACACACTGACCTGTATGGAATTTTTCAAGGCCTCAATGTGTCGTGTGAGAGACAGAGCTTGTTCTTTCAAAGCGTTTGCCTTTTCCTCTTTACTCTGCTTATTAACCTGAGGACACAACAGCCAGAGTGATTTCTATATCATTAATCAAACTGTGATGCTGTCATTTGAAGAATCAGTGTTGTAGTTTTGCTGACATGTTGGTCACCTTTTGCATTTGCTGCTCATGAGCCAATGCTAATTCTTTCTTTTGCTGCTTTAATGCTGCCTCCTGAATTTAAAAAAGAGGAACTCTAATTACCTGTTACTTAATGTTATTAATTAAGAGCATAAACAGGTTCATTACAAAAAACACAACTCGTAGCCTTAAAAAAACACAGCACATACCATCATTCTATGAGCTTGCTCATGGGCCTCTTTCTGTGCATTGCAGTGCTGGGTTTTCAGGCGTTGTAGCTCCCCCTTCAGTCCATCACTTTCTGCTTGTAAGGCCCCACGTTGCTCCTGTAAATCTAGTAGCTGCAGCTCCTTCTGGGCCAACATCTTCTCTTGAGTACCCACTCTGATCTTGCATTCTCCCAGTTCACCCTGCAGCTTGCTTACCTGAAACTCTACCGCCTGATAGAAAGAGATACACCAAAAATAGTAGGAATAGTTAAAAACAAAAAAAACAATAAACAAAAAGTGGATTTGGATTTGCATAACAGCTAATTGGATTTTTCTTCATTTTTTAGAAATTAGCGTATGATGTGATTTGGTGCCACCTCGATGTGATCCTTTTTCTGCCTCTGTTCCTCCTCCAGACAAGCACAGCTGTTCCTCAGTAAGCGCTCCGCCTCTGTGACCCGCTGGAGCTCCTCACGAGTCTCCTCCAACTTCTGCTCCAAGATCACACAGAAACACATATCCAGAGATATTTTCAAACACATGATTGAAATAAATACCTTCTCACTGTAGTTCTACTCAAAGTGTTAAAGAAAACAGCAAAACTGAAATGACACATTCACAATATAGTAATACTTGTTCATCTGTTAAACACATCACCTGTGATCCAAATATCAACAAACTGATAAATATTGCAACAACAAAAAAGAGAAATCAAGTTTAGAACCTGCAGTTTCACCCTCAAATAGTTAAAACCTTCTCGGAAGCGAAACAAACCTATTTTCTTTAATAAGTAAAAGTCTTTGAATACCTTAAATAATTTACCTTTTTATTTTCTACATATTTTACTTCATATGGTGAACAATTGAAGTGCCACTGGAGATAAACCCATTACTAGCCTATAATTTGATTGGCTAAAATGTTTTAGTGGTATTTCATCATCTAAAACTATAACTCTATCAAACTAAAAAATAATGTAATAATTTTGGATGTTTTATTATTTTATATTTAGTTTTTAAAGTGTGAATACTGTTTTATTAGTTTTTTTAAATAATATTTTTTGGGCATCTTCAGGCCCGCTAAAGCCATGAAGGGAGAGAGAGGGGGGAATGACATAAAGAGCCGCAGGTCGGAGTCAAACCTAGACCCGCTACGTCGAGGAGTAAGCCACTATGTATGGGTGCCTGCTCTACCAACTGAGCTATCCTGGCGTCCCGCGGTTTTATTACTTTAAACTATTTTATTCTTGTTATGGTTATAGTTATAGACACAAATAGGCTTTAACACAGTACTTCTTGCAAGGACTCTTGCTTCTCTCTTGCACGTCGCTGTTCAGCAAACAGTTCTGTTTTGGCATTGTCCAGCTGTCTTTCCATCTCCTCTCTCTCCAGCACTGACATGACGACACTGGGCTGTTTGTGGAACAGTGGAGCAACACAAAAATCGTTAAAAATAACACCATCTGTATTAAAACATGTAAATGACTGAACACAACCAAGAATGAACATATTGCTTGATTCAGGTGTCGTTACCCTCTCCGTGAAGACCGAATCCTTAAGAGTCTGTTTACTTTGACTCAGAGTTGCGAGTTCTTCTTTCACGTCTCTTACCTCGAGGATACAGGCCTCTCTCTGCCTCTGCAGCTCAAGCAGCTGGCAACTACAACACATTCAGAGTTGTATTACTATCCTTTATACAGAAAAGGATTATGTTGATGCAATGTGATGTTACCTTGTAGATGTATACAGTGTATAACACAGTTAGTAGCAGTTTGGTTTTATACCTAACAGAGTCTTTCCCTGCCCTGCTGTCTCTCAGAACCAACTCCAGAGTCCTCCTCTCCTTCTCCATTTTTGCTGTCTCTACAGTCAGTTTCTCCAATTCCTGCAAAGCATGCTGGAACATATACCATAAACTGTGAGTATCAGGGAGACTTCTGTATACTGTATAAACCACTGTATTCATTACCTTTCTTCTCTGTTGGAGTTCAGAAAGGCGGAGCTCAACATCTTTTAACTGAGTCTTCTTTTCCTGTAGTGTCTGCTCCTCCTTTTCACATTTCTGTACCAGTCACACAAACCAGTTAAGTGATTTATCCTACACATGTACACAGAAGAATGAATACAGATGACATACAAACATTTCTCTATACTAAATATGACCGGGAGACTTATTCTCACTTGACGGAGTGTAGAAAGGCGCATTTTCATCTTTGCCCAATCAGAGTGCATCTTCTCTGACGTCCTCTCAGGCTGGCATCTACTGCTCCAATGATTCATTACCTCATCTGTGTCGTTGTCATTGGCCTCCGAAGAACACACAAGTCTGAGATACACAATCATGCACAGTGTGCTAGTCAGAACTACGTGCAAAATAATAATTAAAAAATTGAACACAACACTGAAGAAAAGAAAAAGTTAGATTTTAAATATTCTTCCATATGATTTACCTGTAAGTTTCTCTCTTGTTGTGCTCTTCTTTATGGACAGCAGGATTTCTGTTATGTACATTTCCATAAGATGATCTTTGGCCTTCGTAAACAAAAAAAAGGCAAATTCTGTGATATCTAAATGTTGTTACTGTGGACTCATAAAGGAATACACAGTCAGATCTTGCTTTACTTGATGTAGATGGAGGTTCACTTTCTTCTGGTGTGGGTGTGGCATAGTCACTCTGGTGGGTACAGAAGTCATCCATGGCCGTGACAGACTGCATGAGAGAGCGCCATCCTGAAGGGGGAACCCACAATTGATGTGAACTGTAATTTTATTTTTTGTACTTTTGTTACTATCATTTTCTGCATTTTAAGAGTTTGCTTTCAAACATTTTCTCTTAAATCTTTTAGTTTGTGCTGCCAGCTCTTTTTGTTGGCTGTAATTTGGATGCACGTCATTCCAATACAAAACTCAATTTGACTGGAATAATCTTCCTGTTTTTCTGAGATCTATTACCTCTTTCTGCTGCTTCAGGACGTCTTTATTTTCCATCAATACAATCAAATTTTCAGTAACACTTTACAATATGGTACACAATAAAAGGGTAGTTACTGTTTTTGAAAGAGTAACAAATGATTAGTTACCCTTTTCTAAAGGGTACTTACCCTTTTTCAGGGTAGTTAATTTTTTTCAGAAGGGTAGTTACCCTTTTTAAACTACTTTTAAAAAAAGGGTAACTACCCTTCTGAAAAAGAGTAACTTTCTGAAAAAGGGTAACTAATCATTCGTTACTCTTTCAAAAACAGTAACTACCCTTTTTGTGTACTATATTGTAAAGTGTTACTGAGTAACTACCCTTTTGAAAAAGGGTAACTACCCTTCTGAAAAAGGGTAACTTTGTTCTGAAAAAGGGTAACCACCCTTCTGAAAAGAGTAACTAATCATTTGTTACCCTTTCAAAAACAGTTACTACCCTTTTTTGTGTACCTTATTGTAATGTGTTACTAAATTTTCAAACGGTGCTAATAGATACAGTATATTAACCTGTTTTCTTTTTAAAAATGAGACTTGCTGCCCTCCACATTTTTTGCCATCTCTCACCTGGTTGCCTGTGAATATGCTGCCTGACTTCGTCACTGTCAATGGACACGGTGTCAAAACTCCACACAGGTACTCCTGTAAGAGAAATAAAATAGCCTACAATAACTGTTCGTAAAGAATGAATTTCCAAGACGATTTGCTAGACTGTGCTTGCAGGAGCAGTGTGATCTGTGAGTGGTACCTGCCAAGCTCCTGGTCTTAGGAGAACTGCTGTTCTGCCGCAGGGTTTCATGTTCTGTTACAACTTCCGTTCTGTGGACTGAAAAAAGAAAAAAAGGTGTAAAGGACCCATAAAAGTAAGAGGAATAAATGTGGAGAGGTAGGTTAGTGTGCTGCATTGTAAACTACAACCCAAGATACAAAAGGGCTGTTACAAACAATATCTTAATTGTACTATTCTTGGGGATAAAGATATAACGTTTTATCCTTTGGGTGGCATTTAAGGAAAAGCCTTGGGGTTGTTCATTAAAAGCTCCACCCCCATGAATGTGCTCTGCATATTTCAATCTAATTAGGTTATGTATGTGTGCAAAGTTGAAATTTGGGATAAGGGTATTGCAAATGATCCCATCCAAAAAGGAAGGGTTTCATCCTCTGAGGGTAATGAATGGGCTCAGTAAATCTCAAGGCAATATGCCCATTAGATGTAGGAAGAGGCACATTCAGTGAGTTAGATTTAATCTTTTGGGCACTGTAATCAGCAAGAGTTTGTGAAGTGAGTACTCACTGCAACTGCCATCATCACCAAGCCTATGTGGTGTTTTGTATGTCTCTCCAGCTCCTGCTTGCTCACTACAAGATGTATTAACTCCATAGCTGTCATAAACACATTTCTCCAGTTCCTTTCTTTGACAATAGTGAGCAGTCTCTGTGTTTGTTTCTTTATTGCTTTCCTCAGTCATTGCTGTTCCTCTTCTGTCGACATTAAGAATACAGTGTCCTTTTTGTTCACCTGGGGAAGTATCACAGTCTAGTATCTCTGTCCTCTCAGCCTCTTTGTCAAGTTGCTGCACATTACCCACTGGCAATGTCAATTCAACCATTTCATCTCTGAAGCATCTGACAAAGTCCTCAGTGCAGATGCTGTCTGAAGGAGTGTGGGTTACTCCTGTCATCCTTCCCTTGTTACAGGTGTCTCCAAGCAGCCTCTGGAGCCTCCACATCACCTGCTCCCTCTGAGTCTCTATTTGCTCTTTGTCTCTTGTTCTTCTGTCTATCTTCAGTTTAGTTTCCTCATGAGTAATGGGACCGGCCTGGCAGCCTGTGCTACTCTCTGGGGGAAGAGCAGAGGAGAGATGGATGCTTTTGTGCCAAGGAAGCACACAGGCTATATTCACATTTTTTTCAACAGACAATTTATCTGCAGCAGCTACTTTTTAGCCAATGATATAAGCATAGTTTCAAGGGAATCATGATCATGTAGCATTAGGCCATAAAAATGTCATTTAAAAAGTCAAGGTATATGTCATATAGAAGGTCACTGTATAGTATGATATAAGAAATGTCATACAAATGTCATTATATATCATGCCATAAAAGTATGCCATAAAGTGTAAGTTATAGTAGTATGCCATAAAATGTCTTAAAAAGTCATAGTATAGTATGCCATTAAAAAATAGTAGTGTAGTATGTCAAAGAAGAGTGTAATAGTATGGTATGCCATAAAAATAAATCACAAAAAGTCATACTGTAGTATGTCACTTGGCTACAGTGTCACCCCCCCCCCTTCCAGCATCAAGTTAGGAGTGACAATTTAGAAAGCTACTGGTTGCCTGGCAACTATATACTGGCACCTTGCGAGTGTTGTGGGAATTAAGTTCTGTCATCAATGCTAGTGTTTTTCCGTTAATGATACTAATATTGAAATATTACCTGATGTTTGCTCCATCGTGTGTGAGTGATTGTATATCACATCAAGACAAGAAATAGGAGTGTCATTTGTTTGAGCAGTACTCCCAAGCCCTGTGTCTTTGCTCAGCGAATGACTCCAGTTGAGAGGAGCTAGAAAAAAACAAATTAAAACACAGATTATCACCTGAAAAAAATCTTAAAATTTGGTATAAAGTGTGTGTTATGACATAAATGACCTGCATCACTGCGATCATGCTCTCCAGAAATTGCCTGATGTTTCTGGGGCTGGACCTGCATACATCAATCACACTTACTGTTTAAAACACATATTCTGGATTACACATACATACATACAGACGAGCAGAGTCAGAAAATAATCATAGACCTGCAGCTGACCAAGCTGAGCATCAATAGCATCTAGGAGAAGGTCACAGTGGTCCAGTTTGAGAGGGGGAGAGTCCAGTCCAGACACACCGCTGTGAAGATCTGACAAGGCAAAGCAAAGGGGTCACCAACAGTGCGTACAAACTCCCAAGAGGGTAAGATATACATGATACAGATGTACTGTTGATACAAAACCTGTGTGAAAAAGCTCATCTGTGTCCTCTGCAACTCTGTCTGCTCTGCCATAGCCTCTGTCAGCCATTGCCTATTGCTGAAGACAAGTATCCAGTATCCAGTATCCACCCAGCAGTACCATCGAGACACACAAATCCTCAGTGTCCACTGGTTAAGGCTGACTGGGCAGTAACAAGGAGTGGGGGGGGGGTTATGTTGTTCAGTTGTCCAGGAAACCAAGACAATTGAACTTAACAAGCCAAACAGACTTCTTTTCACTAAGAAGACTGTAAATTCCTTCCTGTCTCACACTCCCCAAAATGGACATTAGATACAGGAGCTGTACAAATCAGTCCACCTTAACGCTGTAATGTAATGCAAATGTTTAACTTTCCATGACTGAAAGCTAATATAATATTAGTAACATTAGTGCTAAATACCATTTTCCTAGCCCAGATTAACCACATGGAACCACATATAGTTACCAGAAGCTAACGTTAGTCTGGCTAAAACTTCCTAATGACTTCATTTACATGCAGTATATGAAGATAAATCATGGTTCAACCACCATTGTACTCTTTAACTTTGTACTGAGTAAAACATCAGCAACCTAGCTACTTAGCTTAGCTACTTTCGGGGGTCAAACGCGGAGACTTTACATCGATGCTGAACTTGACTCTTCCGTGCTTCAGATTGCCATGGAAACCGTCAAACAGCTCACCACCGCAGCCCAGCGGCAACATTAGCGCCGAAGAAGCCCAGTAGAGAGTTTGCAGGGCAGTTAACCTAGTTCAAGAGACAGTCTGTTGTTAAAACTTATTCCTAATATAAATGTCTAAAAAAAAAAAAGGGTTCAAAGCATTCTCCAAACTGACAGGAAATAATTCACAATATTTGTTACTTTTGTCCTGTAAAGGTAATACCGTACAAATAATTAGCGAACTTACCTAGTGTAAGCCTTTTTGTGTGGAGTTTGGATGTTGTTCCAGTCTTTCTTTGACGTAGGCTACTGTGACTTTTTTTTAATCACCTTTTTCGACTTACTTTACTATGAATTCTAATCACTTTTTTTCGACATAGGCCTACTCTATTATGAACATTTTTGACATACTGTAATACAACTTTTTTAATCGCTTTTTTGACATACAATACTATGACATTTTTATCACTTTTTGTGACACACTATACCATGAACATTTTTATCACTTTTTCATCATACTATACTATGAACATTTTTGACATACTATACTATGACCTTTTATCCCTTTTTGACATACTATATAATGACATTTTCATCACTTTTTTTGACATACTATATAATGACATTTTCATCACTTTTTTTGACATACTATATTATGACTTTTTCATCACATCTTTCCACATACTATACTATGACATTTTTATCACTATTTTGACATACAATATTATGACATTTTAATCACTTTATTTAGCTTACTATACTATGAACATTTTTGACGTACTATATTATGATTTTTTCATCACTTTTCCAACATAGTATATTATGACATATTTATCGCTTTTTTCAACATACCATACTATGACATTTTATCACTTTTTTAGAATTACTATACTATGACATTTTTATCACTTTTTTGACTACTATACAATAGACATTTTTGACATACTATGACTTTTTCATCACTTTGTTCAGTCACTATGGGATAGGAGTCACTATGACATTTTTATCACTTTTTCAACATACTATACTACAAACATTTTTGACTACTATAAAGTTTTTACCACATTTTTTGATATACTATACTCTCTACTCTAGACAGAGGGATGGTTCTCTCTCTCTCTATCTATCTCCCTCTCTCTCACCCACCTCCTCTAGACAGAGGGATGGATCTCTCTCTCTCTCTCTCTCTCTCTCTCTCTCTCTCTCTCTCTCTCTCTCTCTCTCTCTTCCCATCTCCTCTAGGCAGAGGGATGGGATCCGGTTGGGGAGAGTTCTAGCCTGACCAGGCTCCTCTCTTTACCCTGTCTCTCCTAGTTATGCTGTAATAGTTTTAGACAGCTGGGGACTTCCTTTGACACACCGGGCTCCTCTCTCCTCTATCTTTCTATCTTTCCATGAAATGCTTGTTACTAACCTAGCTCTGGGGAGTCATTCCCCGGAGTCCTTATGTATTTTCGCCCAGCATGTTTCCTTGGATCAGGGAGGCTCCAAAATCAGGGTAGCAGCTGTCGCCATGGTCCCGCTACACGTCCTGCGATGCCGTGTTCATCCTGCCACGCTCTGCTGTGCCCTGCTACGTCCTGCTGGGCCTTGTAACGCCGCACAGTGCCCTGCTATGCCATGAACTACTACAAACTACTATTTTTTGTGACTGTTATTGCCACTCTTCATTCTAACCCCAACCGGTCCCAGGTTTCTGCCTAAAAGGAAGTTTTACCTCGCCACTGTCGCACTGTTGCTTGCTCTGGAGGAAACTACTAGAACTGTTGGGTCCTTGTAAATTCTGGAGTGTAGTCTAGACCTACTCTATCTGGTCTAGACCTACTCTATCTGTAAAGTGTCTCGAGATAACGCTTGTTATGAATTGATACTATAAATAAAATTGAATTGAATTTAATTTAATTGAATTATACTATGACTTTTTGTCGACATACTATACTTTTGAGTAAAGGACTGTTTTCTATATAATGCATTGGTGACATGTGGCCTAGTGGTTAACAATGCTCCAAATAGCACCTGCAGCACTGCTCTCTCTAAGTCAGATTCAATTCCCATGTTTGGGTTAACCACTTTCATGTGGATTTTTTTATGGAATTCTTCAACATACTATACCATGATTCTTTGCGCAATTTTTCTACATTTTTACTATAAAAATGTCTGACGTGCTATTCTATGACATTTTTGTCACTTTTTTTTACTTGTAATAAAATAGTCATAATATGGTATGTCAAAAAAGTGATACATTTTTATCACTTTTTTGACATACTATATTATGACATTTTTATAACTTTTTTGACATACTGTAGCCTACTATGACATTTTTATTATTTTTTCCCCCATCTACTATACTATGAACATTTTTGACATACTATACTATAACCTTTTCATCACTTTTTTCCACCTACTATACTATGACATTTTTGACATACTATACTATGACTTTTTTAATAACTTTTTGACATACAATACTATGACGTTTTTATCACTTTTTTCAACATGCTATATTATGAAATTTTTTTACATACTATATAACTTTTTAAATAACTTTTTTGACATACATTACTATGACATTTTTATCACTTTTTTTGATATACTATACCATGAACATTTTTATCACTTTTGTTCGACATACTATACTATGGACATTTTGGACATATTACACTACAACTTTTTCAACACTTTTTTCCACATACTATACCATGACTTTGTTATCACTTTTTCAACATACTATACTATGACATTTTAATCACCTTTTGAACATACTGTACTATGAACATTTAAGACATACTATACTATAACATTTTCATCATTGTTGTTGACATACAATACTTTTGATTAAAGGACTGTATTGTATGTAATGCATATGGCTTAGAGGTTAACAATGCTCCAAATAGCATCAGCAGGTTGGCGCTGCACTCGCTATGCCAGGTTCAAGTCCCATATTCGGGCTATACCATGGTTTTTTCAACATTTTTTGACATACTATAGCCTACTATGACATTTTTATCATTTTTTCCCCATCTACTCTACTATGAAAATTTTTGACATACTATATTATAACATTTTATCACTTTTTTCCACCTACTTTACTATGACATTTTGACATACTATACTATGACTTTTTCATCACTTTTTGACATACTATACTGTGACATTTTTATCCTTTTTTCAACATACTATACTATACTCAAATGTTTCGACATACTATACTATGACTTTTTAGTCACTTTTTGTCAACATACTATACTTTTGATTATAGGACTGTTTTCTATATAATGTATTGGTGGCATATGGCTTAGTGGTTAACGATGTTCCAAATAGCATCAGCAAGTAGGCGCTGCACTCTCTGAGCCAGCTTCATTTTCTATGACTTTTTAATGAATTTTTTCAACATGCTATATTAAGACATTTTTATCATTTTCTATGAAAATTTTTGACATACTTTATTATGACTTTTTAATCACTTTTTTGACATTGGGAATTAAACATGGACTTTTTAATGAATTTTTTCAACATTTTATACCATGACTTTTTCAGCACTTTTTTGACATATTAAACTGTGAACATTTTTTTACATACTTACTTTACTTTTTTAACTATCACTTTTTTTCGACATACCATAGTATGACTCTTTTTCAAAATATACTATATTATGACATTTGTATCACTTTTTTCAAAATACTATACTATGAAAACGTTTGACATACTATATTATAACTTTTTCATCACATTTTTCAATAAACTATCTATGACTTTTTTATCACCTTTTGTTGACATGCTATACTTTGGATTTGCGGACAGTTTTCAATATAAATCATTGGTATCAACTGCTATCAACGCTTCAGATAGCAGCAGCAAATCTGACCCAGGAACATACTATACAATGATTTTTTCAGAATGTTTTCCGATATATTAAGCTATGCATTTCTTTCAACATATTATACTGACTTTTTTTATCCCTTTTTTGACATTCTATATCATGACATCTTTATCACTTTTGCCAGCATACTATACTATGACATTTTTGACATACTATACATTTACTTTTTATTACTTTTTTTGACATAGTGTACTATGACATTTCTTTGATACTATTAATTTTATATAAACTTTTTCCAAATACTATTCAATTACTTTTTCATCACTTTTTTCAACATTCTATACTATTACTTTTTTTACTTTGCACTTTGCTGTGTCAGTGTCATGCTGCAAAGTATACAGCCTCAGGAATGAAAACAGTTTAGGGATGTCTGTTTTTTTATTTATAAATTGGCACTTTTTTTATTCTAAAACTGCCAATCGCAAATATGTCATTTAAAGCTACCCCATCTGTTGCAGAGAGAAAATAAAGCAGGCAGATTTCAACATTAATAACTTTTATTATCTTCTTTTTTCATTATGTCTTTGTCATTTAAGGACAATGTTATACAAGTATAAATTAAGGGAGAAAATACACAATTTAAAAAAAGAAGCAAATCCGCAGTTACACCTGAATACACATATGTGTATTTGGGGGGAGTAATATTCAAGGCAGGTCAATCACCTTCGACCTTCTGTACCAGGCCGCTGATGTCATTTGTCTCATAACGTTCATCATCATACAGATTATTAATATCCTTGTCTCACAACAAAGTCGTGATATACAGTCCGAGAAGAAGCACGTTTCTGTTTAGACAATGCAAGCAAAATTTCCTCATCTTCATAAGTTTAGTTTTGCCTCCAAACTGGGAAGCATCAAATGAGAAGGAAATGTGTGCCACACAGGCACTCAAATCAAGCTCATTATGCATAAACAACAGAATGAAAACACTTACATTAAAACAATGGCACCCAGGAGAAGGTAGAAAATAAAAGCGTAAAAATGAAGGCAAAGAAATCCCACCATAGTGTATTAAGTGAAATGAAATGAGATGAGATGAGAGTGGGTTTACATTAGAACCCTCCCAGAAAGGGAAGCCAAATTAAGTTTTTTTTTTACTATAGAGTATACTCTCCATATACACTTTGGTTGTTTTTTCCCCTTCTGAGGCATGAGGCAGACAATACTTCTGTTTAAAGCAACAGCCACGTGCTAACACATTTGCACCTCACGGTGTTAGCTGTCCGATAGCGTACAGGCCCTCGCTGGGGCAACCTCAGTAGGAAAGTCACCGTCAAGTACTGAGGTTACATTATTTGGAAATCCATTGATTAAAACATATGATGAGCTCTCTGTTATCATTCAAAATATAACATGTATTCTAAAATATAAATCATCTCAAACACAATATATTTCAGTATATCTGTAATAAAGTATTTAAATTGATCGCTGAGAAAGGAAATCACAGACTAACTTTCCATTTGTACAATTTCTTCACCACTATTCAGCAGTGATGTCATGACTGTGCATGATGATACAGAATTAACTGTTCTATTTTCAAAACAGCAATAATGAAAAATGCAACAGTGTCCTGTCCATTCTCATATGTGACACCCTTGATGTGATTTTAGGCGTACACAACCTATATCAAAAGCTCGAATCTATATCTGTGCTTAACGATGTTTGAGTCTGTGTGAAGTGGATTAAACAAGAGGAGAAACAAGTAATTAGCAAAATTACATTTTGGGAAATACGCTTATTTCTGAAAGTGTGTTTCCCAAAATACAGAATTATTTTTTGAGCATGTCAAGGTATTAACATCTTTTATGTAAATGGTTAAAATAAGCATATTTTGTGCAAAAAAAAAGCATCAATCATCATTCATTTCAACATTAAATCATTAATTCACAGATGATTCTCACAATTTACATTTTACGATCATATTATCATTGTGAACATCTTCACTCTATGTGAATATTCTATGTGAATTTATTTATTTTCTAGTGCATTTTATCAATCTTTATGAACTGCACATCAGAGGAATTGCCAGATGTGTTGACAGATGAAATCATCACTGAACCACAGTTACTAATGTGCTAGTATCAAGTACTCTATAAAAAAATAAGTTCAGTGTGTTAAGACAGTTTTTGAAAGTATAAAACAAGAATCTGCAGCCAAATTGAGGGTGCCTCAGTGTTAACATCCATCTTTTTATCAGTCTGGATGAAAAGTTAAAATTACAGCAAATCCATCAGGCTCATTCAATCAATTTGTTTTCAGATTTGGACTTTACAGATAACTTAATACTCAGATTAGTATCAGTATTCTTCATTTTACAATATCATTCTTTTATCACAAAATATTCACACAAATAGACTAGATTCAATACCTCCAGCCTTGGATTCTACATTCCTAACAATAATTACAAAAAATACTAACTGGTTTTCAAAACAATTGTCTCCGTAGACGTGTAGTGCACAGGTCAGGGGACTCTTTCCCTTGTTCAGTCAATTAAAGGCAAAAGACCGAGGGTTACCGTCGTGAGCTGATCCCAGATCAGCATGTCCACAAACACCGAATGAAAGGACTACACATGTGAGCGGTGTTGAGCTGGAGTGGCAGCTGGGGGGGATTCATCTGTGGCTGGAGCTAATTGCACAGAGGTGTGCTACAGGAACCAGCCCTGCTTCCTTTCAGCTGAAGCCACATTGCACTCCGCAGAGAAAACGGTCCAGTTTAACGCGCTGTAGTCCAACTCAAAACAGGGCTACAAACTAGTGACTGATGGAGGCTGTGGAGCTTGTACCAACATAGAAAGCAACATGTTCCTGTATGTACTGGGTGGTAATCACCGAATGTCTCAGTGCTTTGGTGCAGACTTAATAGTATTTTGTATGATCACTGACACAATGATGTACTAAAATGATCACCAAGGATACGGTACAAGTTGCTATGGGAGAGCACCAGAGGACAAGGTAAAGTACTTGAACAGTGTGAACATCAACACAGAGATATGTACTACTTACCTATGATCTACCACAGTGAAAAGTGCTCAATTAGTTCTTTGATGAAGATTAGAGTGATATGGACGTTCAATGTGTTACAACTAAAGGACTCACTACTGCAGAATTTTACCAATCAGAATCACAAATGGAAGATGTCTGAAGGATGTAACATGCATTGAAGCATAGATGCAATTTATATTCAACATATGAAATTAATAAGCAGCGATATATTATCCCTACATGGACTCTAGTCTAATTGACTACTTCATTTCTAGAGGGAAACTCCCAACATTCACAGCAAATAGAATATATTTCTGCACTGCTGCATATTTCATCAGTTGAGACAAGCAAGCCTCTGCTGTGTAAAAAAGATGGTTTGCCCAATCAAATATTAGCTGTTGGTCATGGAAAGTAAACAAGCATATGAATAAAAACACACAAAATATATAACCATACAGTTGTGAAGTAATCCAATAGATTTTTGAAAACACAGCTTGTTGTTATGAAATATTATTTCATCCTGCTTATTGTCAGAATGACAGTATCATTACTGATTAAATTGGCCAGTTTTATTTATTTGATTTCTTTTTAGCAGTTTTCATGTTTCTCAGTGACCGTTTTAACACCAGCCAATGACATACTGGACCTGGTTCTGCCCCGTTTGTCTTGATAAAAAAAGTAATAAAACTGACTTGCTGACAAACGACTGTGAAAATAAGCTGCATTAATTTCATACAGTATAACGAGCTGAGTAAAACAAATGCATTGCATTATCTTAGGTTATGTTACCTATTTGTACGTAGTTATCTATGTCAATATTTTTTCCTGAATGTGTTTTTATTTATAGAATTTTGAACTCGTTGTGTCTGCATAATTGGTAACATCTATTAGACAGAACTTACCAAACAACATTTTGAAGCCTTAGCCTTGTCCTTAGGCAACTAAAAGGGGCAAATAATAAGCACTTGAAAAAGAAAGAGGGGACTAATTAAAGATTTATAAAGTATTACTGCCATAATATCAATTGTGCTGAATAAAATTAAGTATGAGGACACTTTTGTTGTAACCCCTAAAAAAACTGACGTGTGTATTTTGTCCTTGTCTCCTTTGATATGGGTTTCTGTCCAATCAGTACAAACTCTTAAATGGGGTGAAAACAGAAAAAGTGCATTGTGAATTAGATTTATCGAGCACCTGATTTTAGGAGTGTGCAGGTGCCTTTATTGTGGTGTTACAACTCCAACACCACCTCACAATCCACACATGATCTCAGTGCTGTTTCAGTATAGTGGCAAAGACTCAGGGAACACCCCTTCTTTTTCTCGATAGTAAAAACAGAGTGAGAGTGTACATTTGGAGGTAATCCGAGAATGTGTGAAACATACACATTCTCTTGCTCAATAAAAGGTCCACATGGTGCTCATAAACCAGCTAAGCCCCATTGCTGAAGGACCAGAGGCAGAGCAGTTCCCTGTCCGATGAGGTTAGAAGTGATCCTGGCAGAGTTCCTGGGTCAGAAGATGTTAGGACACATGCTCCAGTCCTGTCTCTCCTTCGCCTCCCAGTAACCTCCGCTGTACACAAAGTTTGTCTCTCCAGTGATTGAATCCCTCCTCTGGTGAAACCACAATGGCTGGTAGCCTTCGTATTCTTTACCTGCAGGAAGATGCACAGGTGTTACTCAAGTGCTGTCATTTAATCGCGCTCTAGTGGAAAAGCCATACTTGCAGGCAATTCACTGAGCAAACAATTTGCCTTCATACATTTGCATATACAGCGGAAGCAATCAATCGTTGTGCACTGCCTTTGGGATAGCTCCAAATGTTAACTAAGCTCATTGAAATACATATGAGCACGACGTGTGCAATGCAAAAACCTGGATCGATCATGGTGAACGGGAAAATTATAATCACAGTTTTGGAACTCCCTCATCTGAATAATTCATCGGTTCCTTAATACAGAAACGAGAAGAGGGAGAAACAAGCTGGCTAGAGGATGTGGATTTAACGCAGATGAAAAAAGCATCTTGTACTTTTTCCCCTATCCCTTGCTGCTGCAGCATTTTGAAATTCCCCATTGTTGGATTACAAATAAACAATTTTTGAATCTCAAATCATACAGTAACTTGTTTACTGTTGGCCAGTCCACGAACAATCGAATAGACGGAATGACAATGCGGTGCAAATGAATCACTTGCTAATGTGGCTTTATCATAGCACATTAACAATACTTGATTTTAGAGTTGTATAATTTATTTCATGTTACATATTATTAAATGAAAATGTCACATGTATCCAGGAAAAAGTAATTTTTTCCTGAGTTACTTTCTGGAGAAGTTGACATGAGAAGGGTATCATGCAGTTCCCAAACAGAGGCAGACCACACAGAGGACACACAGAGGATGGTGTGTGTGTGTGTGTGTGTGTGGGGGAGTGATGCACAACAGAGGGACACTGGGCAACCCCCACTCACCAGAGTCATAATCACACTCTGACCACCAATAGAGGGAGGAAAAGAAAGACAAGTCATGGGTACATCGAATACAATCCAACACACACACACACACACACACACACACACACACACACACACACACACACACACACACACACACACACACACACACACACACACACAAACTGCTGAGTTCTCTGTAAAGTTCAGTCTAGCTTCTACTGTACTGAACCTTTTGTGTTAAGACGTGCTTTCTGACCTGCAAAACTGTTGTTTCTACTAGGCTCTAAATACTACGATACCCATGACCCTCAGATGTATTTGCTATGGAAAAGAAGCTAGCTAGAAGGGTTAATCAAAGCCGTGGCAAATCAAAAACACATTGTTCTTGCAATACATACAAAGATACAAAACAAAACAAAATTACAAAATGCATCCAACTGGCCCAGAATCTGAAAGTGAACTGTGTAAAACTACTACTAAATGTTTGGTGTTTTAACAAAAATAAATAAAGAAAATTGAGATTTTCAAATTTAGTTGCTTATCTTTTGAACTAATAATATAACGGATATAACTTAATGTCATGCCCAACAGTCACCTAACATTGTCAAAGCAGAAAATGAATGTCACTTTTACGCCCAAAACTCCTCCTGCTCGCAACTCCCTCTCCTCATCCTTTATTTATCATCCGTGCCTATCTCTGTGGTTTACTCATTAGCTCTTTGCCTATCACACACCACACCTCCTGTTCTCCTTTTCATACCTTCATCCACAGCATCTGAGGCCTCCGCTTCCCTCCTCCTCCTCACGGCTCTTTGTTTCTCCTCTAGCCTCTGTTTTTCTGAGTTTGCCTCATCCCATCGCCCTTCCTCCATCAGCTTCTGGTCTGGTCTCAGACGGCTGTCGGTCAGTCCCACTCCTTCCTCCGGTTCGTTCAGGGTTAGTGCCAGCGCTGAGAAATAGTACATGTTTTCAGCGTTCTCCCTGAGAGACCAAGAGGAAATTAAAGGGAGTTACATGGTGGGATGCTGTACAATCAAAAATATTGAATGAACATTGCAACTGTTATGCTAACTAATTTTTTGCAATGTTCTGCCTTATGAGGCTAATGAGACTTACGGGAGAGGGTATTTCTTCCACAGCAGTTTGGGGGACAACGTCTGATAGACCGTCTTCTGCTTGCCCTCTGATCCACTACCCCCTCTGCTGCTCTGAATGATCTTGGCACTCTCAATGGTATCATCCCACGTACCAGAGAGGATGTAGTGAGCCTGGCCTTCACTGTCTGCCACCATACCTGTCACCTGGAAAGAGCAAAAGTAAATTTAAAAAAAAACAGACTACAGTGAATGAAGAAACTAAAGCAAGCTATCTTTCTGCAAATCCAGATGAATCCCGATGTCCTTTCCTAGATAAGGCACTAGTAAATGTCCTTTAGCTTATCCCATATCAGTTAGTACCACGGAGGGCAGCATTGTGCCCCATTTTTAGATAATTGGTAAGCTTTCAAAAGGAGGTTACCTCACTGCAATGTGACCTCATATATTGTGAGCTTCTTCTACATTACACTACTGTAGGTATGAATATATTTGTTGGCACTGTCCAGCAGGAGGCAGCATCAGACAAATCAACCCCTCATCGTATGACGTCATGCCAAGATCTGATACATAAGTGTGGAAAGGAAACATTTACCTTCCGTGGAACATCCCTGGAGAAATAACTGTAGGGAGAGAATTTGAGTTGACAGGTCTCCTTCGTCCTGTGATTCACAATCTCAATATCCCCTGACTGCACAAACAGACAAAAACAGAGTGAGACAGACAAACACACAGAGAGAATGATAGCATGTTTTTTAAAGAGGTTTTCAGGTGCTTTAAAGGTACAATGTGCAGATTTTGACAACTATTGGTCCTGCAGAGCAATGTTTCGATGAGCACGTCCCTAAATTACTTGCATCAGGTCACACATGCATCTGGAGTGGCGTGATAAAAACCTTCTAGCCACTGCTGAGGGCCATGCTGTACCTTTTAAGTCTCATAACCCTGTGACACACACTTTGATGCCGTTTATGGCATCTAACTAGCCTGATGTTGTCATACTCAGATTCTAGTCCGAATACCAACTTCCCAGCCTCAAATGTTGTGGGTGGGGCTAAGTTCGAAATGGAATCCACTAGCATCTAACAGCCATAAATTTAAAATCTCATGGATCATAATATGCAGATGCCGCATAGATCACCCTCTCTGGATTCACCTACTGTGCTCCTGACAGCACAGCCTGCCACTGGTAGGCATCAGGCAGCAGAGAAAGCAGTAGTACTATAGTTTCCATAGTTTGACATGGACTTGTTTGACCATTCTGCACCAGAGGGCAGCAGAGTGGCAGAGTGATGGTGGTGGGAGAAGGCAAAACAATAAAAAGTAAAAATGTGTAAACATTGGTGAGACTTTTTCTTGGTTGATAAGCTGAAGTTGGAAAAGGAATTCGTATCAACGCAGAGGTGGTATTGATTTTGCTAGACTAGTACCTCAAACTTACAAGGCACTAGCCAAATAACCATAACAGCCTGTGTTGTATATTGTATATTGTCACACAATGTATCCAACAATAGCAAAACCACAGAAGAATCAAATATAATCACAAAACATAAACACTGGGGGTTGCAAAGTATTCAAAAAAGAGATTTTGCAATTTTTGTATGAGGTAGGAAATTCATTGAATACATTAGTTAGTGTTTTAATAGACACAAAATCTCCACAGGGTATCTTTAATCACATATATCAGCATGAGCACTGCCAAAGAAATGCTATAAATATCCAAGAGAAACAGGATATTTGTAAACAATTCAATATTACCAACTCATTACGCTAATAATAAGCCAGTGCTGATATTCCTATAGTAGTCTGTAGCAAATATGTCTCCTTATTCCACACACCAATGGAATAATTCAGAGATGTAAGTGAATTTTCCATATTTTTCTTCATGTCTTCTTCCAAGGTTACACACACAATTCTGCACAGACGTATAGCCAGACAGACATGCTGATGTGAAGCCTGCACCTCCCTATAAATAATTGGACCATCTCACAGAAAGAAGAGGCAGTTATTTTAGGGTGTTTTAGAGATCAAAGCTGAAGATATATCCCTAGAGATTGTGAAGCTTCTTATTCTTGTGCTGTAAGACCTATATTTCTTTCTTCACAGCATTTTGCTCTGGTTCATACACTATCCTTGCTAAACAGAAGGAAAAAAAAACATCTATATACTACTGGAGGGAGGATCAGAGGCCTTAAAGGCAGGGTTGGTAATGTTGAAAAGCTAGCAAGATTTGAAAGTAGCATCTCCTCGGGGCTCCGTTTAACCCCTCCCCCGCGCTCGGGGCTCAGATAAACACACAAACGTGCATGAGTTCTGTTGCGTCACTGCTTCAGAGCGGAGAAAGGACCGCAATTTTACTTCATGACTCATTCGCTGGTAAGCTAACACCTAATGTTATCATAATGCATGTTTAAAACAAACATGACTGCTGTTAGCAATGCAGCGGCAACGCACATTTAGCTTGGGCTCATTCATGGGAGGGGCACAGCGGTGCAAGGAGGTGTTTCATTGGTTCTTTACAAGCAGATCATGAGGCAGTGATTGGTGGGAGTTTTTAGACGATAACAGTAGCTGCAGATCTTTTTTGCTTCTTTTTCAGAGCCAATACATTTTTTTTGCTGTTGGGATGTGAAGACCATTTTAAACAATATATAAAAAGTATATATTGACAATAGTAACCAACCCTGCCTTTAATGCAAGGTTGTGGGTTTGGAGCTGTGGATGAATGGTTACCAAACAGAGGTTCTCACAGACAGACCTGGTCAATCCAAAGCTTGCCCATAATGATGTTGTGCACTGTGGAGGTGACCTTTCTCCACACATAGTGGTTCCCACTGGAGTGGAACTGTAGGTGAATAGCACCTGGGGAGAGACAGGGACAAAAGGCTATAAGAGAAAGGAAATGTCACAGCTTTGTTACCAATCTGCAATCATGAAAGTGATGTGTTACACTGCATTGTGTTAGTGTTAGATTGGAGGTTTGTTTTTGTGATTCTATTGTGAAGATGTACAATTCTACCTGCAGCAGCTGAAAAACACATCATCTAACACATGTATGGCCATGTGTTCATGCTATGCATTTCCAACTATTTCCAGTGTGACCTAAACCTGGAAGATCGATAACATGCATTTGACCATAAACACTTTCTATTACATAGGACCGCACAGCAGGCATTTAACGGGATGAGAAAGAAGACAGATAAATACCACTGCATCCCTTGGCGGGACCTGCATCTATCACATCTCTCATTTATCTGAGCCTACAGACCCCAGACCTCTCTGCCGTCCCAGTCCAATAGAGAGCTCCCTTTACACTCATACTTTAAGTATGTGCCAAAGGGTCATAAAACCCTCCTGATTCATTTTCACACCCTCTCCTCTGGCTTTAGAATGTGTGGGAGGCAGCTCAGTCATCTACTACTCTCAAGTGGGATGTTGAGTAAACTCTGCCTGGTATTGGGGCTGTTAAATTTGCATAATGGAACCTTTCTTTACACATATAGTTTGTTTGCTACCCACTTTATAAAAAATGTCTTACCCAGAGGCATTATGGAGAGGTATTTGCCACGGAACTTGCTGGCAATGGTGATTTCCTGCCACAGGGTCCAGCCTCGTTGGGAAATCACATGATGTGCAGCTGCAGGGGGGTGATGGCTCACCTTAGAAGAAAGATATAAAGAGTATACTCATTTAGGAAGAAAACGACTTGTGCATGCACATCAGTGAGTGTGTGAGCAAAAACTCCCTGTGGCCATGCTGTTACCTGCTCACACAGCGAGCGGTAGCCAAACTCCTCTTGTCGATCGAGCTCGTAGGTCTCGCCCAGGAGGGGGTTGAAGGGCTTGGCTGTTCGGTGGACCGTGGTGGAATAGGATGAGACGGAGAAGGCAGCGACCAGGCACATCTGCTCCAGGGAGGAGTCGCAACGTGCTGCCTTATCCAGAAGCTCATGATACTCCAGGTCCTCGGTGAGGCGCTGCAGCATCGACAGAGGCTCGTTGAAGTTTACCTGCACGGGCAGATCAAGAAGATGTAAGACACACACAGACTTATGTTAACCACTCAGCAAGAGGGAGGGCCTTACAGCATACACTTACAGGCATGGGTATTTTGGAGAGCTCCTTGCCAATGCAGTTCTTCATGATGCTCCACAAATTGAGGGAGTAGTTGGGCTTGTCTGGGACATGAGTCCGTCTCTGTCTGCGGGGCTGCAGCTCCTTCCCTGACACATCATTACAGCTTGGAGACATCTGGAATTAGGTTGAAGGGAAGGGATACAGGATGAGATGGTGTTCTTTTAAGTTTATGTGAAAAGCATATTTGATATATACAAGTTTGATAAATACTTTCAGCTTCATAGACAGCTTGGCAGCACATCACCAAGTGGAGACAGAATGACAGAGCGAGTAACGGACAGGAGGGAACAATGGACGCAGATGTGTGTAAGAGAGAGGAAGAAGCAAGGGAGAGTTGAGGGACAGAAGTGCAGATGTTTGACTAGTAATTAACATTTAATGGAACGACGCAGCTGTGTATCTTTGCCACCACAGGGGTGACAATGACACAGCAGGACTGTGTGTGTAATGACTGTAGGGTAGGAAAGGGGGACTTTGAGAAAAGCAATTAAAGAGGGTGATATAAATAAATCAATGAGCTGTGAGCTTTCCAAAAGCACAACTAATTCTAATTTGAGATTACAAAAGACAGAAATGTCCACAATTGTCAGTCCTTTTAGGAAGACAGACACCTACATGATCGTCCTGGTTCCAGTGATTGGGCTGACTTCCGCTTGCTCCGCTCAAATTACTCTGAGATCGCCTGGAAGAAAATGAAAACATTTCTACAATGAGCACTGGACATACAGTATAAATACACTCAATGCGATCTGTTCACACACACACACACACACACACACACACACACACACACACACACACACACACACACACACACACACACACACACACACACACTTAACAACTGTTAAATTAAGCCATTAAGCTTCAGTTTAGCAAATATGCTATAAAGAAATGTACTGAGAGAGCAAAAATAAAAACAGACAGTTAATTTGCTGCAGGAAAGCAGACGAGGTAAAAGTAAAGCAAACACTATGTAATTTGTGTTTGTGTGTGTAGGTTAGTGTTAGTTGTCACACCATGAGCCATCATGAAACACCTCTCCAGCTGTCAGTCAGAGTCAAAATCTGTCCCTCCAGCAATCTTGACCACTCACCGCAACTTTTCTGCAAATTTGACCAATAACCGCAGTTTCTCTCGACTTCAACCAATCCCAGCCATCCCACGTGCCAGACTGTACATCTATCTACAGTATATGTGACTCTGAGTGCCAATGACCAAGCGGTCATTTCCTTGTTTCTGATATAAGGATGAGAAGTGTGTGACTTGAACATCTCACATTTACCAACAAAACGTACAGTGAAAGACCGTGCAAAACATTTCAGACCGTCCTGCCAACCTGTATACATTTTTACATCAAAGTCCGGTGTAACGTTTTTTCACTCTGAAGTCGCTGAAAGCTGCTACTGTTTCAATCCTGTAGGCTCTCTCAGGCTCAGTTCCCCCCCACACATACAGAAAACATACACATGGTGGATCCAGGAAGAACCGGAGATGAGACGTACAGGATGACCTAAATTGAGGACAGCTACGCTTGTTATTGTAAGTGCAATGATAAGTTAAAGTTCAATAAGTCCTTTATAAAACCGTATGAATCAATGTGCCCCAGCCCAGGATAGGAAATTAATTTAACAATGTAAAAATCAACAAGCTACTGACAGATATGTTCAAATTTGATTAATTCAATAAATTATTATTTTTTGTCTTAAATCCACCAGCCATTTTCATATTACTCCAACATTTGCAGTACCCAGAGCCATTTTGGTAAGGTTACTAGGAAAACTCAGCACAGAGTAATTTTATTCTCCCTAACACAAGTTTCCTTTTTATTTCTAAAGAACTATACAAACATTCTTTTACTTTTTTTGCAACTTTCACTGATAGCAACAAAAATAAAAATAAAATTGCAACTTCCATCGGAATTGTTTTACAAAAACTCTTACAAAATTAGGCATTTTGGGCTGCAACAATCTCAAAAAAAGGCCGCAAAATCCTGGAGGGACTGTATATTGACAAACTAGAGCATCCACAGAAATGGTTTATTACACATGTTATAAACACTTGTACACATGCAGACTAAATATTAAAACTCAAATAAACCGTGATCCCTGTATCTGGCTTTCAGTTGTCCTGCTGTTTGGCTAAACAAAGAAAATATGGATCCCTGTGTGTGACTGACCTGTGCTGTGTGTTCTCAGTGGCAGTCACTGTGATAAAGGCAGGGGAATCCTCCATGGCATCAAAGTACTCAGTATTCTCATCTTCATCACTCGCCTCTTCTTTGTGCAGCCTCTCACTCCCTCCTGTCCACACATACATTTGTGAGTAAATGCAAACAGCATCTCAAACTAGCAGAAACATCACATGGTGGTGAGTTTGTGTTTTACAGAGTTTAGGTGAGAGCAGCGTGTAATCACATACCCATGGCGATTAATCAAGGAATAATTAGCATAGTAAAATTGGCAATGTTCCTGCTGTTAAGTAGCCTGAATGATGCTCTTCAGGGTGTTCTTCTAGCGTTCAGTATCCAACATTTTTATTTTGTTTTTTAAACATAGGTAAAATATGACTTTCAGTCATTTAACAACCATCAATATGAATAAAAAGATAAAAAGTTATTTTTTATCATTCTATTATAACCATCATTACATTAAAAGCATGATGCATTCAATGAATTTATTCAATAAAGATTCAACTATATCCTTGTCATGAACACAAAAAAGGATTATGAAATGTTCTTTCACCACTCCAACTTTTTAAAAGAGAAAAGACTCCTGATGGCAGTTGAACACCAAAGTCCTTAAAACAACAACCTAGGTTGTTTTTTAGTGCCTTCCATATGACCAGCATGAGCCTTTTCTGATGTTCCGCCTCCACAGTTAAGGTATAATCAAGTATAAGCAACTTGTTAACTGCTTTGGACAGATTTCCATCATGGTTGATTGTTAGTTTGTTTCCTAGTTTTTTGGGGGGCATTTTAATGCTGCGTTCCAGGCCACATGAAACTGCCCTGGAATGTCATTAAAACCCGTAACTTACTACTCATGAACTCATACCAGATTGTTACACTACCAGTTACAGTTTTGACGTCACACACAGATAAACAACACCGACCCCTGTTGATGTTGTAGACGCCGGTGATTAACAGTGAGAAATACAAATCTATATACATAAATAAGCAACGTAAAGTTTTTCCACACATTGCAATCAAAACAATACACATACGATTCTGTACTACTACAGGTTATGTTTATTAAATGAAGCTGACTAAAAAGTCGCTAGTATCACCGAGCACTAGCTAACGTCAACGGTAGGTAGCCGCTAGCCAACGCTAGCTAGAAGGGTTTGTCGTGACTTTGCCTGGGACCCTACCGAGTCGTGGCTTGAAGTTGTAACTTACGGGCTAAAAATTATGTCTGGAACGCAGCGTACGTCCTTATACAGACATCAGAGAGAGAGAGATGACAGGAAATACGGGAAAGAGAGATGCAACCCGGTCGGACTCAAACCGAGGACATTAGTGTTCATGGTAAGCATCTTAGGGGCCACCCCAATCTCCAGTTTAAAAAACAAACGTTACACCACCTCCTGGTTTAGTAGTGCTGTAATTTTTTTGAGAGGGCAGTCTTAAAGGTAAGGTCATGGGGTCACTAAAATCAATAAGTTTCTTCCTCCTGGAGGATGGATGTACACAAAAAATGTCGTGCCAGCCTGGCCGGTGGCCTGGTTTTTTAAGATGCTGGTTATATGTAAACAAACAAGAAAATGAAGAAATAAATGGACAAACTGACAGAAGACTCCACATGACCTACAGTGAAGGTAATTACCATCTCTAAATTAGTGATAATCCAAACCTTCTGACACAACTTCAAAAAACCTTCCTCAGCATGTGGACTGTCTATAATATAGAGCCTAAGGTCACACATGACTTGTAGCTAGTATGGTGAAGTCCACACTCAGGCCCACAGGAGTAAGTAACACAGTCTCACCCTTGTTGGCAGTAGGGGCACTGGGTGTGGTGGAAACAAGCGTGGGTGCTTCTCGCCACGCTCGCTCCAGGCTGTTATGCTGCTTGGCTAGCTGCTCAATGGTCTCTTCTAGGTGGATACGCTGCTCTCGCTCATACTGCAGCGCCCTCTGCCATCTCCTGCTGTGAGTCTCTGCTAGGTCCAAGAAGTCTCGACACGCCTGGGGGAACACATGCACAGAAGAACATAAACACACAGACAACACTGAAAGTTTAATATCTATAATACAGTCAGAAATGGATTTACATCTGCTACACAAATCTGTTGTTCATAATTCTCAACAAGGTTCAAGATACTATACACTTGCTATGACTAACTGCTCTTGCATTTCAGGGATACTCAGGGATTTTGAAAACAGAATGACTTCTTTGGGTTCCTGTTCAAGACTAGGTAACACCTTGTTCAAACCATTAAAATCATAAAATCATTATGCTTTACCTTTATTGGAGTCAACAGATAATACCATAAATATAAAATATATTTTTTCTTAACAGTTTAAAACAAGAGAGAGAGCATTGGGATGGAAAAAGATGTAAAGAAATTTGTGCCAATCATTGCGATCAAGGATATTTAACACCAGTGTTTCGAGCAACAATCAATACGTTAATTAACTGTCTGCTAAGCATTTACTGGGACTCCATGCTGTGTAAAATGTGCCTCAGAGCACAGTGTACGCATAGAAGATATCAGTGAGTGAGTGATGAGCTAGAGGTGAAACCTCTGATTGCATAGCAGACTTTATTTGAGTCGGGGGGGTGGGGGCGTCATTGGTGCTGCCGTGCTTTTACTGCTGAGAGGGTACTTCAGATCAGACATATATTACATGTCAGCATTTGTCTGACAGTCTAGCCTCGTAGTGGTCAATCATTCTAAAAAAGTTAAAAATATCACTACTGACACTATGTGATGAAAATGCCATTGAGTCATTGGGCTGTAAGCATAGTGGGCCTCAAAGGAGAGTTTCTGAATAATCACTTGGAAACTGCTTGATCGCAATCAAGCTTGTTCCTAGCATTTTGTGGGGGCTTGTCATTCTTCTTTCAACATGAATGATTACATACTGCATGGTCTTTGGTCCGGTTGAGTTTTCTTGAACCAACTAAGTGAGCTTGAGGGACAAATGTCACATAATTTCTGTTCTCTGGCTGGGAGAGAATCATAAGCATGCAGTGTCAGTATCACTTTGCAGTAACACCTGACTTCTTCCTTGATTTGTTTTCAGACAGCATGATACCTCTTTGTCTATTGAAAAAAAGTGCTTTTCAGTGCCTGATTGTTGTCATTTTTTACATAGGTGATGCTTTAGTAAAATGTGAAAGCCATTTCTAAATATTTTCTTTAATTTTACCAAGTAGCCAAATGAATGCTTTAAAGCTATAGTACGTAGTTTTTGTCGTCCCCATGAGGAATTCAAAGTAGGGTCAACAAAGCTTTCGACACATCCACATGATACAAGCCTTCTGTGATTGCGCACCCCCACCACTCCTCCACACACACTTCACTTGAGTTTCTGCGAGAAAGTTGCCGGACGACACAATCTCCGGAACATAGTCATACTGACAAATATTGAGAGTTTTGTGGAGCTGATAGTCTTAATTAACTTTGTAGCAACTCATTTGGCAATGGCTTGAATGTAACGGACGTTCGTTAATATCAAAAAGTTACAAACTAAAGCTTTAAATCTAAAAATGTATTGTTGTAATAGATGTCGCTTATTTTCTTTACTTTATTTAATTTTAAGATAGTAAATATATATAACCATATACAGTTTACTTTTTGTCTTGCAAAAACATCATAATGGACATTTAAACATACCTGACCAAAACAGAGAGAGGGTAAACCAGAAATAATACAAACTGATAGAGAAAAACTACAACTTAAGACACTGTACTTCTATTACAATAACATCAATATTTTCTATTGTACATGTAGTTCCTATGACTGTTCACTGATTCTTGCACATATGAGTCTGGATTTTTTTAGATCCTGATTAGAGAGTAAGTGGCAAACACACACAGTCATGCAATTATAAATGTATAGCTTCATAACAAACTAAAATGAAAAACGATGTGTTCTCCATCAATACTCATTTACAACTTAATGTTTTGAAGTAAAAAAGTGATGTATTTGATATGTGATACATTTGAGTGGCTTTAGATGTTTGAGAATATAACTCTCTTTTGCTCAAAACAATGTGTGGAAATCACAAAATATCTGACAGTAAAAACATCCAATCAATCTCTTACCTACAGCAGTCTTTCATGGAGTGTCTAAACAGCAATGTCTGAGCCTCCATTTAAATGTTAGAAGACATGTGACGTTGTGGTCCACTTCCTCAGAAATAACCATGATATGAAACTCAACACCCATTTAAAAAGTATTAAAGTTCCACTTTTTTATGCTGAGTCTGTTACAAACGCAGACTGCATGTGACTTCCGTTGGGGGGACCAGGGTTAATAAAGGCTAAGACAAGTGAATGGGCATACAGAAAGGGATTTGTAAGTAAGAGGTGTTAAATTAAAAGGTCTTGAATGAGTGATGTAGCAAAGAATACAATGACCTTTAGTTTAGTTTCATGTGATTAAATCACACAAACAAAGTGGTAAGTGTGTAAAATACATGTGCACACAAACTGGAACAAGCCTGGATTCAATGACACACGTGACAAGTTACATCACAACTACATGAACTAATGCAACCCTCTCCTCAGGCCAGGGTCAGATCACATAGAGCATGCAGTTGGGTCTTGCCGTTATGGCCTCCTTCTTCCCTCAACCCCGCCTCCTTTACTCCCTCCTTACATGTAGCCTAATTTTCTTTGGACAAGCACATGAAAACTAACATCCAAGTAAATGTCTTAACAGTGGCTGAAAATATGTCTGCAGAAATCCAAATGCGTTGCTTTCCGGTTTAAAGAGAACCCTTTACAAGCCCAAAAATCACTACAGGGAGATGTAAATGTAAATAGACTGTATTTATATAGCGCTTTTCTAGTGTTAATGACTACTCAAAGTGCTATTACATAGTACAGGAACCATTCACCATTTACACACTTTCATACACTGTGGCCAAGGCTGCAGCAGCACTTCTTTCTCATTAGAAGCACATTCTTGGCAAACCTAATGGCATTTTAATGAGTTAGGCAATTCAAGAGGGTCTATTTCATTGCTTGTCAGGTAAGTTTCAATTTCCCATGCCAATTAATAAAGAAAATGGATGACAGAGAGAGCCATGATGCTCATTATGTAACGGCCATTTGCATAATATAAATGTAATCTAAATCTTACTTATTTCTGGTAACACGTATTAGCACATACTTGAGCATATTATCAGTAATAATTTCGTACCGCCTGATTTCAGCCTAATCTCAGGTCAAAAGACTTGCAGTTTAACCACTATTGAATCTGACTAATTATTTAAGCCCTTACAGCCAAACATTTCACAAACAAATCAGTCAGGCGTGCATTATAGCAAAGATAAACACCCACTGCCACAATAATAAACATTTATATCAATAAAGCAATCGAGAGAAGCGGGAAGAAAACACAAACCTTGTGTGATTGTCTTGGTTTTAGTCAGAGCAGGTTTGTCTGTCTAACTATAGTCCAAAAGGCGCTGACATTCCTCATCAGGCAGGGAGGGTCAAGGGTTTGAGGGGGAGACAGGGGCTATTCCTGTAGTTGCTGCCCCCCCCCCCAACCACTATCATATCTAGTATCACTCCTTTAGGACCTCAACTCTCCTTAATGCCTGACGTGTCCATTATCAGGAATACATGGACAACTATTAGTGCAATATGTTATTTTTTTGGTTCTATCGGCGGTTCCTCTTCTTTTTTAAAAATATTTTTAAGCGTTTACTTCAGAAATTATATAAAATAATACTAAGGATAGAGTTTTACATATGTTGTACAGAATGTAAAGCCAAATTGTCAATTTGTGATTTTTGGCTATACAAATAAAATAGCAGAGATGTTAGTATTCTTAACAATAAGTTAAAATTGTATTAAGTGCTGGGGAAATGATCGCAATGGCATTGCAGGGGGAAAGTTACTAATTTTCAACCCTTCTTAAGCGAGTCATCCAATGGAGATGTGCTGGCGAGTAAATGCGGACCTCCGGTTACTCTGGCCATTCATCTGCATGTACGTATACAGAAAATCAACAAAACTTTCCCTTAAGTTACCAGCTAATGCTAGCAGTAGCTAGCTTGGTTGGTATGACATGTTTCAGAGACCAAATGTTCCAATTAACTTTGATGAAGTGAAAACACAGAGTGATAGTAAGATAGATCAAAGTTTAACATGAAAACATGGACAATACCCAAAAACAACTATTTTTATGTACACAGTGCCATGTAAGTGACTTGTAGCCTTGCCCCTATAGCATCCCCTGCTTTGTAAATTTAGAAAATGCACATCATGCTGTATTGAAGAAGACTTGGAAGTGATTAAGGCCATAAACCTATTTTGAAAATGTGTATTGTGGTAATAAATCAAGTGAGAAGAAGGGTAATTTTCCCAAATACTTGGAAACAGACTTTGTTCTGCAACCAGTGATGTTGCCCTCTGCTGGAAATTAGATAAAATGCAGGTTCAAGGCGCTTCTGCATTGGCTTCATTCTCAGGCCTGGAAGTTTCATCCATTATTTTTGCAGTCTATGGTCTGGAATTACTTCGCTAAGCCTGCAGCTCACGGACGCTCGTTTAAAATGCCACACAGTAATCTTATCTTTCATCACTCGCTAACCAGGGCATTATAGATGAATGGCATTTCTGTCACAATTATAATGCTGAAGCACATTACAGCAGCTCACTGCTGCTGTGTCTTGGAGGCTGGTCTGTCCCAACTACTTACATTGATCATAGCATTGGAAGTGATGCGGAAGAGGGTGGCTCGCTCATTGACTGCCTTGATCTTTTCCCCTCCTTCCACAGGGACTTTCAAACCCTCGAGTTCACTCAGGGAACGCTGCAGGGCTGCCCCGTGCTTGGCGATCAGGTCATTACATGTGCTGAGGTCATCAAGCTTGCTGACAAGTATCTTCAGGGTGCCCTGAATCTCGCTCCGGTCCGACTGGGATGTAGGCTCCTCGTCCCCAGAGTCATCTGAAGGGGAGAGGCAGAGGTCAAATATACACCATTTTGAACAAGCAAATATGACTGACAGTATGCAGAAATCCTTAGTAGCTCATCAAATGTAAATGTAAGCTGTATCAGGGCATCAGCACTTGTGGTAGCAGCTGCCTTTTGACTATGATGTCACTAAAGAGAAGTTACTCAAGTTTAAACAGAACATATGAGAACAGTGTTGCAGCGTCAGCTCTAAATCTCTCTCTCTCTCTCTCTCTCTCTCACACACACACACACACACACACACACACACACACACACACACACACACACAAGTATACCAAGTGTAAGACCAAGGTCCATAAACAGCCATAACAATGTAAAAGGAACAAATCCAAGAAAGAAACAGAACTCCTGGTTTTCTGAACTAAAGTAGATGCGAAATATTTGCACCTGTTAATCAAATCTATATTTATGTAAACAGAAGAATATTTCCTAGGGCTGAACGATTAATTGTGTTTTCAATAACATTGCGATATGTTAAAACGCGATTTCCTAATCGCAAAGGCTGCAATTTGGTGACTCACAAGAGCAAACCAGTCTGCACTCCGCAGGTAAAGCATCAACTTGGCACGCTAACGTTACCGGAGGACCAAACGGCTATTTACAACGTGTAGCCTATACAGCAGCCGTAGCCAACAACAGGGAGTTATTTTAAGCCAAGAGAGGGAGGATGTAAATCGGAAAGAGAGGACGATGGGTTTGCAGTGTGTTTAGTGATTTAGTGAGTGTTAGTTTTAGCAGTGCCTACCGTAATTCTAAGCTGAAAAGTGTGTCTGTCAGTACAGAGCTCCACGTAAGCACAGGCTTTTATGACATATTGCCAGCATCTAACGTTAGCTACTCCGTTGTGCTGTGAAGTATGTCTGGCTATGTGAGACAAGCGTCTAGCAACATTGTTGTGGATGCTGTTGTCTCAGCCTGGCAACCTCAATGAACTTTGAGTCTGGGGAGGAGGTGGCAGGGAAGACGACTCTCTCAAATATTTTTAATATGTACTGCAGTTACTATTTTAAACACTAGCTGTCAGTATAAAATATTGCACCTTCAAAAGGTTTTAGTGCAGAGAAACAACCTCTCCACCCTGCTGACCCTGTCTAGAAACTGCTGTTCTGCTGTCTTCTACACTCCGCTGTACAGAACGTGCTTTGTCACATTGAAAAGGTCTGTTATGTAGTTGATAGGAGAGACTGTCACAGTCTTGGTGAGAGGCAGCACTAAAGCAACACTTTCTTCTAAGAACATGGCAGCTGGCTGTGACCTCCGAGTGGAAAAGACTATCACCCTTGTCAAGCCTATTTACACTATGCAAGCATAACATGGATCTCTGTGGGGGATGCTGGTAGCCTGGCAGTCTCAGGAGAACTACATCATGTACCAGCAATATACTGAGTTAAATATGACCACAACCTGCTATGGACGGTAGTACGGCGTTAGAATGACCGCATAGCGGTTGGATACAGTATTTACAGCAGGAGGTAAGGTGCAAATTAACAGGTGTTTATTTCAGCGATGATGAGCACAAAAAATGGAAGCCATGATCGCAAAAAAACTGAGCACCACACTAGGGACTCTTTTAGCCTGAACACTCTGGAGAGGAGACAACAATTCAA
This sequence comes from Percina caprodes, assembly GCA_013375575.1. Lineage (NCBI taxonomy): Eukaryota > Metazoa > Chordata > Actinopteri > Perciformes > Percidae > Percina > Percina caprodes. The sequence continues at coordinate 851,985 of JABXJD010000239.1, read as the reverse complement.
TTCAATTCAATTTTATTTATAGTATCAATTCATAACAAGCGTTATCTCGAGACACTTTACAGATAGAGCAGGTCTAGACCACACTCCAGAATTTACAAGCACCCACAACAAAGTTGTTACTATTGTACAAGTAGCAACTGTTAACCTGCATCAATTAATCAGGAAAAGATTATACCATACTGCACATGTGTAGGTAACCAAACTAGCAAACTGAGTACATGTGTTTCTCTTAACAGGGCAGCAACCTCCACAAAACACCTTTTTCAATAAACATTAAAAACTTGTGCCTCATTTCATTTACCCGTAACACAATGAGCTACAGTGTACTAATGCTGCCAAATATTAGTGATGAAGAGGACCTTCATTATAAACAGCAAGCTCCAATGAGAAACAAGCAGCACAGAGATATCCCTGCAGACTCATTATTAACAAGATCTTTGTGCTTGACATCCACAAATAATGCTCAAATGTTTTCAAATTAATTTTGTCAAATGCAATGGCAGCACAGTCATGTGAACAAGTTCATCTAAGTGAGTAAACATGTTTAGTCCTATTGCAACCACTTAGAACATTTTTTTTCTGCTGTCATGGTTCCTAGTCAAAGGAACCATGACAGCATCAAGAGTACATCCTAACAGATGTACAATATATCCAATATATATTTTTGAGAGTTAACAAAGTCTGATAATGATGCTAGTGGCACGGCAAAAAAAAAAGTCAGTTGGTCTGTCAGCATGTCCACCACCTGGACTCTAGACTGTAATGTCTATCCAAATAACTATTGGATGGATTGTAATGAAATGTTGTGAAGGTATTCATGGTGTCCAGATAATTAATCCTAATGACTTTGGTGATCCCCTGACTTTTTATCTTGCACCACCAAGGAGTTAGATATTTGTGTTTTTAAGTAATTATCAACAATTGTCTTTCAGATTGTCATGAAATGTGGCTCAGACAGTAATGTCCTCCTCAAGATCAACTGTAAAAACTTGGTTGTTCCTGTGACTTTTTATCCAGCACCACCATCACGTCAAAATTGTAATTTGTCCAATGGTTTAGTTTAAGAACAAATAACTGAAAAACTACCGACATTCTCATCATCCTGAGCTGTAGATTGAGTTTAGTGTTAATAAGAAGATGCTAAGATAGTGAACATGGTAACATTAACACAACATTATACCTGCTAAACATCAGCATGTTAGCATCGTCAGTGAGAGCATGTTAGCATGCTAATGTTAGCACTTACCTCAAGGCTAGCATGGCCGGGGTCTCTTGTTTAAATTGCCTAAAAAAACATATATTTGGGATTTCTGCAATTTATTGGGTGACATATTACTTTCTTTCACTTCAATTTAATGGTCACACAACCAAGTACAGCACAGTAAAATGCTCATTACATTGTGTCAGCAACATTGCCTAAACTCCGAAGTTGATACACATATTATGAACTACATCTATAATAAGAGCTGTGTTCGGGTTCTCCGCAGTAAGTCGGACTCGTTCCAGATGAGGGTTAGACAGGATATCGAGGCGTAGTCGGGGCGGGGAGGGGTTGCAGTTCGGTGGGCTCGGGATCTCATCGCTGCTTTTTGCAGATGACGTGGTCCTGATGGCGTCATCGGTCTGTAACCTCCAGCACTCATTGGATTGGTTCGCATCCGAGTGTAAAGCGGCTGGGATGAGGATCAGCACCTCTAAATCTGAGACCATGGTTCTCAGCAGGAAACTGATGGAGTGCTTTCTTTAGGTAGGGAGTGAGTCTTTACCCCAAGTGAAGGAGTTTAAATACCTTGGGGTCTTGTTCGCAAGTGAGGGGACAATGGAGCGTGAGATTGGTCGGAGAATCGGAGCAGCCGGTGCGGTATTACATTCTGTTTATCGAACCATTGTGACAAAAAGGGACCTCGATGTACCGGGCAATTTTCGTTCCTACCCTCACCTATGGTCATAAAGGCTGGGTCATGACCAAAAGAGCGAGATCCAGGGTACAAGCGGCCGAAATGGGTTTCCCCAGGAGGGTGGCTGGCGTCTCCCTTAGAGATAGGGTGAGAAGCTCAGTCATCCGAGAGGAGCTCGGAGTAGAGCCGCTGCTCCTTCGCGTCTAAAGGAGCCAGTTGAGGTGGATCGGGCATCTGGTAAGGATGCCTCCTGGGAGCCTCCCTAGGGAGGTGTTCCAGGCAGATCCAACTGGGAGGAGGCCTTGGGGAAGATCCAGGACTAGGTGGAGAAATTATATCTCCAACCTGGCCTGGGAATGCCTTGGGATCCCCCCGTCGGAGCTAGTTGATGTGGGTTGGGAAAGGAAAGTTTGGGGTCCCCTACTGGAGCTGCTGCCCCCGCGACCTGATACCGGATAAGCGGCTGAAGATGGATGGATGGATGGATCTATAATAATAGAAATGTCAATATATATGTTGGGCTCCAAACATCACATCACATCACATAGTATACTTATTATAAATAGTTGGAGGTAAAGTCCTCTTATCTAAAAGGTAACAGAACTAAGAGGAGTGAGGGAGGAAAGAAACCAGGTGAGGGTACACAAGGGGAAGAAAGAGAAACTCTCAATATGTTTGCTTGGCATCCATTTTCACCCAAAAGGTAACCAAAGTTTAGCCAGGAGCAAGCAGCACACACTCCAAAAACCTCCAAAAGTCCAAAACCTCAGAGATAAAGATTGAACATGTTGAAAAGGCTTTCAGAGAGACACAACTGTCTGGCCATTAAAAGGGACAGACCAAAACAAAACAGTCCAGACAGAGGTCAGCCCATCAGTCCTACAGCTATAACAAACCCCAAAGGGAACACAGATCAAAAAGCCATCCACCCACTAGTAGTTTTGAACTTCCTCCCACAAGACAATGATGAGCCTGCCTCAAATCACATTTGATTTGATAAATGTATGTATATGCCTATATCAGAGTTCAAAATGAATCATCCATAATATAACGTTTTACAAGAGGACAAAAGAGGAAGTTTCGTGTAAAAAAATTTTTTTATATAATTTGTCAAATTATAAGAGCTACAAGAACAATTGAAAAAGGACACAGAATCACAACTGAGTACAGTAAATCTGAGATATCAGAAACCAGCAAACTGGTTCTTTGCAAACTTCTTGCATAACAGGCATGTCTATACACAACAGGCCATTGAAGTTAAAGTTATGGCACATAACCCCTTTGGAGACAGTAGTGGTTAAAGTTACGTTGGATATTTCATGGTTTGTTAAAAGTGTGCAGGGTGTAACAACTTCAGTTAAAGGAAGGACATTGTGCGTCCTGTCATCAAGTTTCTTCAAATTCCTATAAGCTGTGGATCAATATGGAGCAGACGGAGACTGATCATAGTAACCCCCTCAATGAAGTTAAACAGCAGCATAAGACTATTTTATGTTCTGAAGGAAACCCAAGGTTACTGTATGGCAAATTCACTATTGACTGAGCTATAAAGAAAACTCAAACCAGTGCTGTGCAACATATTTACATTTAAGAGTGTGAAATTACAGAGCAGAGTCTTCTAGATAACATTAGGATAATATGCAGTATATTAGATGGACACTGGGTGGTAAAGGTACTTTATTGTCACATACAAACACATGCAGCAAAACTTATTCTCTGCATTTAACCCATCCCTCAAGGGAGCAGTGGGCAGCCATTTACAGCACCCAGAGACCATGGTCACGATGGTGGGGGAAACCCACACAGATATGGGGAGAACGTACAAAACTCCACACAGAAAGGTCTGGAACAACCTGGATTCAAACCCAGAACCTTCTTGCTGTGAGGCCACAGTGCTAACCATTGGGCCACCATGCTGCCAACATGCTGGTGTTTGGACATTTCAGAGGTGCTTTGCAGAAAAATAAATGTCACATGGGACACATGCTCATGCATGTATACGTTCCTACGGAGAGCATTGAACATGTTTTCAATAGCCGTGGATTGACACAAGACAACTCTTTCCAATGTTAAATGATGATGTACAGTTAGAGGGTTTAAGTGTAAATTAAAACACATGGCTAAGTAAAAACATTTGCAGCACTGTAGTGAAGCCTTGCTCCTATTATTCACCCTCATTCTGCCAATGAGTTCAGCAGCTCTAAGCAATGCCACATAAAAGTAAACTGGCACATGTACCGGGGGCATATCTGTAAAGATGGGACTCTGCTTACAGCATGTAACCTGCAAATCTAATTATTTTTCCTAAACCTCACTGAAACAAGTTGTGAGTTGCAAGAACAACATTTTGGTTGTTGGCTCTACTGCACAGACACTCTTCAAAGTCAAGGAGAAACCATGACACAATGCTTTCTTCGATCTAAAATGAAGCCTCCGCAAGTATGTTAGAATTGCCTTTCTGCAATGTCCTTTTGGTTTATTGAGCCAGCTCCATATAGGATCGATAAATGTCAAGCACTACCTGACGAGCTTGATTACTGGAGATGAAATCCCTTTAAGCTAAACATATTCTATCAACTGTATATCGCTCAAATCTGGAATAAAAAGTGAAAGCTGGGTTTTACAATACAACCGTCTCAATAAATATCCTATCTATGCTGTCTGTGCATCAGTGTCACTGCCTAGCTCGCCCCCTCCCATTTCCAACCCCCTTTCTCAACAGCAGTTGTGGATGGATGGCTCTTCATAGTGAAGTTGACACCACAATGCAAGGCCAGGAGCCCATTACCACGCCAGTCATGCCTCAAGAGCGCTCTACCTTGCCCCTTCCCCCACAGTCCACCACCTCGGAGAATGCCTTGCATTGACGAAAATGCACATCTGTTCCCAGCATGTTTCTACTGAGCCCTCCTACTCAAAACATGAGGATATAATGTAAGCAAATATCTGTGTCTGAGGCAAGCTGGGATACACATTTACAAGTCATAGCTCATCAAATCACAACATTTCAACACATAAACACTGATCCGTCTTCCATCCATCCTCAGCATGTGCATACTGGAGCTTATTCTCCCTTCAGGCCTTCCTTATCGTGCATCTTATCTTCCAACGAGTGAGGGAGGTATAGAGAGTAAAAGCAGGAAAATAAAATGTGGGAGAGTGTAATTGGGAGAGCACTAGTCTCTCTGCCGTCCCACTGTCAGGGCTTGTCTTTCTGCTCGTCCCTGAGGACAGGCTGTCAGAGCAGTGGAGCCAGGCCTCTGGCTGACAAGACGTCACCCTGTGGCAGAAAGACGTGGATGTCAACCAGCCCCTGCACATGGGAGAAATGTCCTGCCCCTCTGGATTAAACACATAAGGAAATGTTTTATCAGAGGGGATTAGTGTCCAAAAATGAGTCCACAGCACCGTAGTGGACTAAATTAACATGCCAGCAGCAACATAATTTTGATAAATTGTCTGTTATTTATTGAACTATTAGCAGAATTAATATTATGCTTTACATATTATTTCATTACTAAATCTCTATGTTAATGTGCATAGGCTACTGTGTTTAAGGGATTAATGTCGAAGCAAACAGATAATTTTACAGTTTAATACAACAGCCCTGCAATGAATCACAGTAAGAATTATATTTATATATTTCTAAATAAAATGAGTATTTCCAGTTTAACATAATCACTGCCTGGATTATGTTCACAGGCAATGTTCTTTTGCTACATTTATGTATCATATAAAAGTCATAGAGATGGTGAGCCATACGCACAGAACTTTGACACCAGAGACGATTCACATTCTGAGTCCCGCATGAGGTTTGGTTGAAGCAACAAATGCTTTTGGGTAAGCATGGGGAAAAATTGTAAGTTTAATGTTAAAAGTTCACAAGTTGTAGCTCATCCTTTAAGTCATTGTGCACTTTTTCTGTATGAAACCAAGACAATGATCTTTCTCTAATTTAATTAGGTTCTGTGGGTGTCTAAACATAACTATAAAATACAGAGTGCATATTGTAGGTACACAAATAAAATATGTTGACATTTTAATTAACATTGTGTGACTTGCCAGATATGTTAATTAACAAGGGGTGGATGAGTGTTTTGCAGCTGACTGTTTTGAGGGTGTGTGCATGAGAAAGAGAATATATGATAATGATAGAAACAGAAGAGGGAACGAGGTAGATGGAGCGAAGATGCGTCCCAAGAGGGGGGAGTGTAATCCTGGCCAGTAATTGCTAATTCCAGTTGGCTCGATACCTCCCCTGAGATACATCACAAGGAGACGAACAGAGGAGACAGCAGGTTAAACCCATGGCGCTCAGCTTTCTACAAGCAAATGAGAAACTGTGCAGTGCAACTCATCACTGTCCCCAAAGCTCTGCAGTACAGATCTGGCAGTGTATCCAATCGAATACGCTCAGGAAGTAGCAAACAACAAAAGGAAAGATTAAAAGCAAACTGCAGCAACTAAGCAATGACTTTAATTCGGTAGCATTTTATAACGAGCTTGGGATAGACAAAAAGATAAAACGATCAGACTGCTAACTACTAAGCTGTAGACTTATATTGTGGCGTGCTGAGTAAATTTTATGAATTCCCAGCTGGTGCATCAAACCTGAGAGAGGAAAATGGCTCTTGCTTACGGCATAACTCCTACAGTCTGAAGGTTGAGGTCATTAATTATCCTACAACTTTAGAATACTAACTGAGCTCATCTACACAGGCAACTGTAACAGGATTTCCAGGAAATTACTGCAGTAATAAATAAGTTTGCTCAATAGAGACAATGAATCACAAGCAAAGCAGTGAGGCTTGTGTTTACCATCTGAAAACAGTATGCAGTGATCTATTCATTCTCTGATGTACACTATGTTTATGAGAGGGTTTTCATCATTGGAAGGCAAAGAGCTTAATTAAAACCCACTGGTAAGCATTCATTAACTGGATGCCTGCTCACACATGTTTATTCTATATTTACATGGATGCAAATAGTTGCTCAGGCTGTGAGAGGAGGAGGTCTGTCAACAGCAGCACTGGTTCATGTAAAACACGGCTTGTATATGAAAAGTATATTAATGTTTTTTGAAAGACTTGTCTCATTGAAAGAGGTACAGTGTCAGGTTCAGCTCTACAAAAAAATAGTGCAGATCTTCCAGTCTATAATGATTCGGTTGTGTTTTGCAATTTTAGTAGTCGCTCATAAACTGTTCACATACAAACAACACACCAACAGATCCCTGAGATGCAGTATTATAGCTCACTTAAAAAGCATAATAATTAACATTTTCTTGATATCAAATCGTTTTTTAGTTTATATAGATATTATTATATAGGTCACCTCTCTCTGTATCTGTTTTGAGGTGCAGAGGAGCATTCCTGTATTGAATTTGTGATTATTTGGCTAAAGATTTCTTTCTATCTACCTTGCTATCTACAAACTGCTTTCTAATCTGTGGCAAACACGCTGTAATATCTGTGGCTGTTTTGTATTAAGTCAACATTGGTAATGTTGCATATCTAAAATCTAAATTACAGGATTGCTGTAATGCAATCCTGCTATTTTGAAACACCTTAATTAGTTAAATATTTAATTCACTGGCCAATAAATCCAATACAGACATTCCTGTATTAATATTTTATCCATAGACCATTTATCATTTGATATCTGGAAGATTGTATGTATATTATGGCTGTATTGCAATATAGAATTACATTACAAAGAGTAATTTATCCATATCGCAAGCACTGCCATGACAATTTTAACTCAACAAAACAGCATTTGATCTCCTATTTGATAGTTCATGCTACTACTGAGTTACCATCACTCTCTCTAATTGAACACCCTGATAATGCAGAAGGATTTAGCAAGATCGTAATACATGGGTCAGTGATCCATCATGCTAATTTTACCGGTGCCAGCGCTGCAAGATAATAAGCCATGAGGTTAGCCATCAAACCAAAACAGAGCCTTCACAGAGCAAGTGTACACGTGACTCTAAAAGTACTCTTAAGTTATGTGCGTTAATATTTGAAAAATTAAAATGATGAGTGCGTAGCAGGAGCTCCAGGGGCTGAGCATGCACTCTGACCTGTCTTACAAAATGCTTACCATCTGTGTAGGGATGTGTGTATTTTTAACTAAGGAAGGACAAAAGTAAAATGTCAACTGTCTGTGAAAACTGACAGAGTTTTCATGTTCAGTCATACCTCACTAAGAAGTGATAATCAAAGTGATGTCACAAACCACTCATAATAGTTCTGTTCATCACGGCAGTTCAAGAGCACACCAACAGATTTCCACTGGGTGAGAGAACATTTCATTGCCTGACGGCAGATGCCATTGATTATCAATGACTCAACCTTCAGCTTCATGAAAAAATATACAGTATATATACAGTACAGTGAACCCTCGTTTATCACGGGGGTTACGTTCCAAGAAGAACCCGTGATAAGTGAAATCCGTGAAGTAGTAACCTTTTTTTTTTTACCATTATTATACAATGAAATACTCCATTATACACTGAAACCAAAGAACAAAACCTTTTTACAGGCCCAAGCATTTGTTTAACAAATAAAAGTACTGTATAAACGTTTTTTTACAAATAACTACTGTACTGTAAAATAATCATTTTTATCAATACGAACTGAAGGCTTCAAATTGCGGAGATCAGCACCGCCCACCGCGACCAGAGTCATTGGAACGGGAGAAAATGAAAAATGATTATGAAAACAAATACAAAATAAAGTACAGTAGGAAAAACCGTGACTCAGGTGTATTTCCTGCTCTTCTGACGGAGCCGCTGCATCCCGACTCCGCTCTGTAGTGTTTTTTTCTTCTAAAGCCCGCGGTGCAGGTGTGTTTTTTTCGAGAGAAAAACATAGTTAACGGTAGTTGTTGTCGCTCTTTTTTCTTCTGGGCAAAAATATTCTTATAAACCGACATGCCACCATTGATTATGTTTGCAGAATGCAGAACACGATGCAAATCCGTGAAGCAGCGAAACCGTGAAAGGTGAACCGTGATATAGCGAGGGTTCACTGTATTATATATATATATATATATATATATATACACATATACACACACACACACACACACATATATATCTGCTGTATACACAAAGTTTGTTGCTATTGCGCGTGACATGCAGGTCTGATCAATTTACCAAACAAACAAGCTGGCAGTCATTGTCATACACTTTAGCCTGGATTGATAGGATTATATAAATACAATGGTTTCATGCTAGTCAACCAGCATATTTCTACCTAATTTCCTTCAGAAGAGTGTCGTTAGTCACAGCGCTTACTTCCTCTGGTGTTTGTAAAGCATTAAAGTTAAAAAAAGAATGGTTTAGAAAATTAGAAAAGATCCTTTTTCATTTCAATTCAATTCAATTTTATTTATAGTATCAATTCATAACAAGAGTTATCTCAAGACACTTTACAGATAGAGTAGGTCTAGACCAGATAGAGTAGGTCTAGACTACACTCCAGAATTTACAAGGACCCAACAGTTCTAGTAGTTCCCTCCAGAGCAAGCAACAGTGCGACATTTTTATCTTCTATGTAGATGCACTCCCCTACAAAATCTCCACGGTAGTAGAGAATGATTTATTATTTCCGATAATGTCATCTTTTAAAAATTTCTTTTTCCATATCGCAGGAAAAGAAATATGGCAATGTCAGTTTTTTTCCAATATCGTGCAGGCCTACTTGGATAGTGGACTCTTATGTACAATCACAGAGTTAATCTGTATGTTTGTTTAGTGTACCTATCTACTTGTTACTTGTACTACAGCTAAATTAATTAGTTGTTTATGGTCATGGATACAATGTAGAAGTGGTTTTAGAAAAAGCTTTAACAGTTTTTAAATGTCAATTGTTTTAAATTGGGGGATTCACAACTTTTTTAATGTAGTAGCCAATTTGAAAAAAACACGGGTGAGAGCTAGTAATTATGTCTTATTAGGGTTCAACAGTTCTTTTTCCACTCGCCTGGTCAAATCAAATAATTTAACATGCATTCTCCGGCGTGGACAAGGGGATGGGGGTAACGAATGAGCAAGAGGGTTATTATATTTACTTGCCCGAAGTTGCGTTTTACTTGCCCCTGGCCATCGGGCAACCCTTATTGTTGAACCCTAATTATTTTACTAGTTACATTTATTGACATATCATACTAAAACAGGTTTTACATTTTAAATTTCAACATGTCAAACAATGTATCTTAGGAGGCAACGCCAGTATAAACCCAAGTGTTTAAACACAAGATCAACGCAATTTGAATAATACCATTGACACACAGGATGTTCTTCTAATACTATACGATAACAGCTAGTACTATTATTATATATTCTCCTTGGAGGATTTCAAACGATTGGATAGATGTCCAAAGTTGTTATGTTTTGGTTCCGGCTTATGTTCTTCTTCTGTGTAAATCACATCATAACATTAATATTGCAGAGAGTGTGCTGAAGCCTACTATGAAAAGCCTTAAAACAACATGGCCTGTACCACCTATGCCAAACTCATTTCAGTGAACACACAGGCAAAGTGAGGAGACGAGAGCCCCAGGCTTAAGAGCATAGCTGTTCAACTCAACATTGTCCAACTCTGCCATGGGCAAAAAAAGGATAGATGAAGTGAGAGAAGTGGAAAGGTAGAATAGGATGGGCAGAGACAGTAAGGGGAAATGTGATAGTTAATGCATTTCTCACTGTTTCTCCAAAGATACATATTCATACATGCAGTACATAGAACATGACGTACACTGTATATGATAGTATGCTATGAACCTGCCATGATCAGTAATAGAATATTGTTTTGATCTGTGCAAAATCCTTCATCAGTTGAACAAGATGTTATGCAGGCTAGTATTGCCTGTAGTCTTTAGTTAATGCTCTAACCACTCTACTTGTCCTGTTGTCACACTTGCACTTAAGGACCCTGGGAAATACAGCACGTTGCATTTCACACTTCTGTTGGTCAAAAAAATTCAACACACATAATATGCAAACTCAGCTGCACGTTGCCAACACAACGCGTAGGCCTGGCAGGCTCCATATGCAAATGTAAGGTGGAGCAGGCGCAAAGAAAAGTGGGGAAAGGAGTCTGAGCGAGAGCAGCACACAAGAAAGAAAGGTAAGAGGGAAGGAGACTGCATGCAGTGAGGAGTGCAAGAGAGAGGACACACTGCTCTTTTTACAGCATGAAGCGCTGCATTGTTGAGGGAGGCTGCAGAGATGTGAGCATCCATGGCGATAGATGACAGATGCCGAAGGGAGAGGATAGAAGATGGATGGATGGATGAAGGGATGACAGCTACCTCTCAGACAAACGATGAGGAAGAGCAGGATAAGGAAGGTTTTATCGTTGAACAGATGAAGAGGAGTGTGACAGCTCCATGCTAATGACTTATAGCTTTAGCCATAGCTGTACTGACCCTGGTTGACTTTACCCAGACAGCCCGAGTTGCAGAGGGAGCGGACCATCCCCGGCTCCCAGCAGCTCCGACCCTTCATCCCACTCTCTGCAGGCCTGATCCCACTCCACGCTCCCTGAGACGCAACGCTGCCCTGGGCCACTACATAATCCCAGCGAGGGGGGGGGCAGAGGTAGCGGCTTTCCCTGTTCAGCATTGCAGCATGCAGGCACATACATGCAAACTCACACAAGTACATACAGTACACAGACAGGGGAGCGATGCAAGTGCTCCCTCGTGTAACTCCTATCTCCTCATGTGCATTTCTTTCCTTTGTTCCTGAAACACATGCGCACTCAGGATACACACATTCACAAAGCTCGGCACATTTACAATTCTCCTCCACATGCTTCTCTCAGTGCAGTGCAGATTGGAGATGGAGGGAGGGAGAGCGTGAGTGAGTGAAGCAGAGAGGAGATAGGACTCAGCAGCCAGCAGTCATTTGGACCAGAATGCATTGCTCTGTTACCTCCTCCCTGACAGAAAAAGTCAACTATTTTAGGAAAGTGAAATGGCAGAGATGGTATTAAGTAAAGGCTATGTCACTAGAAATGACACCACAAGGAGCTTATGTATTATCTATGATGAGACATGAGAGATGAAAAGATATCAGAAGTTTCTTTTTCATTATCTGTTTTATTATTAACTGGTGGTGCCACTAGATCAAGGGCAGAAGGTCAAATAAGACATCCTTCAATAAAATGTCTATTTCCACTCCCTCTGATTGATGTGTCCTTCTGTTATCCTCTGTCAGAATCTCTTTATCGTGCTGAACAACAGCTGCTAATGGACCTCTTCAAATCTGACATCCCACAGACAGATCAGTGTCAGTGTTCCAATACAGCACAATTCATACTGTAGTTAGCCCTGGACTGCAATAACAAGCCTCACTCCCTCCCTTTTCAAAGCAGGGGAAGGTCATCGTTCCACTGACAGTGTACATATCACACTGTACTGTAACTCAAGGACACCTAGAGTTCACTGTGGGCTTCTGTGAACACATACCATACATTACATAACACCAATTCTAGGTCGGCCAAGCCTATTATATATTGTTTATTATCACATGTATCCCATTGTACAGTATCACCATGTCCTGTTATCAGTTTACAAATTTCTGCTAATCAAATTAATGATATAGAGCAAGCTATAAAAATGTATATATACTGTATATCTCAAAATTTGTTATTGAACTTTTTCTTTTACACATACAGTATGAAGACAGTTAATTGCTTTGTACATCAATTTGGTTATATTATAATGCATGTGATTGTGTTACTGTAATCGTGGTTAATAATTATCTACAAATATCTTTAATATAATCGTGATAGAAATTTCAGGCATATCATCTAGACCTAAGGCTGGACTATAAACCAAATGTATCAAATTACTAGTATTGTGAACCCCCTGCAAATCTAAATCTACTCTCATTTCAGTAAATAATCAGAATCTCATAAATTTAGAATAACAACAACCAACCAACTCAAACTGTAGAAGTCCAACATATTATGTATAACTAATCCAGACAAACATATACAAGTGAGCCAGCACAAGATAGTATATCATGTACTGAGGTGTAAAAAAACATAGCATTAACATACTCTTTAGGGTGTTAGTAATAATCAGTATATTTTAGTTGGCCAGAACACCCTACACCTTAGCTAATTGTGTGATTAGGCAAAGGATGGCAGCCTCTCCCTAATCACAAATCTATTTTTACACTGAAAACAGCTAACATGTATCAGTAATGCTATGAATATCTCTGGGCCATGGCTTTAAGAAAAGCATTGGATGTCATGATGCAACACCAATTCCTCCTCCAATGGCCAACAGCATGGATAAAATACAAATTAGGTGTTATACACAGCATACTAAGTCCAATCCTGTCTTGATTGAAAACTATTACAGTATCACATTAAGCTGTCGGCTGTACAATCTGTGTTGCGGTAATTCTGTAAAATATCTAATAACAGCAAAAACAAGTAACAGGGGAGGGCTGATGTGGACTGTACAGTAAGTGAGGTGAGAGAAGTGCTGACGGGGAAAGATTGTTGGTTTGTAAATAAATAACATCCCCTAAATGTCCTGGCGCATGTTCAAGGGGGTGTCGGAGCATGAAACCTTAATTCATTTCATACTTGACCATCATCATTTCTTTTCTTCAATACTTTAACCATGCAAAGAGAGCCAAACCTGAATGGTCAAAACAGCACACTTTGTGTGATAGATCTGGGGTCTATTTTTGGGTTTATTAAGTTATTTAAGCTAAATGACATGTATGTAATGTTAAACAGTTAAATCTTATTTTCAGTTATTACTCTTAATGTCACTCACTTTGAGCTGCATTTTGTGTATGTAATTATTACCATTATTATCTACGGATTAAACTACGATAAATCAAGTCACTGTTGGGGTGATGAATGGCCTGTTAAAACTGCTGTAATCAATGTAATGTCGTTAACTACTAAACGTCACAATTATTAAGTAAGACACATAATTATAAACTATATATGTAATCATAGTAATACAAATGACATTTAAATGAAACATTAATAATTTCTAAATATGGGTGACTCCCATCTATACAATATCTATGTCTCCATAAGAGTGATATAGTTTTAAAAACAATCTGGACACTAGACTGAAACTAAGTTGCACCAAATAGTGCATATTATTCTTTTGAAATCCCAAAGTTGAGCAGGAATTCAGTCCCATATCCCTGATTAGTTACTGGAGGAGACGGTTGAAGGCCAAACCATCTGAAAGACAAACTAAATAGAAAGAGCACAATTACGGCATTAAGACCTAGGAACTCAAACACTCTAAACAGTCTGATACACAAGCCGAGCTTATTAAAACCAGCTCAAACAGCTCAAGAAAAGTGTTTAACCATGGGAAGGAAGTCATTTTAACAGGAAAAATTACCTTTTAGAAGTCAAACTCTAAGTTTGCTGACATTTTGCTGTGTCAATTCCAGCAGCAGTACATATATACATGTTATTAATCCATGCCAAAAGACCACATTATGCTAGACACTGTGCTGCCTCACTGTCACTCATGCAACAGAAGACCACTTGCTTGAAAGAACCAGAAAGACTATCAACTACAGTGAAATACAAGCTGAAACTGAGGGCTCCTAATGGACTGATGCTTCTCCTGTGGCGAAAACAACCAGCTTATCCAAAGGAGGTAGAAGATCTTTAATTTAACACAAGATGTAAGAGTGAAGATCACTTGTTTCCTGTGTCAGCTGGCACTGGCTCATATTAGAGAAACCATGCATCAAGTTCATGATTTAGTAATCACAAGAAGACACAACACTTCATGTCAATGACCCAAGCAGCAGAGTGAAATTACAGCAGACTCTCAAAATGCTGGGGCAATTAATCATCCAGTCCTGAGTGCACTTAGTCATCACTGACAAATAAACTCGAAAACAGGTAGCATCTTTGCCTGACAGCTGTTGGTGTTGGCACTGTAAGAACCGTTGTGAGTGGTGCCTTTAAAATGCTGATGATTAAGGGGTCTGCAGAAATATCCCTGCACGTGTCTTAAAGCATGTAGACGTAATGGTAGTAAAAAAATTCATATGCAAATATAGATGCTCCAATTTAAAAAGAAAAAAAGAAAAAGGTGTCTACTGCAGACAGACAGTAAATGTAACCTTTTTACATCCTGAAGATGCTACTAAAATATCAAGGAATAGACTGATTATCAGCAGTTTGCAGATTATATATAATCTGCATTTTATTTGATTGATAACCAATAAGATTAATTAAAAAGTGTGCTACTTTGGCTCGGCTACAGCTGTGTGTCCATCTGCTCTGCTTCACTCATCACTGAGTCTGACTTAATGTCCCACCCACAACACCTTCTGATTGGCTACATGTTATACGAGTTATAGCCAATCAATACTCATCACCCTTGCCTCTGTTGACATGCAGGAGCCTCAAGCAGAAGTGTCTCATCCTCTCAAAGCTGGTTGAGCTTTTTACCTTGTGGCATTTGTACTTTACAAATATTTGTTATCGGTTTCATCAACTACTAATAACTGGTATCGGCCCTGTATGGACCAGTATTGGTCAATCCCTAGTATCAACAGCCTTGCTTTTGGAAAAGTATGCAAATTGAATTGAAGACGTGATAAACCTTCCTCATAAGCAATGACCTCTACCAAATGTTTCCATGGCTGCTGGCCAGAGTTGCAAAAGTGAACAGTATTTTGAACATTTGCTCATTATACTCAGATATACTCAAAGAATAGTTTCAGTTCAGTGATATTTGTGTGATGTCTTACATGTAGGATACAGTTTAATAGGCTTGAGATGAGGTGTTTCCAAAGACGTGCGAGACATTATCACATTAAGACCACCAGACAAATAGGGTCTTTCTTTCCCAATCCCATGACCAATGCTGCTACTAACCCTGACTCTGATCTTGCCAACAGAAAAGGCACACACAAGAACTAAATGAAAGGAAAGAATGGTGTGTGAAAGCACAGAAGACAACATAAAATAATTACAAAACATGTTTCCCTTTTCCTCTTTTTCCTACTACATTCAGAATAATCTTCACCATCAGTTCGAGAGACTATAAGCCACAGATCAGACTACTTTATTAAAATGGATACAAACTCAAATCAAGCCATTCAATCTCACACTGTGTACCAATATTTTAGCTTCTTATGTTAAGCCCAACTATACTAGCATCACATACTGAACCAAGAGTTTGGCTGAAGGGAACCTTAATTAAACTTCATTAAAAGAAATTAGAATTTTTGTTCATTTCACTCACTGCCTGTGGCACAAAAAAAGCCAGATGGAAAGTTTAAATTAATATTGCTTACAGAGAATAGAGCTTTCAACATTGGTGACCTTTCGACAACAACAGTATCCAGCCCACTTGGCAGATTGCAGTGCTGTGGGAAAAACACTCTTAGTTGGCCTAAAGAGCTAAACTTGACCAGAAAGATATGTCACAACACAGAAATCCACTAAGAGGATAAAAAAGAAGGAAAATGGAAAACCTGAATACTGAACCTCTATTGTCCTAGCTGATCGCTTAATGGCCTGCTTGTATCCACATTCTCAATTTCTCAACTTCGCCTCGCTGCTGATGAAGCAGAAAAGCTCTAGAGCGAGCGACAGAGAGAACATGTGGGTGTTGACTGGGACACAATGTGAGAGTAATAATTAATTCAAGTTTCATGCAGCAGGTCACTGGACACACTTGAGTCCTACAGAGCAGACAAAACTCCTGTACAACAAAGGACAGCACAATAATCCCAGTAATGTAGTATGGATCCTGTAACAATGCAGTGCTTCAATAGTGCTGTTCACTGACTGTATAGTCATAATTAACATAATTTATAGGTCCTTTAAATTGAGTAAACAATGGTCCAATGCCAAAACAGTCATGTAAGAGACAAGAGGCGAGACTAATACAAACACAATTTTAAAACCTAATTATCTAGCTTAGACATTTATAATCAAAACAGAAAGGAAAATCATTTCTGATATTATATTCTGAGACATGTGGCCTCTATTTAAAAGAATAATTCCAGTTATTTACAACTATATTCTGCTAGTTTTGGTGTGATGAAAAAAGAACAAACAACTTTTGCACACCATTTCATCTAATCAGTGTTCTGAAGCGTTCCTGTCATACTGTTGTTGAAGCGTGTGTATGTGTGTGTGAACCATTATAGTCTAGTATAAACAGGTAAACAACACCTTTTTCCACTAACCTTGTAATAGATGCGGACAACACCTATAACCATAAAACCAGTTTACATCAAAGATGGCCACAGCTTTATCATAGGAAAGCTTAAAAAACATAGCATTAATAATCAGCATATTTCATTTGTCATGTTTTTAATTTTGTTGACTAAACCCCCCCCCCCAAAAAAATCAATGACTATAACGTCTTAATGAAAATACATTTTCATTAAAAAAAAAAAGACTAAATCAAAATGATGTGCCCAAAAAGGTTTAAATTTGGGGGTGGGGGCGGCAGGTGCTCAAGCAGGAAAAGTGAACTCTTTAAGACCTTTTTAATAACAAATAGAATGCAATTTAATACCCATTTCACAGTCATATTGGTCCAAGATTGACAGAATAACAGTTGGGAGAAAAAGAGCTACAGTTATTTATTGAGTAGCGACGTGAATATATTGCCATTTATATATCACATTTTTGTCAGTACATCCGAGCTGTATATAACATTTTGAATATGGATATTGAAATCACTTTAGACTTTTGACAAGATTGCAGCACAAACAGCCTTTACTTTAACTATTTGAGTGTATTTCTTATTCATAACAGCATGTTTCAGAAGCTTCTAGAAGTTGCTCTCCACAACATGCTTTTTATTGGGAATTTATGCCATGGGCCAAATTAATAAATAAATAAAACAGAAATAGTCTTGCAAAAACTGCACCTACTGTATGTAGTCAGAGGCCAAAGGGCAGGTACTTCTGCATCCCCAGAGTTCATTTGTGCATGTGCCTGCTGTAAAATGTTTGTTTGCTCTTTCACAGAGAATAGGGGCTTTTGGTCACAATATCCATCACAACTTTTCAAACCACGTCTGCAGCATAATATCAGGAAGAACATGCAAAAACCAATACATGTGCTTGTGTGTTATTTCAGCTCAGCAGAAGACTAAGTGCAGTGAAAAAGAAAGCTGTATTTAATGTCTTAGCATAAGATAAGCTGGAAGCGCCATCCCTGTTGTCCAGACAGCGCTTACCCATTGATAAGATGTTTTAGAGTCCATTTAATATATTTAGGCCCTGTGTGGTTTCAAAATACAGAGGAAGACAAGAATAAGGAGAGAGGAAGTGAAACTTTAGATGTAGGAGAGAAAATGCTCAGCCATTTAAAAGGTGCCCTGCAACACAAAACCGTTTTTTTATATAAATATGTTAGGTCCATATGCAGGGTAGGAAATTAGCAATTTTTTTTCCAAAGTGGCGGGTGGATTGTAAAACATTCCTTGTAACGGATTGGACAGCTTTGGTCAATGAGTGCTGTTGCTAAGTAACAATAATGCACAGTGGAATCGCGTTACGTACTGAATCCCCAACATTTCCAGATTTTACTACATCATAATAATAACATACAAATACCAAAGGCTTTTTATTGTGAAGAACTTATGGGAAATGAAACCGTTTACAGCCGGATCTTTTACTACGCTTATTTCCATCAACTCCAGACTTTAGTCGAGTGGTAGCGCTGAAAACCACTATAGTCCGTGACAACATGTAGTTGAGCTGAAGTACAGACAAAAGCAAAATTATCGGGGAAAAAAATGTGGCGACATATACCCGGTGTTAAGAGGCCCGCCGCGGAGTCGGCGCTAGCTGTTGAGGGCAAAGTAAAGAAAAAGAGAAGGTACTTTTTGAACAAGGGGCGCATTGATGTTGGGAAAACGAGGAAACAGTTAGCCTACCTTCCCGACGACCAGTCCATGCACTGGGCTTACTGTCGAACCTACACGAAATGCAAACAATTCGTATTGGTTATATCAAGCGCACTGCGACACAGCTGGGGAAGACGGGGCCCAGGAGCACAGTGTGTACAAACATTTATGGTACTCAGCAGATACATCCTAATGAATTTAGGGATCACCTGATAGTCCCTCTAGCGCCACCATGAGGTTGACATTTCAGATAATTGGAGGATGCCAGGATATTTATCTTTGTATCCATCTACAAGGAAGAATGTGTTTTTCACACACACCTGTGTATCTTATATTAAGTATGCCATAATAATGCTGTTTTGGGCTTGAGAAATATGTTCAGGAGTGAAAATGTTTGGTAACCATGGTGGCTGTAGATCATCATCAACTATCTATATCAACTGGTAAAAGAAACCTTCCCCATCTTTTTACCTCTAAGCACAATGTATCCACTATTGGTACTGCCTTAAAACATTGGAGCTAAAATATGTATTAATAATAAAAAATAATGTATTGAAGCAATTCAAAATATTTTTATAAATTTGAATTCTGGAAAAAGTGGCTGGTAAAATTGGGTAGCTACCAGACACTGTGGTTGTTGGGCAAAAATGTTAATTTCCTACCCAGTCCATATGTGTTTGTGTTATGTCGTGAATGTGAAAATGAACCGCTACCTCCTCTGTCAGCTCTAGCCACAAAGAAATAAGGGGAGAAATCAGGCCAATTACAAAAGCTGGTCAGTCTGATGTCATGTTGCCTGAGCTCATTAATATTCATAAAGGTTGCTGATAGGCAGGCTCTCATTGGCTAGCTGTTAGCCAATCAGAGTCAAGCAGCTTAGCTTGTTGAATATTAATGAGAATTGGCACTAATCGAGTCTTCCTGCAGGCTTTCTATACCACGCTAGAATGGCTTGAAACAAGGTAACCAAGGCATTTTTTCCACAAAAGAGTCCATGGTAGAACTACGGACATTGCCACAAAGTAATGAAATACGTGTGGCAGGGCAACTTTAAAGTTAGAAAACAGGCCACAAGCCCAGTAGAAATAGGACAAAGAAAATGAGTTTGATTATTCCACTTAGAAAGTACTTTAAGAAAAACAACAACAACAAACACAATGGAGTTTCTAAGAGCAAGTCAGACCAGTAGGAGAGGAAGCAGGTGGCATGTAACTCAAAGATTGATGGTTGCTGGGACGTGCAGTTTATAGAGGGAGTATGAGTTCAGAGAGGTCAAATCCATTATGAGCCAGCAAAGGTTTAATTTCACAGGAACAATTGGCTGTTGCATTCACACACAACAGTTTTGAGAGACAGAAAATAGAGAATTAAGTTACATATGGCTGGAAAAAAGCAACAACAAGGGATCAAAAGCACCCTGAGGATCATTTATACTTGGACAGCACAGTGTTTGTGATCTCTGTGAAGAGCTTGGCTAAATCTGGCAGTGATGTTATGTTATGTTACAAGGAGACTCTGATCTCTTTGTCCCTATCTCCCTCGTCATTGAGGACTGAGCTGATCAAACAAATCGGCCACTGCCGCCACACGAGGATTACATCCAAGACAAATAAGGACAAGTGATTCGATACACAGCCCCTGCAGAGCTAAATGATGTGGATGATAAACATGCCATCTGTCATTTCATAACATCCTTTTGCAAGCTCAGACAATACAGTATTCTATTTAGATTAATAAAGCTTTTCCGTCAGACTCTATTTTACAGATGTCATCAGAATGCATTTGTTACTTAATTAGTAAATCATTATTTATTGCCATTTAAACTGGTGTAATAAAATTAACTGCAGCCAACACTCAGTCCCACTAAAGAGAGATTCATCACTTTTCACATTGGAAAGAGAGCAAAACAATACATTAAATACATTCTTCAAAAATGTTTTAAATTCACTGTTAATGGAGGGACATTTTTACATGTTACTTTCTTACTTTATTTAATTAATAATTTCTTTAAATAATTTTTATTTATATTTTATATAATTCTTTAATAATGTTTTCCAATTTAATAGCGGAGTTTGTCACCTAAATGAGCTCAGATGTCTACTGTATACACTAACACTGGAAATAACCTTGACTTGTCCACTACAAATCAGCCAATATTCACCAATATACTGTAATATTAGGTACACCGTATATACACAGCTGCATCCAATCATCTCAACCAGATACACATGTATGCACACAAATACGCACACACACACACACACACACATTCCTGAGCACAACGGAAATGGAAGAAAAAGGTACTTACAAGAGGAATACTGCGTCTCTACCCATCTCTATTTTTCCCTCCAGACTTTGCAGGACAATAGAATGTTTAAAGGAAAAGAAACAAGTGAAGAGGGAAGAGTTGGAGAAAGCCGTAGGACATTCTATTCAGAACTTAAACCCCTGCTGGAGCAGAGTAAATAGCTTTTGGAGAGAAAGGAGGAGAGAGAAAGAGGGAGGGGGTGGGAAAACGAGACAGCGAGTGAGAGGGTGACTACAAGAGAGAGGAAGAGCGAGTGTTGGAGCGAATGTAAAGGGGGAAAAAAAACAGTCAGGACCAGGAGGGGTGGAAAAACACGACAAATTAAGCTTGTTTAGAGATGCTGTCCGAATTCTGTTTCAGGACCATGGACAGAGCTCTACCTTTTTCTGTAAAGGTACAATTGCAGGAAGGATGTGAAATAAAGAAGAAAAGAGAAAGATACAAGAAAAGAATAAAAGAGGAATAACACAAGAGGATAAATATGTGTAGTGACCAAACCCCTACAAGTAAATCTTGTGAATACCAGTTTACTCCTAACACATAATAAAAGTCTGTTGAAGTGAAACATCACCCAAGAACAGTCAGATAATGCCGATGCAGCTCAATGCACTATTGTCTGAACTCAAGATACACATCTTCTGGCATGCTGGGCACATCAGGGTCATGTGCCGGAAGAGAGCTTCTACTAGGAGTCTCTAACTGCAGCTATTACTTCCCTGCCTACCTCAGCTGTATCTGTCTGAACTCTGCTACACCCAGAGAAACCACTTACTGGATGACTGGTTCCAGCATTCACGAATTTCTCAATTTGTCCACCATTTTCCACTAAACCTTCACAGTTTCCACAAAAATTCACCATCTAAGCATATTTTACTTGTGTTAAATTCAAACAGGAGCACATGCCAGACAAGCATATTAAAGCCACCACTGGAACCAGTGATTCAACGAGCTGTGAGCTCACTTTCACAAGCAGTGGCAAGAACAAGGCAGGGAACACATAAAAGAGATCATGTTGAAGTGAAGTGAAACACTGCCACCTGCTGAACTTTTGCCCAATGAGCTGCTAAAAATCCAATCTAAACCTAAATTGGAACAAGATGCACTCATGGAGGGACAGGCAATTTACGAAAGAAGGCTTATAAATGGAAATGCTGCAAATGTCACACCAGTACTAATGAGAAATTCATGTAATGGATACAGGATTCAGGTCATTTGTACATAGAAAATAATCTCATGGCTCAGAGACAAAGAGAATCTCGAGATTCAAGTTGAAACAGAAGTCTTACAGCGCATTTTTGGATTTAAGATTTTAAAACCTGCTTCTAGGGCTGAGATGAAAAGATAGCACTTTGGTCGCTATCCACTAGAGCTGGGCGATATGGAGAAAATCAAATATCATGATATTTTTCACCAAATACCTTGATCGATATTGTAGGGTTGACAATTGGTGCTTTCACAAAATATGAGATTTGTGATGAATAATCGGTTATGTTGATATAATAACTATGTGGCTAAATGCAAATAATAGAACAGCTAGAGCAGTCTGGTGTGTTCAAACAATTACATTACTCTACTGTAATGCAGCCTTTAAAACCAACACTTGTGTCACATCGGGATATTACGATATCCCCAATTTAAGACAATATCAAGCCACATATATCAATATCAATATAATATCGATATATTGCCCAGCCCTACTATCCACACACAATGTGCCCAGGGTTTATACTGTGCTCCTTCTCTGTGGTGAGGAGATCATTATGGGCTCTTTGTTCCACTGACAGAGAGGACAGGTTAATGAATGTCACAGATCCATGACTTGCTAACACAATGGAGATACCAAGATGCTCTGAAAGAGCCTAATAGCAAAATGATTAACATATAGCCATTTAGTAAGGTGTTGGAAGCATTACTCTCAGTTGCATCAACGCTATACATAATACACTTCATGAATACTTCATTTTATGTAGACAGACCCACACAATGTCTTTTCTCACATTCTCTGAAATCCTCCTCCCACAGATAGATTAGCTGTGAAAGGAAATGAAAAACACAAAGACACACACACACTCTTTCACTAAGCTTTGAAGCAGTTACTGAGTCAAAGGTTTAACAAAATAAAATTAACTGCTTCATCAAATAAAGGTCTAATGCATGGTAAGCAATTATAGCATTGATACAGTAATTACTACAGATTTAAACATGTGTGTTTTAAACAAAGTATTTTTGTTCTGAATGTGTTACAATCTACAACGTGCTATGAAGGTAACAGTGAACCTGGTGGGACGAATGGCAGCAGACTCACAGAATCTACGATACACAGAAGCAGACGTCTTTGTTTGTTTTCATGCATTTAAATGGCAACAGCTTGCTAAGAATGGTGGGATGAAAAGATTCATCTTGCAAATGCTATGGTACCACATTTGGTCTAACAGCTTGCCTGACATCAAACCTGTAACAGAAACAGCTGCTCTTCCCTTTACTATGTATCAAACAGATACACTATGTTTTTACTTTTAAAAGGCATTTGTAGCTACTGGATTCTGAAATATTTCTGTATATTTTGTGCCTGATGAACTTCCTTTAAAGTGCAAGGTTTGTTCAACACATATGTGGGAAAACAAAAAAAGCTAATAATTAAGAGGGGACAATATATAAAAAAGGACATTGAATTGTGGTGGTGTAGCTGGATCAGCATACTGTAGTTGAACTTGACAACAGACCATGCTGCAGAAAATATATTTTGCAACACAAACAATCAGACAGTATAGTAGGTAGTTTAATAGCCTAACCTTTTTAAAATACAAATGCACCAACATTCCTCTCCTGCTTACAGTGGTGAGCTAAAAAGTACTCTCATTTTCCCAGTCTATATTTAGTGAGCTGACTTTCAAATGGAGGCCAGAGGAACTTATAGCCTGTCTCAGTCTCTGTGGACCCTGTCTGCATAAGACTGGGGCAGAGAGGCTTTGGGATGATGCCAGGGTGAAAAGTGAACAAAAAATGGTCCTCCCAGGCTTTTCCCACAGCCTTTGACCTGCAACACCTAATACAACTATAGAAGAGAAAGGCGAGTATTCACTTGTCAGGCTGAATGGAAGCCTAGTTTTTAACGGTACCATTAGCATACTCTCATTTGTTTTCCAACTCCACTAAGCAGACGGCACTGCCCTCTTCTGGCTCACACTGGAATCTAAATTACATTCAAGAAGGAGGGTGTGAGCTGAAACACCACCTGTGCTGAATATCAAATGCCAGGGGAAATTGGAAACTCAAATATAACCAAATATCTGCAGACCATAGAGACAGAGCACATCTTGTCAATTTTGTCTGCTAGCAAACAATAGAAAAAAGCCTAAAAACTGCTGTGTGGAGATATTCACTACCAACACCCCTCCGGTGGGGGCAGTGTGCTCAACATACTAAACCAGTGCTATACACAACTTTCACTTTGGATGTTGATCACAAGATAAACACACTCTTGTATGTTTTGTATGTTTCCCTATGACTGTATCAGCTCAGCCTAGATTTATCAAGGTCAAATTGTGACTACTAATATCAGTGCCTCATGGGTGTGTTACCCTCCTACAGCTTGCACTCAGGTTATAAAAAGCATTTCATGCAGCTTACATTTTCAATACAAGTAGCTGCTCGCTCCAGTTGCCCTTACCAGACTGATCGTTCATCATGCGGATTGCTTTAGCTTTGGCCAACTCCAGTGCTGTGACCCATCTCTGCCGCTCCACCTCTGTGCTAGCCTTCAGGTGGTAGGTGCGGCCGCCACTGCTCAGGACAATATTGCAGGCATCTTCTGTATCGATGTGTGCTGTGGCCAAGTTGATTGTTCCACGGCACGTATGGGCCATCTCTGCCTGCGTCCTGAAACAAAATACCAGGCAGAGAAAGAGACAGAGAAAGACAGAGAGAGAGAGAGAGAGAGAGAGAAACAAGAAAGAGCTGACAACACTGGTCTAGGACATCTTCTATCACTTGTTGCAGGTAGGATAGTACCTTTAAAATTGACATTCGTACAGCCAATAAGCACAAGCAGGTAGGCAAAGAGGGACAGAGACATGCCACGGATTGTATTTTAAACTTTACTTTGAAAGCCATGCAGCAGTGGAAGTACTTGGTTATTTCACTAAACACACACCTTCTCTGTAGCACATTTATGAAACCTAAATTTGTATTAGCTAATGTTAAACAAATTTGATAGATCTAACTTCTCTGCATGGCCCGCCTGCCCTGCTGTGAGTGTGCTGCTATATAGCCTTCACTAGGACCAACTGTTGCACAGTAAGTGGGCCACAGTAGTCTAGATAACAAGGCCATTGTCTGCCTCCAAGCCTCTGTATTGGATAAAACCAAACCATTAACAGTGTTAACAAAGAAAGAACAGAGTGCAAGAGGTGGTGTAAGAAAGAAAACAAGATAACGGGGAAGAGAGCCAGTGCAGAAGAGCAAGAGATTAGAACAAAGAGCTATGTGTAAATGTATATACTGTATGTTTCCAAAAGCATCTTCCAATAAAACAAATGCAGCAAAAATGTCAATACTGTTGTACATCACCCAAAACAGAAAAATACTTTATTAAGACATCATGTGTCAATTAAAAGGTTATTGATAGAACAGAAATACTACAACTAACATGATTAACTAAAAAAAAAGACAATTCAAGAGAAACGTTAACAATTGCGTGGTAGGAAGCTGACTGTCATTCTTTCACGGTTAGACAAGCTATGGCGCAAAGCAGAGTTGGAACATCATGTCACACAGAGAGCTGAGCGTATGCAGGTCTTCACTCCAGCCACAGACAGCTAATTTTGCTGATTAATGCCCTCAACCACAGAACAGCAACTAATCAGCGAAATTACATGCTGTGGTTGTTGTTTCACAATGAACAAACACGTCCTCAATCCTCCGTGTCACACAATTGCCCATCCATACTCTAAGAAACAACCACTTCGAAGCATGCAGCCGTACAATCATGTGGATGCATCTGTATTTGTTTGTAGGTGCGAGATCCCTTCATCCTTCCTCAGTGAGCCCTCAATGCCACGAGCAGCTGCCTCTCAGCAGCACTAAACTCTACACCAGATCCACTCCCAGTTGACACTGACAAAGTGGCTGCCGCCTTATTAAGTCAGAGGTTGAAGAGTATTTATAAGTTCTGCCAGGCAGCGGTTTCCCTCACACTGCTTCTACTGGCTGATGTCAAGTCTTGTTTTAATGCCAATCCAGAACAAGCGCTTCAGTGTACCGCTATTCTGCCGGCGCACGGTGCACATCAGTTGACAGATGAGACTACACTGTGGGCATGCAAAGCCTTGTGGAGGGTGGGCAGGAACCCTCAATAGCCCAGTTTCCAGTCTCGCCCAGCCCGAGCTCAGCTGCAGAGTCCTGGCTGTAAGTGGGTCAATAAACTGAGTGTGCTGCTAATAAGTAAGATGACACTGGTCACTTTGGCCCTGAGGGAAGAAGAGGCCATGCAAAGTCCATGAAATAAACAATCAGTCAAGGAAACTATAAAAGCTGGGAAAGAGAGACTACAGGGGCATTAAGGCACTAGTAGGGGAGGGGCAAAGGTGAGTGGGATTAGCTGAGGACATGAGAGGGCTCTGCATGTTGCGCTGAGCCAGGAGAGAAATGCAGTGCTTTACCTGTCAGTCCCCTGTGCACATATCCTCATAAAACACTTATCCACCGATCTGGAGCATGTAATGACAGAACAACAACCAGTGAACAACACAGAACAGACGGCCATAAGCATGAGGAGGCATACACAGACAGGCAGAGGAAATAAGACACAGTACCCAGAGCATGAGAATGTAGATAGGTTTTGCTGTGGCTTGGG
The DNA here is from genome assembly GCA_013375575.1 of Percina caprodes. Taxonomy (NCBI): domain Eukaryota; kingdom Metazoa; phylum Chordata; class Actinopteri; order Perciformes; family Percidae; genus Percina; species Percina caprodes. The sequence goes on along the minus strand of JABXJD010000239.1, from coordinate 825,026 downwards.
GCAGAAATATCACAAGACATGGAGGGAGAGAGCCAGCTGGGTAACGTGTAGTGCTGAAGACAGAAAGGAAATATAAGACAAGAAAACCAAAGCAATGATAGCAATGATACTGCAACATGGACAGCATGACATGACCTGCTAAAAGCCTGAGACAATGAGATAGTGAGAATGTGACCAGACTCCCTGCTCTTTCGAACGTCACCAAGCTTCTCTGACCTTCAAATAAAACACAAAGACCACCTGAACACACACACACACACACACACACACACACACACACACACACACTCTTCAGGCAAAGTTCTACCTTCCCCACCACGCCTCCCTGAACCTAAAAGCTGAGTTTGCCAGCAGTAACACAATAACCTGACTCACCAAAGGGACACGAATGGTGCCAAACCCCCACTGAGCACTTAAACTGCTACTATCTGGTTACTATCCCGCAGGTGAGAAGGATACGTGGCAGGCCTACTCTACTATGAAAGTCAAGGCTGGATTCGCTGATATGGCAGCTTCAATAACACTCAAAGCTTTAATGGCTCGTAATCTACTCTAAAGCCCCAAGATGGCTTTACTTTAACAAGTGGGTAAGTAATGCTGAGGAGTATTAAAACTGGGAGGAAAAGTCAATTAAGAAATTAAAAATCCAGTTCAGTGAGAGGACAAAGATCTTGTCATATGTCCTGGCGAGGCTATTTTGGATGATTTAAACTAAAAAGGACCAGACACAAAGCTGATGTGGTATAAAAAACAGCCAGCCATGCAGTGTCAGAGCCAAAGTAATCAATAACAAGTGCAATGTTGAATCTCTGTAAAACTCATTACACTTTAACAGGCGCAAGTGCTGAGTGTGTTGGTCCGCCCACAGAGTACACGCATCAATTATGGTCCTCCATTGCCCTTTGGTTTCTCAGATACAAGTTGGAGAACTGAGCCCTTGCTTTGACAACAGCCTTTGAAATGAAAGTGATCTCTCAGGTTATTGGCTGAGGCTTCTAATTGGCAGTTGGTTACTATTGATTTATCAGAAATACAACATGGCCTTAAGGACAAAAATACTGAACAATGCAAATCAAACAACTGATCAATCCATGTTCAACTACATCTGATGTAACACAAGTCGCTAGGGCTTTAAAGTGCAACCATTTAATGTCTATCCATTAAATCCTGTCATACACTTATCTAAATTGACATTTTTAAATCCTTAAAAAAAAAGGAACTACATGTTTCTTACAGTGCTTCAACTTCAAAGACAAAAAAAGAACTGACAATATTAAGTGCAAGAGCACCAACTTAAGACAAAAATGTTATTGTTATAGTGTAATAAAATAGTGAGTGGCAATAGTATAAGGCTATTTACACCTAGCATATTTCTTTGTGTATTTGTCTCATATTTGTAGGACAAGAGAACAAATCTGCAGGACACAATAATCCCTTGACATACAAAGAAGACTTGTTGTTAATATTCATTAACATGTCACATTTGTCTGTTTCCCTTTCACTTCCCTCACAATAGAAGTGCAGATAGTTGGCCAGAGGAGACACAGACAGAGGAATACAAAGCCTGGAGAGTCAGACACACACAATGTGTTCTGCCAGGAAGACATCATTGGAGGGGACAATTTGTGCGCTTCACTGCTTCTGTGCTCAGGTGTTGGCGGGCTACCTTTACTTCAGGGACAACAGTCACCTTACAAGATAATTGACTATTACTAGAGGGTAGAGGCAACAGTCATCATTCCTTTCTTCACAAGCTCAAGCAGGAGTAGGGCTTTGGCTACCATATATCGGTGTCAAATTGCACTGCTGAAAACAAAAGAGTGTTGTAGACTGTAGTATTTTCATAGCCAAAATGTTGCATAGCAGTCACAAGACCCAGACTCAAACCCCCCCCACCAACAAGAATTCACTTTGCAAAAGAGCATTTAAACAAGGCAGTCAATCCCTTCCTGCTTCACAGCTGAATTTGCTCTTTAACCTCCCAGTGTAAGATGGCATTTGAAAAGACAATTATCGTTGAGGAATCAGCTTAGTGTCGCATTCATTATTTTTATTACTGCCAGCAATTACATTTTGTAGTTTTTTTTTTTAATCATATCTGATTTGTGAGGACACTTAAAATTTACAGTCACCGCTTTGACAAATAGTACTTTTAGCCAGGGAGCGATCTACGGGGGATCCATGAGCAAAAACGTGATTTGTGAGATTTTGGGGGTTCTCTAAAAATATTGACGTTGACATTGATATGTCATTTTGACGTGCAATTTAAGTGTTGTGTAATGTGATTATCGTGGATTATTATGTGTAAAATTACAAAAATCTCATGAATTCATTCATGACAGCTTCAATAAAGTTAACTATAAAGATAACTATACATGCTATTCTTGTCATGGGCATCAAGGCGTGGCAGAGCTGCGGCGCAAATTCAACCCATATGAATCTTTGAGCATGGCCTATACTAAAGATTCTTTGAAAAGATATAAACGTTGGAGGCCATTAATCGGCCCACAAAGTCCTTAAAATCCATTCTACAGGTAGCATCATATAGCCATGGCATAAAGAAAACAATGCAGTTTAATTACTTTTGATTTTACTAAGAGAATAGGCTCGTTCGTGATGAGCCAGGTCTGCGCAGAATCGATCACCGGCGATCGGCGCCCGTTGCATGCCGGTTAGATTTGGGTCCGACTTGCTTTGACGTCATGCATACGTAGGCAACAATAATCTCACGAGAGCAAGGCGGCCGCAGTTCTGAGACGCAGGCAGCGCAGTTGCTTTTCACCGACTGCAAGAGCCAGGCAGACCCAGAGCATGCTGGGAAACGCCGGCCTCTCATCTGATTGGTTCACAATCGACTCAACATTATGACATATTGTATAAACTTGTTATTGTTTTTGAATCGGAGGGATTTTAACTGCTATTTGTCTGATTTAAAGGCTCATTCTGCACAGAACACACGTTGTGTGGCTGATAGTTACGTTTAGAAGTCAGAGAGACTAAATCTGTTCAGATCGGATCATCTACAGTCTGTTAATTAACATCAGCAATTAACAGATCGCATGTAGAACATTTTAGAGTTACTCTGTCATAATTAAAACAATTAAAACTAGAGACTGTGTACAAGCTGATATCGGGGTCTGATAACATTTTATTAAATCCAAATCGCACCACAGTGTTTTTGTCACTTCCTGTCCAGCCTGAAGGCGGCTAAAATCGGCTGGAAACCGTCCGATTTTACCGCAGCTTTTTTGTAAGATTTTGTAATCTTCATCTGTAAAGGCCATTTTTTTTAAATGGGGTTTTCCTTATACTCTGAGTCAGAAAACTCAACTGCAGTAGCACTTAACACAAAGCTTTCCAGTTTCACTTCTGAACGCATTTACAGAGGGGTTTGTTCAGATATCATTCATAGCCTAATTTATGTAACATTTTATCCCTAAAAACGTGTCCAAAATTTTTTATTTTATGGCTCTTGACACCCTATTCTGATTAATGCAGTGATAAAAATGATACATCTATTTAAAAAAAACTGTAAAACCCATCGACTCAAATCTGTCACCAAAATAAAAGAAGAATTTGGAATCTGACTTCTACTTTGTGTACATTTTTTTAGTGACGTCAAATTGCATGTGTATCTAAAATGATTTTTTTTTTCTTCATTATGGATATTTGAAATTAAGATAACTGAACAATTGGATTGTAGCTATCTGAAATTGTAGTGTTTCCTAATAATTATATTGCAGATATTCAGAGATTCAGAAACATAAGATTGACTTTATTGAACCCACACTGGATCAAACTCCTGCCACTTCAAGTCAAGTCAACTTTATTTGAAGCGGCCGAAATGGGTTTCCTCAGGAGGGGGGCTGGCGTCTCTCTTAGAGATCGGGTGAGAAGCTCAGTCATCCGAGAGGAGCTCGGAGTAGAGCCGCTGCTTCATCGCGTCTAAAGGAGCCAGTTGAGGTGGTTTAGGCATCTGGTGAGGATGCCTCCAGGGCGCCTCCCTAGGGAGGTGTTCCAGGCACGTCCAGCTGGGAGGAGGCCTCGGGGAAGACCCAGGACTAGGTGGAGAGATTATATCTCCAACCTGGCCTGGGAATGCCTCGGGATCCCCCAGTCGGAGCTGGTTAATGTGGCTCAGGAAAGGGAAGTTTTGGGTCCCCTGCTGGAGCTGCTGCCCCCACGACCCGATACCGGATAAGTGGATGAAGATGGATGGATGGATGGATGGATGGATGGATGGATGGATGGATGGATGGATGGATAATATGTGCCAGACATACAGAACAATTGAAAATTCGTTTCTCTCCGACCCACGGTGCAATATATGCACTTGTCTTATCTGGATGGACAAGTAGACATAATTAATATTAAATAATGTTGTTGTGTTGAGCCAGTAGCTTTTAACTTAACACATCTACGTAGCCTACAGAAATACAATACATTTCTATTTTAATTGCCTATAGATGTAGAGCCTCTCAAGTTAATCTAAGCGGATCACATTTTGCCACAGCAGTTAGCTGCGTTCAGCTGAGTGTAAAACCTCATTTAGCTTATGTTTAATTTACAGGCTGTTTTGAAGTATAAACAGATCTCAATACACTTAATTCATGCTGCAGGCCTACTGCCATTGGATTAACTTGTGATGCCGTTGCAAGAACGAAGACTGCCAACGTGGATGGCTGTGTCGATGCCTGCTCACAACTGGCTACTACAAACGCAGTGTTTTCCAAGAGTTTTCCTTTATCAGTGTTATATTTGTAGCCTATCATTCCGTTATTAATCTGACTTCAAGTCGATTTGAGATGCTTTCACACAGAGATAAGTGAAACATACTTCCATGTGGAGATAGCTGTGCCAACGACTCATGCCAGATTAACTTGTGTCATTTCGATCCCGTTGATTGTGTTTTATATTTAATTCTACCGATGTGCGTTATTCCCATGGTAGTCTACACTACACATTACTACTCATTCATCACATTTAGACACGAGTCACAACGGTCGAACTCCCATTTTATAGCCATTTGGATAGCTAGTGCAGGTGTGAAAAGGTGAATATCAGGCTTGTGCTCTTGTCTTTATTGTAAGCTTGTTTGTTATTTATAATAGGTTGGGCACAGTTTTACAACTAATTTAAGCGTGAATGTCACTAAATCATTTACAGTACAGAGACTGTGGTAGAGACGCAACGTTACACTCGCCAGACGATGAGTGATATTTTCGTAATGAAAACGGCTCATTAGTTCATGTATGTCTGATCGGGTCCAAAACCACTGTCCCAGCAACCCGTTCCTACCGTAATGTTTCACAAGACTCCGACAAATGAATGGGAAAAAGAGGCGAATTGATCAGAATTGTTTACTTAAGCGGTGCAGTCCGCCTGCAACACAATAACCAGTTATAACTCAAAAACACCGGCCACTACCCTAACCCCTCTTGCTCCTCTCTCCCGTTAAACTGGAACAGCAGTGGAGACTGGAATAGCCGACATACATAGTTTGTTAAGGATAGCAGCTTGGGTGCATCGCTTAGGCCTAATTGAACGGAGGAATTATGGTAGTTTGAGTATTGAACCATTGTTCATGTGAAATCTCAAAGACAGCCTCATGCTTTGTTCATAGACTATTTGTGGGTTGCGGTTTGACCTATTCCTGTCGATGAAGTATCATAGAGTAAATCCTGTATAATGCATACACTTGTAGCCATTATATATCTTTGTAAGTTGCTCCAGTGGGCACATTCATGCTGTGAACCATTTTATTAAGAAAACTGGGTCAGACAGAGTAAACCAACAACTGCAACTAATACTTCATCTCTCCTTTTATGTGGACCATGCATACAGTATATACACAGGTTGTTTGGGACTTCTTGGAGTGGCATCATTAATTGCGTCATACCCATCTCATTGTACAAAATGTCCTGATGTTGGGTCTATTCATGAAATGATATTCTGGGCAAGAAAGACATTTTGACACCAAACACAATAATCAATAACAAGTTTAAATAGACAAAAGCAGTAAAGTTAAAGCAAGCAAGCTGACTGAACATGCAAGAGCCCAGCAATGGAAGCAATGAAAAGTACCAAGCTTTGTGTCTTTAATCATAACACAGAGGTTGGCTTGAGTGAAAGCTCTGAAAATGCTAGGAAATTGGACCTATTCTGTCACACATAGCTACTGTTCGCAATGTCAATACGGAACTTCCTCAGACTAGACCATGTAACAGTTAATTCACCTAATAAGGTTCTACATCACAGTACATTGAACATCATCTGACAATGTATCAATTGTTGTTCTTGTTGTAAAAAAAAAATTGAGTTTGGATTTATTTTTAGCCATTCAATAAACAAGACTTAATTACTCAATTTAAGTTACTAATATGACATAGTAATCTAATCAGACCTTCATTATCTTTCACAGTATACAGTACTCGTTTGTGTTTAGTGCTGGGAGAATGAATACATGTTTGTCATGCTTTATGATTTCTTGATGGTGCCTCGACACCATACCTGCAGAAACATGACTCCCTTGCAAGAAACAAGTCAGCCACAGGTGGCTATTGTAAAGCTAATAACGTTAGCTCGCATCTAGCAACTGCGTGATCAGAGTGAGGACAAATGATAATCATAGCGACCATGTCTTGCATCTTGTTACAGTGATCATACGGAGCAGCTTGGCTCGGTAACGATGAACAAATGCATTTCGCAGAAATAATCATAGCCTACATGACGTTTATAGGAAATGCAATTTTGAAACGGTGACATTGTCATAAAAGGAGACAATTAGGACGTCGACTTCACTAACTAACTAGCTAGATGTTTAAAGACCTGTTGTAGTAACGCTATCACTGAGGAGCAAACAGCTGTCACCGACTGAGGCTAGCTTAGTTTTCTAGCTAACGTTAACATCTGTACCAACTGTAGCCGCATGGTTATTGAATTAGAAGTATTAATATTTAGTGCTGCTGTGTGTAGGTATGTCCGTGTCAGTGACTTCCTGCAACAGTCAGTCAAAGTAAAAACGTCCACGGTTTTGTGACTGTCAGCTTTAGCTAGCTTAGTAAACAGACAGTTGATTCTGCCCGTTTGACAGCTAGCTTTAGCCTGATGCTAGCCAGCTGAGGCAGCCAGCAGTCATGATGCGCCGAAACAGAAATATGACTCGCTGATGAGCGCCCAATTGGCGTTTATTTTTCAGAAATATCGCACACTGTGTCTTCAAAATTTACCTGTAATATGAGAGCAGGCCATTGCTGAGGACAAACCATCGCCGCTGGTACCCTTTCAAATAGTTGGTCCATTTAAAAAGCCAGCCTTTGTAAGTATCCGACCCTGGGGCCGGGGCCGGGGCCGCGGCCGCAGCAGAGGCGGGTGCCGAGCCCTTCCCTTGCTCGCTCATCCTCCGCTCCGCCGCACGCCGAAGGATGAGGGATGCACCGGGGACAGGGGCACTACCCCACCGGGACAACCGGGGCGAGTACGTCTCGGCACTGACGAATGAGCTCGACGGAGGAGGTCCCCCGGTCTAGGGCGAGAGAAACACTATGAATCCTTTTCACGTGGCGCCGGAATTGACACCAAAGGAAGAACGATAAGTGATGCCTACACTTTGCTGAAGCAGACTGCAGATGATAGCCTACACCCAGTACACCCAGTAAACATTGAGACGTTGAGTGCCCGTAGTTTGAACGTCCAATCAAGACGTCGCGTTACGGTTCAAAAACAGTTCCATAGTATGGCCAGTGGACTTCGGTAATGTTAGACAGTCACATATTCGAACTTCCGGAATCAATTACTCTATAGCGAAATGTTGTTAAATCACAAACGACTTATCTTTCCTATATTAGTAAGGTTAACAACGAGCTACAAACTCATTTTCATTCTTCCGTCCTTCAATCTGGAGAAATAACATTGGTCTGTACGAGCAGCCGATGGAGAGACGGCAGTGAGCCGAGTGCTAAGGGACCGTCTACAAATTAAAACACCGAAAAGAGATACCACAAAATATAAATTAATTTACTGATTAAATAAGGTATTGCCTCCAATAAGGTATTGCCTCGGACCAACAGACTCAAGGACTCCGTTGTCCCTCATGCCATCAGGCTATACAACTCCTCACTAGGGGGGAGGAGGAAATAGGGCTGAGAGGACAATACAATACATACATTCCATCATTCATACATACAGTACACATACAGACATACATACATGCACACCTGGACTTAAATCCACACCTGGTCACTTTATCACTTTAACACTGGACTCAACACTGACACTTTAATAATAATTTATGGTCTTTTCTTTGTTTATTTGATGATTGTTCTTATTGTCTTTTATACTGTCTTTTTATCTATTTTTTTATTTCTTTTTTCTGGCTAAAACTGCTGCTGGAATTTTCAATTTCCTCGCGGGAGTCATCCCAAAAGGATTAATAAAGAGAAGTCTAAGTCTAAACTTACCTCAATTATTACTTGTCTAATGGTAGTTTTACTACAGCAACTACTTTTAAAAAAAACAACCATATTTCTTTTTTCCAAAACCATTTAATAGGTGTCATATAAATGATGATTCGGGTCTCTAAAAGGGCTAGACACATAGAAGGCCCCCTGCTGGTTGTACTACAACAGTTAATTTTCAAAAATAACCATAATCATAATTTTGGTGAATTTTGTTTGCCAAAATCATTTAATAGATGTCATACAAACAACGATTCAGGTCTCTAAAAGGTCTAGACACATAGATGGCCCCCTGCTGGTTGTACTACAACAGTTATTTGCCAGCAGGGGGCCATCTATGTGTCTAGCTCTTTTAGAGACCTGAATCGTAAAAGTACTGACAGTATAAAAATAATACAATAAATTAAACTGTAGTACATCAACAGTTTGTGTGATCTACACTGTTGGAAGAATGCACTGTAACTCTAACATTGATTGAAAGTTGGCGCCATCTACTGGATTATTTGCAGTAATGTTTAACCCTTACGTGGTGTTATTTTTGTTACACAGCCAATGTTCCCGGGTCTGGTGGACCCACCACATTATTAGGCTTTTAAATCAGCCATAACAATTTATGTAAAAATACTTAACAGATGTGTACTTTACAGTTACTCATTATTTTAAATCATTTATGCTTCATATTTGCCATTTACCCCCGTGAGATCACATTTATGATAATTTTCGTTTTTTGTGAGAAAACAAGGAAATTCAATTAGAAAAAAGGTAAAAAATAAAATAAAAAACATGTTTGCTCATTATCGGTGCTTATTTCTTAGAACTTAATCAAAACAGGTGAAAGTGCTTGAAATGTAACAACGTTGTAACTTTGTGTGAGAATAGAAGGTGCAGAAAGACAACAGAGTTTCTACATTTAATTACTCTCGGGTCCAGTAGACCCGAACACCCCGTTGGCCTACTAGTTATGTGTAGGAGGGGTGTACCGTGTGCAGTCATTAAAATATAAGTTATTTTTTATAAAGTAGGCCTATCTTTGCTATGTACTCCTACTGTACTCTAGTTATTAGTTAGGGGAAAAGTCACACTGACTAGTACATATAATATATCCATGAGTTCAGACGTCGGCGACGGGGAGGATGGCCTGCTCCTTCTCCTTCTCCTTCTCCTTCTCCTGGGTAGGCTATCCTTTGAATGGCAAAATCCACTCGCCATACCAAGATGAAACTCGTGCAGACGTCCGTGACGGTCCCAGCCGCCTGCTGGACGTCCTCCCAGGACCCGACGTCAAACGTTACCATTGCAATAATATGCTATTACAACAACCAAACAACTAATATTGCAAATAAGGAGTTTTGGCCTGAAGGAACTTTTCCCAAGTGAGATCAAAGAAAAAAAGGCTTTCTTGCTCTTAAAAACAACGTTTATAGACGTAATTGACGTATTGGGCCTACTTAAGGTTGTGATCGTGTTGATTTGAATGGAAATGTCTGCTCTATCAATTCTAGACCTGCTCCACGTTATGCTGTTATCTAAATATTCCTGAACATGCGGGTTGGCTGCTGATTTCACACATGAATTCACACATCTTAATTTAGTAGAATTTCGGGTCACATTGGGGGTCAGATGGTCAGTAACATCCATGTCTCGATGTTCCACAAGGCTGGATTGTCAAGCAGGCAAAGCAGTAAACTAGCCCAGTGTCCCAGACCCCTTGGTGCCCCAAATGCCCCAGAGCCGCTGCTTTTTGATTGATTTTTGGAAGTTAGTTCTGTATTATTACTTAATCTTTTTTTTGTGAGTGGATCCTATGTTAAAACTTTCTAAGAACAGTATTTCAGATTCTATTTATTTTGTATGATACATATTCCCAAATAAAATTGTCTTTAATCAAAATTACCATAAACTGACTGACACTTGCATACTTAGCTGGGAATTTGGAGGTGACAGGGTACATGCACAATACGCAGGGCCATAGATATGGTGTAAGGGAATCAATAATGGCCCAACAACAAACTCATGCTCCTAGACTACATGACAAGTTAATGTGGCCATGTTACCCACAGGAGAAGACATATGTCAGCCAACCATCAATCAGGCTACACATGCAGTACAGTACCATGGACAGTGCTGAGATAATTTGCTTATATATTATTGACTATTTTTTTGATCAAATTTGTTTATTTTTTTATTTGTTTATATTCAGAAAACATAATATTCACGAAGAGTTACAAACAGCACACTGGGACATAGGAAAGCATCCCAGGGCCGCAAAAACCCAGAGAGGAATATTATTGACTGTTATCATTATCACGCTGTACCGATCACCAAATGATCATCTCGTGTTCATAAGTACAATCAAGAATACATTTAAACAAAACTCTAATAACTGGAATGTGTTTAGTGTGTGATGCCTGATCTGTTGTTTGCCTCTGATTTGGCTCCTGATAACATTGCTTTACCACAAGGTGGCAATGGTGTAAAAATGATCTTAATGTGGTGTTAATACACAGGATTGAAAAGTGACCAGAGTAAGGTTGTTGTTCTCAAATGCATTTAATATTCCATAATGTGTCAAAAAAAAAATAATACTCACAGTACTAACACTGGAAAAATAAATACAAGTTATGTTTCTGATAAAAAAAACGGTAGCCCTTTTTATTTGGAAACACACACAGACAAACTGATGAGAACTCATGCTACACACAGTTGCTGCTACATATTTCTTTTTTTTTGTACAAGAAAAAAAACGAACACATCCATCTGCCTGATTGAACGGTCCAAAATTACATCTTGGAGAGATCATGAGCTTGTGCTCTCACATGTCAGTGAAAAACCACATTCACTCCACTCAGCTGCTCATTACAGTGTCAGAAAACCATGTACAGTAATACAAAAATTAAACACAATATCAAATTTTCACATCAGTGCAATTAAACCCTGACCTGTTGGCTCTACCAACAAAAGCATGCAAATCAATTACTCCATGAATCACTCAAATATACAATAGGTCTTTCTTTCAGTGCAGCCATGTTCACAAACTACCTACTGTAACTAGGCCTAATGAAATAAAAAAGCAACTGTTAATCTCACAACATTACCAATTAGACACTATTCAGATACTGATGTGAAAGCTGTATTAAGGTTCCCTGTGATGCACTCATGGGGTGTTTTGTGGAAGTCATCAAAGGGGCTGTACTCGAAATACTGAAAAAACAACAGCGGGCTGGGATTGCCTCTACACAGCTCTCACAGACCATTACTCATTACGGTAAAATACCAACATTTTTTCCCAGCCACATGCACTAACATGCACATGTGGCCAAGCCGGCTACAAAATCAAAGAACACAGAAGCTCAGATTACAACAAACACAGAGGTAGTGTGACTTCATTCTCTGCTCAGGACACATTACTCCACTATATCTTTACATATCACATAGTCTGCTGCTATAATTCTGAATCTCGAGGACAGCCACTTCAAAGCTGTAGTGGGTAGAATGCCAAAAAATGGCAGAATTGGAAGTTGCGTGAAACCTCTTCCTCTCCCCCTTTTTGTCGCATGGGCAATGCATGCGCTGAACAGCCAATAGGAATCTCTCTCTACATTGAGCTGTGATTGACTAAAGTTACCTGTGACGGCTAGATATTCAGAAGGCTGGAAACAGAGCCAAGAGAATGTGCAGAAGACTAGTTTTTTCTCATACCATTGAAATACAATATACTGAAAGATTATGGAATTCTAGCCCAACAACGGCAAAAAAGTGCCTACCACAGCTTTAAGCTCTGCTTCTTTATTTCTGCAGTATATATTTAGATTACGTCTACTTCAATGTGAGGCATTTTTTATACATATAGTCATACAGTCGTCCCTGTGAGATTTTATTGCTCCTTCCTAATGCAACGCTTCTACGTCAGTCTCTTATCTTGCTGTCTGTCCTTTGCTTGCCTGAAATCTGCCTCTCTGCATTTGCTCTCTTACTCTCTCTCACACACACACACACACACACACACACACACACATATATAAACATCCACGTGACAACAACCATACAAGTTCTTGTTTCAGGCTCTGCAGCCTCCTGCAGGTCCCCTGTTTCCTGGATTTAACTATTCATCAGAAACAGACAGTGAATGAAAGGAGGGAGCAGATGAAAGACACACAATACATCATGATTAGGACTGCAGCATTGTCTGCTGCTAGACAACCTTAAAACCTCCTTTGCCTGAACAAACATCTCTCACTGTAAGCCAAGGTTTAAACGGGAAAAAAAGAAATGCAGGCTACTTTTCAGAATCCAAAATAAAACATGATCTAATATCTATTTCCAGATAATACCCCCAGAAGTAAAGCATTAGCTGTTATTTTGCTCTTTATTATACTATCTTGTTGACCATTAACCCTCAAACAAATCCAAATATGTCAGATATGACGTCTGCTCTTGACCTTACTGAATATGACAAATTCAAGGAAGACTCCATGATATTGCTGCCTCTCCCTTTTGAGTCTCACTAACACAGCTCCCACCCTGTCATGTCCAGCTACAGCCACAAGACAACGCTCAAAGAGACCTTCGGTTGGATAATTTGGGAAGCAAAGCCTCAAATGAGTAACTGTCTGGTTGATGAGAGAAAAAATAACTGTGCTATGCTAGTCATATTGGTTTTCACTTGCTCTCTCTCCTACCTCCTTCCTTGCATTAACACATTTGGCAGGATCTCACTAGGAAGTGGTCGGATGATCACGTGTGAAATTTGAGTGTCTTTTACAGCGCAAGACTAATAAACCTATCATCTCAGTAAAGCAGCAGGCCACAGGGTATTTTTTTCCAGCCATTTAGATCAGAAGTCCTTTTTTCTCCACTGCCGCTCCACTCCTGAGGTGAGAGGGTGGCGGGAGCTCTCTGGGTCACATAATGGTGCAGCGATTCCTCTGTAGCGCCCCCTGCAGACGGATAGATGTATGGTTCTGGCGCATGCCCCGTGCCACGGCGATGCCCAGCAGCTCTTTGAAGAGCAGGATGATGTGCCAGTTAAACTTGGCAGAGCACTCCACATAACCACACTTCCAGGTCTTCTTGACCAGGACTGACACCGCCCTGCGAGGCATGAAGCGCTGCCGCTGCAGATCTCTCTTGTTGCCCACCACCAGGATCGGCACCTCACTACTGCTGCCTTCCCTGCAGGATAATGTGAGAGGTAAAAATAAAGTAAAATAAAAAGGGTTGATTTATAAAAGTACAGTTGCTATTTTGGTACAGTATATGTCACAGGGTTGGCTGGTCTGTGTGCAGTTTTTCCCTTCCTTCTGAGGTGTGCGGGGGCAGACTGGAGGATTAGAGCTCACAGGCTCAAGGGGCCTCCCACCACACTCTGCAGCAACTGGTTTACAGCATTATGTTAAGTGTGAAAATGTATGTATACATGTGTGACTCTAGATCTGTATATGTAGCCTAATGCATAGTTCTACAACATCTAGATGGACATCAACAAGTCCAACCATTTACAGTAACCCCTGACTGGTGGTGGTTTGGGAATCCAATCTTATGCTCTGCTTAAAAAAGAGACTAGGGCATTGTAAAAAGGAGTAAGTAGGGGAAATCCTGGATTAGATTGTAGAGCAACTACCATAAAGGAAAGAAAGCTGATTATATAAAATAGATTTCTTACAATGAGATTAATTTTTGCTTTGAAGACTTTCTGTTTGGTTGGGTGCCAAAAACAGTGGGTCTGGGAGCTTTAATTATTGTTTTTTTTAATGAAAAATAATATAAAAACTAGAGTAGGTCAAGTTGAATTCAGAAAGGACTATTGAAACTGGTAAATTATGAAACTTGAAGGAGCAGTGATGTACTGTATGTATGAAAGCACACTTGCTGAGCTCAATGTCAGCAGAGGTGTAACTGTTAATGCTGCTCAACAATGTATCTCTTCTTCTTAGTCTGAATAAATGTTTAATTTTGTTACATCATGCCTCATCTTCTGACAAGAACTTGCATGTTCATGCATATTTACACGTCTGCCTTCACAGATGAACAGATAACTCGACAGAGAGGAAAGACACAGAGAGAAAATGTACAGTACAGTTTGGAAACCCCTGAGGCAAAGTTCTTAAAGCGCCCGCATTATGCTCATCTTCAGGTTCATAATTGTATTTAGAGGTTGTACCAGAATAGCTCTACAGTGTTTCATTTTCAAAAAAACACCATATTTTTGTTGTACTGCACATTGCTCCAGCTCCTTATTTCACCCTGTTTGTTGTGCTCTCTGTTTTAGCTACAGAGTGAGACATCTCACTTTGTTGGGAGTCACACATGTGCAGTACCTAGGTAAGGCTAACCAGCCAGTCAGAAGCAGAGGGCGTGCCCCGCTAGTGGCTAGGCGAGCATTATAACGTGTGTTACAAAATTACGCACATTTGTCACGGAAGTAAAGGCTCGACTACAATAGAGCTGTTTGGAGCAGTTTGGGAACAGTGTTTTCTGTTGGAGATGGTAAATCCCTTTGGGGTGGACTTTGGGCTTTTTCTCTTTGTAAACCTATAACATGCACAAAAAAGATATATCACACTTAAGTGGCATGGGAGTAGAGCATTGATGAAGCATGTCTTTAGTATAGGTCTATATATTAGTCTATAAATAAGATTATTCACCACTTTCAAACATGAGTTACGTGTGAAGAAGCAACCAGAGGTGGCTCGACGAGGTTTGACATTACATAACAGTAGTTTTCTTCAAATAAGCAACAAATGACAGTGAAAGACAATGCCTGATATTTTGTTTCTTATTAGAGTTTAATTTGGTGATTATAGTATATTTTGGGTTTAATAATATGACAATATATGCAGTTTCTAATTACAGTATAATTAAGGTATATGGTGTCTAATTAGGGTATAACTTTTCATTTACTGTCTAATTAAGGACACATTATTTCTAGTTTGGTTTAATTTGACACAAAGTACGTCTTATTACGTCATATTATTGCACTTTAAAATAAAGTGAGACCAAAATATCTCCTTGTTTACCTGCTCAAGTATTTTAGAAGGATGAGATATACTGTATGTGTGTGAGTGTGTGTGTGCATCTGTGTGTGTAATTTGGGGGAACTCAGAAACGATAGACCGAACACTGTCAGAGTCTTCACTGAGCTGAAGGCAGGCTTCATGCTATACATTAGAAAGAATTGAAAAATTATAGACTGGTTTTTAACTGATTTTGTCAGCAGAACTTTGTGGAGTATTTCTTTACAGTACAGTTAAATAAACATTGACCTACAGAACAGCCATCCTGTGCTATAACACCCTCCATCATTTATAATTTCAGTATGCAGTATATGTCCCTTCTCTGCTCTTTCCTGTCCTTCTGCTGTCTGGCCTCAGAGCTTTGTCTTAGCATTACAGTTTTTCATTTAGACTTCCCTCCCCAGCTGCTGGTGATAATGGTTTTCTGTAAAGGGTCATGAACATTCACGACAACACTTTTGCAGCCCCAGAAAGTTTAGGATGACCTGTGTGTAGGCATTACAACACAGCAGCACAAATGAGGCCATTCATTGTACTCTATTATGCAAATATATGCAGATATGCCAACAGCGAGGATGATATATAGAGCAGGTGATGCTGTTTAATTGGTCTTTTTTCCCACTAGTGTTGGGTTCTTTTTGAGACCTTGATTGTATCTCCCTCTAGTTCTCAAGTTTTTATTGCTGTACTCTGTCTAATAAAACCAGAAATATCCCCCAAAAATAATTTTCACTCACTAGTGACATCTCAGATGGCTCTCATGCATCAATGTAAGAATCAAATGTCATTAAAGAAATGTCAGGATGCAGGGAGGAGTGTGCTGAATTAAAATATATCACCACAACAAGCAGCCTATCTATCACTGTCACAAACGTGCAATTGAACGACTGTGTGGAAGGGCTGTGAAATTGCATGCTGTCTCCAGACGGGTGACAAGGTGATGCCATTAGAAATCACCAGTGAATGCTAATAAGCTGTATGTCAGTTTTTGCATGTTTAGTAACGGTCTGGCCAGCTGAGAGTGTGTTGTTGACCATACCTGTGCTCCACAATCTGCTGTCTGATCATCTTGACGTATTCAAAGCTCTCCACACAACAGATGTCGTACACCAGGATGTAGGCGTTGGCATTGCGCACACCTCTGCAGCGCAAATCCAGCCACTCCTACAGGACAGACAAAAAAGAAAAAACATGAATATACAAAAAGGTTTTTTTTGAACCAGATACTAAAATATCCCAACAACTATTGGATGTATTGCTATATTAGGTACAAATATCCATGGTGTCCAGAGGATGAATCCTACTGACAATGGTGAACCCTTGACTTTTCATCCAGGCTACCATGAGATTGGAATTTCTGGTTGAGTGAATGTCTTGACAAGTATATATGTTGGATAGATTGTTGGAATTTTGGTACACAAATTCCTGTCCCTGTCAGGATGAATTCTAATAACATTGCCGATCTTCTGACTTTTCATCTACTGTAGTGTCACCATTGGGTCAGAGATGTAATTTTATCCAAAACTGCAAGACATTCCCATTAAAGGGGCTGTACACAATATTCAGAAAAAAACGTGGTCTGGATTGCCTCAATAGAGCTCTTACACACCGTTTCCCAACTTGTCAAATACCAGCGCTAACGTACAGGCGCTAGCGATCGGCTATAACAACAAAGAACAGAAGCTCAGATTACAACAACACACAGAGGGAGTGTGACTCTCTGCACAGGACGCCATTACTCCACTATATCTTTACATAGAACATATGTGTTTACTGCTATTTAATGCTCTGAGTATCGAGTACAGCTCCTTTAACCTAAGCTGTACTGTTTGTTTAGTGCTATTGCAGCTGCTTTAGTTTATTTGACACAATGAGAGAGTCAATGTGAGCATGTCACCATGCTGATGTTACTATTTAGCTCAAAGCACTGCCGTGCCTAATTACAGCCTCATAGATCCGACTTATTGAATCCAAAAACAGTAGAGTACTAGCTAGCAGAAAAGAATGTGGCATTGTATAATTATTCTAAGAAACCTTGGCTCAAAGTCATAGTTTGCCTGCCTCTGCTGCTTAGCCTCTGTGATAAAGTGCAGTTTTGGGAGTCGCTTTGGGAGTCACATGTTCAAGGACAGACTTTATGGCTTATAAGAGATAAGCTAACACTTCTGTTAGGACAATGAAAATTAACAGATACTACTGTGTAATGTTTCTTGCTGCTTTGAGCAACATTTATTTGATGGTAATGAGTTTCAAACTGTTATTAAAGCACATGGCACAAGTGGGTACATTTGCACCATACTGGGGGACAGTTGCTTCAATAGAAACACAGTGACCCATTCTTCTATCCATGCTGCGTCTCCCAGAGCTCTCACCAACCCTCTGCCACCCTCACCGCCTCCAACTGCATGCAAAGAATTTATCAGCTTTTGATCTGATAAAGGAGGGGGAGGAAAATAAAGAAACTTCAGGGGGTGGGAGAAAAGATCTGCTGAGGGAAAACCAACACAGCCCTGAGAAAATGTTGAAAAGATGAAAAAAGCAGTTGTGGATCGAGGGATGAGCAGACAGGGTATATAACCTTGCGTGTGTGCATGCACACTGCTAATGAAGGGCCAGGAGACTGAGTGTGTGCAGTTTAATTTGGTGGTATTCTGTTCTATTCACTTCAATTCAATTCAATGTATACAGGCAAACAGGGGATACTTTAATCTGTACAAACAATAATGTATGACTGTATCAATACTGAGGTTGGACATAAGAGTGTCATTATTTCAATAATTTAATCACGGAGTATCTAAAAGGAGTAGTTTGAAATGTAATATTGTCCTTATTGTGAAGTTGCCAGGCAACCAGCAGAGACTTCAGGAACTCACTCATCTAATTCTCGGCAAGAAAACAGAAAGGTGTTTTCTCCAAGATGTTGATCTGTTCCTTTAACCTTGAAACAGTTAAATCATCAGCATTTATCAGTTCTAAGTTGTGTATACATTTTGAGCATATTTAGCATATTTGGAAAAGATATCTTTCCATCACACACTTTAGACACAAATATAATCCTGTGTATGACCACTGCTGAAGAATGTTATTTTTCCAGATGTTGTCATGATTTTCAAAGCTGTCCTGCTTGATGTAGTAGATCATTTGGCTTTGTGTTTTTTGACTGATGCGCCTGCGCCTCGGGCACAGACGATTTGGCCTTTTCGGAGCTCTGTGAAACTCAGATATCAAAGTGCTGATTATCAAACCTCTTTTCCTTTTGATTCCTTTAATTAGCATCAAGCTAATTTGACCCTCATCTGTAGCAGTGTTGGAAGTGGATGGCAGTGATTTTCCATGGTGTTTTTTCTACTTCCTGCAGCTTGCACAGCGTGAAATAAGAATGTGAGACATCTATTTACATTGCTCTCAAGGTTGTAGAAAATGTGCTTTTCAAATCATCATTTTGTTTAAGTAGCCTGTACAAAAAAGATGAACTACTAATTTATGACGGGAGGCTAAGGGAGCAGGCAATGATCAGTGTAACTTCTAATGATGATAATGCTAACACATCTGTCAGCGAGGAAAGAGCTGCCTCCATTTAATTTTGATGAGCGCGGTTGTGAGTGTGAGGAAGAAACAGCATCACACATCAGCTGGGAGATAATGAGGCAATACAGGCATGGAGACAAACATGTGGCAAAAACATCACTGCCATCCAAAATTAAAAGAGAAGCCATAGGAAGAGAGAAAGTGATGGTGTTGTGAAAACTGGTATAAATGGGGTTATTTGTTTCTCTCCAAGTGGGAAACGTGTCACAGAAGGTGTGACCTCTATTTGTTTTTTTCTTCTATTTGTGTCCAATACAATGTAAAGTCATGACAAGCCCCTCAGAAAATATTCACCTATTTTTGCCATACAAACAAGAAATAAGTGCTGTTATAACAAAGCATAACATCACAGCTCACCCTTTTCTTATAATTGAGGCAATCGATGACATCAGAGGCACGCAATGGCTTCAGTTGCAGCCTCACATCTCTCCGACGCTAAAAATAGCAGCTTGTGTTTTCATCTCATATCTCTTTGTCATTCAAGTCCTGTTTTTAAATGTGGAAGAGGGAGTAGAAACAGCAACACTACTTTTCCAAATCCAAACAAGAGGCAAAATAAAGAATTAAAGAGCTCAGAGGACAAGACAGTGCAGCAATATACGACTGATAATCTAAAGTCAAATTAATTTAAAATGCACGTGTGGGCATGTTTATTTATGTGTGCTTGCAGGATGTGAGAGTGTGCTTGTGGGAGCGTGAATGTGAAGTGTGGTGCCACTGTTTGTATCCTCCAGTCGCTCTTCAGAAAGCAGCGCACACAAAAAAGAGCATCTCATCCTTCACTCCTCAACAGCCAAACAGATCATGTTTCCCTGACAACTGCAGGCCTCGGCCAGTTTTTAGCAGGCTATGGTAAAGCTGTCACGTCTCCTGTGGAGGCAGCTTAACCGTTATGAGTGGTTTTGATGGATCAATACTCAAGCATAGGAGGGAGGCCGGTATAACCTACTGGGGGAAGGGTGCTGAGCAATTAGAGATATGTCACACACAAGCCACTGTGGCAGATTTGCAATTAATATGTATTACATCCCCTGGAGATGAAACTCCCATTACTCAACGGTGACCTATGCCAGGCCACCATTAAAATCTGTAGGTTTTATTGTTTATTGGCTCCTGGCTGGTTTCTTGCACTCAAACAGAATCATAATCACAGTACAGCCAATCTTTGGAAATATAGACATGAATTATCGATTTTAAAACCGGAGCTAGGATTTTACACAAATTCAGACAGCTTTAAAATAATAGATCAACATTGTCACAAATAGGCTAATTTGCTTTCTAGATTGAGGAGCGTTTGATTAAAAGATTAATACCACTTTTATATGTGGAAGGTGAATGGAAGTCGGTAAGCTTAGCTTAGCATAAAGACTGGAAACAGCTAGCCTGATTCTTTCCGAAGGTAAAACATCAGCCTACTGCTCACTAATTTGCATATTATGTCTCATTTGTTTATTCCATACAAAAAACAAAAGGAAGAAATTAACATTTGTGGTTTTACAGAAGATTACGTGCAGGACTATTTCTTTTAGCAGTGATAGGAGTTTTCAAGTTTTGGCAGAGTGCATTGGACTTCTGAGGAGACTTACTACTAGACAGCTAGATATTAAGACCTAATATTTGTACTTTATTAGGCTTCTCTGCCCACTGTCATTGGATCTGCTGCCTTATATATATATATATATATATATATATATATATATATATATATATATATATATATATATATATATATATATATATATATATATATATATATATATATATATATACACACACACTGTATATATAGTATATATTTCTTGAAGCTGGAGTTTCATATGATTCTGTATTCTTATTTAAAGCTAATGTAGGCCAACCACTTGTTGCACCTTCAGGGTTCGAAGGACTTAATTGGAAGTCGCTTTGGATAAAAGCGTCAGCTAAATGACATGTAATAATGTAATAGTAATAATAGTAATCGTACGGGTTAAACAAACAAGATAGCATATTAATTCAGCCTTTTCTCATGAACCATACATTACAAGATAAGCACTGTAATTCATATGATTTCCATGTATTTTTTTGCTGCTGTATAAAAACGCTGCTGGCTGGGTGGGTGGGTGGGTGTGTGTTAACACACAGGACTTTTAAAATAAAAGATATGTGTGTTGCTTAGGAGTGTTTTAATACGATCCACAGAAACTTAACCAGTCGTTTTGGTGCCTAAACTTAACTTCCGTCACCACATAAAGCTCACTTTTCTTGCCTATACTTAACTGTAATCTCTGACAAAATTACCAGCAGCTCGCGGTGCTCTGTACCCGGCTCACATTCACCTATTCTCGGGTAACTAAACCACCAACTACCGCTGACCTGACAGACCACCATGCAAGCACCCTAGCCAGTGTCGCAGAGCTCTGTAGAGGCTAAACACATCTACTAACTGCCGCTGATATGACAAGTTGTGACAGAGGTCTAAAAATTTTGCTTACAGTAAGTTTTTTAATATGTATATAGTTTAATTTTACAAGACCACCAAGACTTTCAACTTATGTAAGCCCAAACTTTAACACAAACGCTTAAATGGCTGTACACCTTAAACAGGCTTTACACATATTTCTTCTGCGTCTGCAAGAGTCAAACTGACATGTGTGACATGAAAAGCAATAATTTCCACCTTGTTTTCACAGACAGTATTGACGGAGATAACTGAGAAAAAAATATTTCCTGGGGAAAAAGCAGAAAAGGAAGCGGGAGCATTTTGTGTGGGAGGAAGTCATGGAGCCACATTGTGGCTTAAAAAAAAAGAAAGGACAAAAAAGAACAAGAAAACTCATTGCTGAATCCGCGGTTAGGGTTATATCCATCTGTCATTGTATTCTTTTGACACTGTGACAGATGCTCTCAAAATGCAACGCTATCAGCAAAACGGACAGACATACCGCAAAGCAAATAAATAATTACACCATCACAGCCTAATTGTGAAATAAAGAAATCTTGCCTGTCTCCAGCATTGGAAGTATAAAAATGTCTGTATACGTTAAAATGGGGTCACAAGAAGCCTGTCTGCCTGAACATCGCTGCTCTACTTTCAAATATAATCCGAACTGATGCGAAATTGCCACGCTGCACAGACATGGAGGCTTCTGACTCACTCCATTCTGCAGCTTATTCATCACAAATTTCAGAGGACATTGTAAAACCTCATTTGGAAACCCTTACTTCGACAGTGTCCATTAAACTCTGTGCAACCTTTCTAATTGACTGCAGCGAAATACTACTGTCTCCTCTGTTGTTGTTTTTATTCCCAGCAGTGTTTCAGCAGAGAACTGTGCTTTAACTTAATCTGCTGTATACTGCAACTCAATTTCAATCAGCTTTCTTTGAGCTGTCCTCGGCCCCCGACGCAGGCTACGTTTCTCCAATCACGAGGTGAATATAGAGCAGGGCGTTGAGTAAAAAAAAAAAAAAGCGCCATGTTTCATCACTGCTCCCGCTGTGTGAATAGAGGACGTCACCAGGCGAAAGCAAGCGTCTTTAGAACAAGCACGACATGACAGGAGCAGAGAGGAAGAAGTACAGCAGGTCACGCAGGGTCGTTTCTCAGCAAATGAGTAACTATAAATCTGTCTGATAGAAATGTTGTGGCGGCACTCAGCTAATGGTTTTTTCTGCCTGTACAGTACACCTTCCACAAAGGGCCTCTGAAATGAGCATACAATGTCCACACAACATGATATGGAATGATGAATGCTGTGTGACTCAAACTTTGGGACTCCCACACAAACTCATGAGACTCATTTCTGCTTTCTTTCCATCTACCAACTTGTTCACCAATGGGGGTTAAGCACCATTTAGCAGAAGAAAGAAGAAATTCAATCAGAATGTCTTTACAAAGGGGCTCTGTGAGCAGGAAATAACGAAGCACCCTGCAGACCTCTTAACACTCCCTAACAAACCATTACATCTAACAGAAGAGCTACATGTCATTCTGCAGCAGCCTGACAGGGTGAAGGCTCTGGCCTCTCAGCCTGCCTGTCAGCTGTTTTCTGTTTTAACGCTTTCTGAGCGCACAGCAAACCAACACTTTGTCAGACCTCTCGTTCAAGCTGCTGTATTTTTTTGTCTTCTCCCTGGCCTGATCTAATTTTCTCAGAGGCACAGCATCTACTGTAGATAACAACAGCTGTTCTTGGTAGGTGACACAGAAGGGTAGAAAGCGGCAGCAGCAGAGTCAGGTGTGGTAACCTTGGAGAGTTCTATCTTGAAAGCATCACAGCCTGTTTTAGGGGTAGTTTTTTAAGTCTTAGAGCAACACTCACCTGCACACATGTACATTGAAACCGGTTCTGCCTGCTGAAAATGTTCCTCCTTCAGTGATTGTCAATGTAAATGAGTTCAGATGGAGCTCACGTCAAAATCAAGAGAATACATGAAGTTACGGGAGCAAATTCCCTCTTTTTGTTTCCACAGTGCTTCATTGCTGAACTGCAGTGCATGGACATTTCGGACTAAAGAATGTCATTTTCGAAGATACCCACTTAATAAGCCTAAGTCACTAACACTGTTGAGTCCTCATAACGGCTTTGGCGGACCTTTAAAATAAATATTTGCACAGAACGAGGACAGAGGATTTGTCCCCCATCAAGGCCAATATGGACAAGAGAAACAATTCCAGTGTCCAATAACGCTTTTTAAGATAAGATAAGATAGACTGTATTGTCATCCATCTGTACACAGTGCAGTTCAGTACATAGAGGAATGAGACTGTGTTCCTCTTGGTCCCCGGTGCAAAACAAAAAGAATGAATGAAACATTACATTTTAATTTGAGTATTGTTTTAAGACAGACTTGAACAAATGGGAAGCTATACTTAAAAGTAAAAAAAAAAAAAAACTTCCAGGGACAAAAGCTAGAGATAATTTCTTAATAGCCCCAGTCCTTGGCGATGAAGAGGACCAGAAGTGACTACAAACCTTGGGCATTTGGATCTAGAGTTTTTGCTTTGATCCTGCAATCATGTGTCTCCAACTAATGAGGTTTGGCATATGACCTGAACCACGAATAAAAGGGCAGCCTGCTCTATTTTTAGACAACAACCACAACCAGCATTATACTGCATTCCTTTCTTATGAGAGGGTTGAGAAAGAGAAAGAGAGAGAGAGAGAGAGAGAGAGTTAGTTTACAACCTCAAAGTGAAGCTCTCCAATGCTAAGTCAATGGGGTCTCCATAGCAACTGGTAGACTAAGGACATCTGATAGTGATAGAGGAATAAATAAAATTGGTGTTTTTCTTTTTGAGGAACGCCATTGGCTGAGAACAGACGGGGGGAAATAAGATGTAATACATAAGTTTTAGGGACTCTAAGGATGGATCAGCAAGGCTTGTATGAACCCTTCTCTAGTGAAGTTGCATCTAAGTCCTCAAACAGAGACATTATACCTGACTGGAGCTGGATGGAAAGGAGGAGATTGGCGGGACATCCAAAATCTTCAGGTCATACATGTTCCCGTTGAGGATGACGGAGGGTCTGTACACATATCTGGTCCTGGTCGGTGTGTACACCTCCGAGAAATCGTTATAGATGAACTGGCGGATTATAGAAGTTTTCCCCACTCCGGGAGCACCGATGACTGCGATACTCAGCGTCTCCACCATTCCTGGAGCACAAGTTCAGCACCATGGACAGCGACGAGAACAACAGATGCGACCGTCCAGAAACACAGCTGGCCGCAGCTGTTTTGATGCTGCTCTGATGGAATTTAATCCACCGCTGCACCCACCCCCCCTTTTTTAACCAGCAGCCTCTAAATCACATTAACTGGGTGCAATTAAACGAATCGGTGGCCGAATATATCTTCCACCAGTCGAGCCGAGCGAAGAAACTTTATCTCCGGGCTGAGTGAGAAAAGAAAGAAGCCATGCAGCTGGAAGGTTGTCAGAAACAAAGCTCAACCATGATCATGCAGATGGAGGGATTTTCGCTGCCTCTTCAATCCAACACAGAGAATAAACCTCTTGGGTTTTAGGGGACATCCCCAGGCGACCTCTTCCCTCGTGAGGAAGCGTAAAAGTCATTCCTTGTTGTTCCCGCATGGGCTGGGCATAATCTCATACAGGCTGGACTCTGACCTTGCCCAAAACGCACAGGAGCCCTTGCGGTCTTCATTGATTGTCTCCTCTGCACCTCTCACTCATTTCACCGATGCACCACCGCGCGCTTCTCTATCACAGGGGAGGACGGGCGCACAGCCGCCAGCCTATACGCTTCCCACGTGTTCTGAAATTGCACACAACGCCATAATTGTGTTGTTTTGTCGATGACAGGAAGATAGAGTCACATCTGCGTGATTCAAAAGAGAAAATGCAATCCACACAGCATGCACACGAACGTTTTCTGTAAAGGCATCTGGAGCCTATTAACGAGTGTGAGAGTGAGAGAGAGAGAGAGAGAGAGAGAGAGAGTGTGTGTGTGTGTCGTTGGAGAGACATGAGCTGGTGAAGACCGCTTCCTCTCTCTCGCTCTTCCATCCCTTGCAATATCCCCTGCCCCGCTCATCCAATAGAATCATGTTGTGCGCAAGGCGTGTGGAAGATTTGAGCTCCCATACGCTGCAAAGAAATGGCAAAGGACTACTCCATACATCATGTCAGTGTGAGGGTTATGGAGGAGCGACGTAAGACTGAACATGATATCTCTTAGGGACACGAGTCATAATTTGATAGGGTCTTCGGGCAGGGCAGGGGCGATGTGTCCCATCAATCACGGTCACACACCGAGCCACTACGTGACAAGTCTGAGGAATACACATCATGGCCCCTCGGAATAACCAGAGATGAGATTGTAATTCAGCTAATGGCTGTCCAATACGGCACTTTCTAATAAAACACCGTCTATAAAGCGTTTACAATACTTGGGAGTCCAGGTTGGTGTTCGTCAAGACTGGATTGCTAACCAGGCAAAGTGGGAGGCCCTCAACCCTCAGGGGCCCCAAAGCCCACAGAGTCAATAAATCAATTTCAATGACAACTTACTAATTTGTACCTCTAAAACACTATATAAACTGATGCACATAAGGGCCTTAAGTTGTTGAGTCCCTGTTCTCTAGAGGGGCTTTGTTTGTGTCAAAACAGTTTTAATGCTTTCATTATTTCCATAAGTGTGCATTTACATTTTTTAATAAATGTGTGTTTACTCCTGTTATCACAAAGCAGGCATGAGGACAATTCAACAGCGGGAACACTTTGGTTTCTGAGGCTAAAGCAAATGGATTGGGGGGGGGGGGACCAGAAGAGGGCCGGTGGCTAAATGGGGCCTCTAGTCCTTTTGTTTCCACACAACCTGTTAATCCAGACCTGGAGTTTATTGCTTTGTGTTTGGTAATAATAATGTTACAAATGTTGGCATTTCATTAAAAAAAAGATGTTTTTCTTGCTACAGTGTATAAAGTCTGCAGTAGTAGCCTAAATGTTTAATACATTATTAATAAACACATTTTGCACCAGATTCTCTGCAGCTCTTTTCCAAGTCAGTTGGAACGCTCTCCTCCGTGATGAATTTAAGATTTTAAAAAAACACAGAGCAACTGTCCTGCTGCAGGAGGATAAACACCAGCCAAATAAATGTTTCATAACCTGCAGCCCAAGAGTTGTTCTCATTAAAGGCTCATAAGTTGATCAATTGACTTCTTATGTTGTCATACCAAGTTGAAGTATGACATGACTGTATGGGTTTCCTCTCAGACGTGTGCAAATCTGGAGAACTACACTCCATTTGTATGTTCCTTCATGCATTAGTTGTGTAGATCATGTATAGTTGTTGATGTTTTCAAACTTCAAAGTTAAAAAATGTATCTAAAATGAACTGGGTTCTGTATGCTCAGGGTCACAGATAACATTAAGGACACTAAAGTCATGACCTCTAACATGGTAACAATTTCGTGGTTTAACAACCTGGTTAATGTAGAAAAACTAACACTTGGATAATCTGGAGGCTGCATCCAGTGGTTTTTAGACTCATCAAGTTTAAAGTTTAACACATTCAGCATTTATTTGCACTATATTAACATTTTATAAATAGTACAACTACAATGTAGTTGTAAGCAGATATCATGGCATTTTAAAGGTTTATTAGTACACATACATTCTCCTATGACGACACGTTTTATGACAACTGTGATTTGCTATCTTGTTGTCTCTCACTACATTTATCTGCCAGCTATAGTTCCTGGAAGATTAAGGTTTTACATACGAATACATGTTCAGTTTATAAAGTCCTATGCATTAAAGATGAATTATTATAAACTACCCAACAGTTTAAAAAGTAGTTAAAATTTGCTAATTTTTGACCATTCATGACATAACTTGCAACAATAATCCAATAAAATAACACTGACAGGGTCTTTCTGATATCTGACTGCTTTTATTTTTATACTTCAAGTACACGTTGCTGCGAATACTTCTACTTAAGTAATTTTGAATGCAAGACTTTTACTTGTAGAGAAGCAACTTTACCCTGAGGTATTTCTACTTTTACTACTTTAAGTAAAATATCTGATACTTCTTCCACCACTGGTTATACACCATTTATTAAATGTATACTGCTTAGAAATGCTACATAAAGGGGTTGGGAGGTGTAAAGTGTTACTGTAAAATTTGATTCCTACGTTGAGTAAATAATCTGTACATATAACTAAATAAAACAACAATTACTTCCTTGGAGTTAACTTTGTTAGTGGTTTCAATAGCCAAAAGTCAATAAGCGTTCCTTTATAAGGACCGAACCTTAACCAAAGTGGAGTGCAGTGGTGCCCCCTATTGGATTGCATTCATCACATAGGATCGCAATTAAAGATCCTTCATTAGTAGAAGAGACTCTTGTCGCAGCATTGGACTACTGGCTCCTCTCTGGTCAGCATTTCTGAACAGAGCGGACCTTTATCATTTACAGAGGAACACATCTGAAACCAGAAGCGTTCACGGTCAAAATATGAAAGGATGGCGGTGCAAGGATGCAGCGGCTCATGGCTTTCTTTTTATGTGTTCTTGTTTAAGATTTTTATTTATACTTCTATTGGTTATTCATACTTCCATTTATACTTTTCTAGTGCAAAATAATGACATCAATACCTGTGTAATGTTTACAGTTATTATAGGTGCAAAGTACATTGGATTTATATACTTTTGTTTGAACCGGTTTGTTCAAATCGTTTGTCTTTGTAATATTTATTGTATATCTTATTGCACTCATCTGAAGTAGCGCCCCGGATTTCAGTTTCAGATTTCAGAAAATCAGCTTTCCAATTCTAATTCTAATGATTAGATGATGCAGCTGAAATCCTGGTTAAGCTTTCTTGAGTAGCTCGGACTTTGTCGCCGCTTCAGAGGAGCTGCCCTGCCTCAAAAGGTGCACTCTGCTGTAGATAAACCTCAGACTTCACTCACAACTCAAGGTTGAACAACACAGAGAGACTTGGTATGCAAAGCTGTGAGGGCTGCCAAGTCTATGACTCTGGAGCAGAAGCTGAGCAGCCCACGAGAGGAGATGTGAAAAAGGTCATCCATGATTATAAAGTATGAGTGAGTGAGTGAGTGAGTGAGTGAGTGAGTGAGCAATGCCTGCTGACTTCCAAGGATTTTGGGAATGTGGACTTTCCCAAGCAAATAAAACAGATATGGTTTTGCATCCTTTGACAGTGGGACTTTGGCACTGGCAAAAAAGAAAAAAGAAGAAAAAAAAATACATTTCCTTGCACTGCATTTTATTCTGTCAGAATGCCAAACACTAAAGAAAAGATTGATTATGGGAATTTATTTATCAAGACCTTGAATAGTTATTGTTGATGTACACACAATGAACAAAATCAGGTCAATCAAAAACATCAGATTTTTTTATATATATATATATATATATATGTATATATTTTTTTTTACAGGATTCCAAATGAATCAGCTGTCACCACACAAAGACACACGCTAGCATTACACAGCCACCTCTGTTGTAGTCTTACAAGGTGTTAACGTGGGCACATACATCCTATACAGCCAATAAAAAGGGCTTCAGTGTAACGACTCTGAAAAGGAATTAAATTCATCTAGTCGAGCCTGCAGGTAAAACATTGACACTAGTTGTAGACAGTGTTCTTACCTACATGTACACTTATTACTCAGTGTTACAAACCATAGCATCATAAGCTTAGAGTTCTCTCACCTGAGCAGTCATCTCGGGTGGCCATGGTACTGGAGAGGCTGCGATGAGGAGGCTCTCTCACAGTTTGCCACATGAACACTAACAAGACTACAAACACAAATCAAACCATGGAATGATTAAGTAAGAGAGCAGGCAGTGGACGACTGCAGCTAGTCTATAAAATGTCCAGATATTGATGGAAAAATTAAAGAAATGCACACTAACAAACAGCATACATTCTGCTTTCAGGGACAGCAGAGGATCAGATCCCATGGTTAACCTCAGACACTAAAGAAAACTCTATAAAAATTACAAAGACAACAATGATGTAGTTTGTAACTACCTATGGGTCTCTTTTAAAGGCCCATCCAGCCACTTCCCACAGGGGCAGTGAGAGTTAAAGCCTTTTTTCTGATGCATTTTAATTGAACGTACCCTAAATAAAAATGCGGACAATGATGATTCACCTGCTGATTGCAGACGCTAAAAATAGACTCCCATTTTCAGGGAGGTGGGGCTAGATAATGATTAAAGAGCCTCATGCAGACACAGGAAAACAGCCGTCTGTCCCCAAAAGAATACAGGTCATCCCAAAGTGGAGGACCAGCTCAATGTGAACGTGTTCAATCAAAAAATGTATAATAAGATAATGTCCTGAAACTTAAACTTTTATATAACAAACACACATAACGGGACAGGATAAGGCTAGCCAAGACAGTCCAGGATTTTCTTCAGTCTTAGGAAAGAAAAACAACCAGCAACGGGTCAAAATGGAATAAAAATCATT
This sequence comes from Percina caprodes, assembly GCA_013375575.1. Lineage (NCBI taxonomy): Eukaryota > Metazoa > Chordata > Actinopteri > Perciformes > Percidae > Percina > Percina caprodes. The sequence goes on along the minus strand of JABXJD010000239.1, from coordinate 795,013 downwards.
AACCATCCTAATTTAACTGCTGGCTTGACATACAGAGTGCCAACACAGCAGGAAGTGGCTCCTGCACTGTATGAGGGTTTAATATGGTCCGTGGGTCAGGTGAGGGAGGGCAGGAGATGGAGGTGCCAGGAGTCTGTGAGAGCAGCAGCCGGGTCGGTGGGTGGTTTTCAGTTCTTCAGCACAGTCTCGTAGTTCTGGAAAACGCACTGGGAAACCTCTGGAGCTCTGCATTTAATAGAGATCTGAGGGAGAAAAGAGTTGAACAGGGTTGGATGTGATTTCACTGTTAAAATGCAAAGTTTTTAAAGACAGGTTTTATAAATTGTCGCTGGTGGACACAGTAGGCTACACAAGTTACAAAAGCTCTTATAAAAAAAGACACACCTTACATACATTGTATGTTCATGAATGTTCAGAATACAGTTAGTACGAATGAGTAATAGCAGTCTAAACTTATCTTATTAAAAATCTTTAATAAAAATGGCACAACTTTGATTAAAAAGGAAAACCAAAAAAAGGACAGCTACTTTTACGAGCTCCCAAAAATGTAACGATCGTTTCACCTACAAGGTCATCAGGCAAACTTCATGAGCTTATGGATATAAATTAGGAGGTGTGACGAGATCTCGTCCGCAGCCTTGAAATTAGCATAGAAAATCCCCGCCCGTTAGCCAAAGTTGACTCCGCGTTTACTTTTGCAGAGGGATAGCGGAAGAAACAAATGAGTTAAAATGAGTCGAGAAGCAGACAGCAAAGCCTAACTTTACTTTTAATGATATATATGTATAAAAACATAATCAATGTGAAACAGTAAAATAATCTCTCTCCATCTACTGTACAATGATGAATTCACGTACAAAACTGGCCTCAACTACTGCCAGAAAACACTTAATGTCATGTCACCAAGGTTACGAGTCAAAAAACATTACAAGTCATGAATGTTTATGACATAATGCAACTATAACCAAATAACATCATTCGGTTTTGTCATGACAAGTCATGGTTACTGTTCATGTGTCATGACAGTGTCATGACAGTGTCATGTGTAACAGTGCTATGTCACCCTTATGTAGAACACTTTAAGTCAAGTGTTACTGAAGAAACTCTCTACCTACATATGGAATAAGTAACGGTGTAACTGTTGGTTATACAGGAGAGAAGCCAGTCATTTGAGTTTGTGGCGAAACCTTTCAGTGCTCGTTTTTCATTTTGTGACTTTTGATTGAATAAAAAAGGACTATTGTGCCAGTGTTATTTCTTCATTGAAGTTTTCTGTAAAATATTGTTAAAATCTTACCTCGTCTCAATCTTGTGAACCCAATTGTGTGTCTCACCTCTAGTATAAATGGGACCAATAAGCAGAAGTATCTTCCATTAAAACTCATTATTTTTCAGATGAGAAACTAGATTTACTGCCTTGTGGTTGTACACAACCGGCCACAGCTGGCGCAGAGGCATAATGAAATATTTGGATTGAAACTCTCCCTAATTTAGTCTCAGAAAAAGAGACCCAGAGAGAAAAATAGAGGCAGCCTCTCCACTCTTTGATGGTGGTCACAGCTGGGAGCAGGTTTAGGATTTTATAGTCTCACAAAGTGAGTTTCTTTTCCACGTTAACAGTCCTACTGCCTCATATCCAGAAACACAAGTGGGGAAATTTATGGCCTGAAGCAACCCCTAAATTTCATCTCAGCCCCCCTAAAATTATATTAAAAAACATAATATATATATTTTTTAAATCAATTTCAGTGCTTCAAGTTAGAGTTTGCCAACTTGTCCGTTAGTGGAAGAGGGCAAAGAAACCTGTGTGACTGTCGTTTCATTCTAGTCCATAAAATGAACTATTGTAGATTTTGTATATGTTAAAGATTTTGCATTTATCCTCTGTTATAATAATAGATATATTCATTGTGAAGTTACTGATGATTTTTGCAAGGCACTGTATCTGTGTCGCATTCTCATTAGGGGCTGAGCCCCCTAAAAGGTCTGATCCAAGAAGTCACCCCTGGGAATAATTGTATCAGGACAATTATTGTCATGATATTGCACGAAATAAATACAAAAGACAGATTCTGAATATTTCACTAATTAATCGGTGCACAATCAAAACCTTTTGTGCGCTTAATACGTGTCTGTGTTGTGGAACTGCAACCAGAGACTTGGTGATAACATGATCAACGTCAGAATGCCCCCTTTTTTGGATTGTGTTCATCTTGTGTTCAGAGTTCATTTCACTAGATAATTTTAGTATGTATTATTTTCAGTTTGTTATAAGCTATCAAATGGCAGTTGTTGCTTCCTGTAGTTCTGAAAATATGGGATATAATATACATTTTTTTAAACATCTATTGTCTATGTTTGAAACTCCAGTATTGTTAGAACACTAACATTTTCTCTTTGAGACTGGCACCATTATTATAACAGTGATCAGTTATTAACCAGAGATTTGGTGAGTTACTGGCGAGAATTTCGCACCATGCTCCTCCCCGACTCAATGGATACCAAGAACTGCCGGGGGGGGGTCGTGCGTGCGTGCGTGCGTGCGTGCGTGCGTTGTGGTGGACACCACAGAGCTGCAGTGAAAAAAAAGCAGTACTACTGCACAGCTCCTAAAATATTGCCTCAGCACACTCTGGGCTCCTTACTAATGCATGCTGCTGGCAACATTTTGGCAGCTGCTCTGCTGTATCTGCTGTCAGCATGGGGTGAGATGTGAGGAAATGCGGATGCTGTAGCCACTGTGTGGAACCTGCTTACTAGAAAGCTAGAAACTGCAGCATTCACTTGTTCAACTCACGGCTTGCTGATAAATATATATTAGTATTATTTTAGCTGTACACTAGCAAGGAAAGAGCAAAGAAGCTACAGTAACGATGAAGGAGGGTATATCACCTGAATTTGTATTGATTGTAGTGAGAGAAGTAATTTTTATTTTTATTATTCCAACTATGTTTAATCTATCAAATATCAAGGTGTTTACAGGATTCATTTCTTTAATGCTTTGATACAAACATGGCAGTATTCTTTTCCACCAAAAATCTCCAATGAGATACAGACACAAGGATTTACAAGACTGATAATGCAAAGAATCAGCCTAAAAACACTGCAGGAGCATAAAAGAGACACTCCAGCCGCTGCAGTTCTGATGCACCAGTGCACCACTGCGAAACAGCAAAGCAAAAGTGATATGCATCCTAATCCAACATTTGAAATACTTAAAAACAACCTTGTTTGCTGGGCAACAGTTGTTTATTGAGTCAGAATTGAGTCTGATGGTTTAAACCTTGTCCTACAGCATTAGATTTCCCCCTTAGCATAACAAATGCATGCGTTAACTAGGAGTAGGTAATGTGTATAAAATCCTCTGTATCCTGTGATATAGTGCATTTTCAGTTAAATCAATTATCTTTTTTATGGATGAAATAACCGGACAGGCTTGTCTGTTTTTCATTAATCCAGTTAATTTAATACCTGACAAATAAAAAGGTACTTCATATTGTTGCAAAAAGCATTTTAAACCAAAAGATAGCACACAGCAATCCTTTTCATCGATTTGTAAACACTTCCAACACAAGGTCTAATTGTAAGATATTAAAGGGATAGATACCATGGTGATATTGCAGAATCTCAAAAGGAAGACAAATTGATATAATTTCACGGTAAACATGTCACTAGTTTTAACCCCTAAAACTCTGTTTGTGTAGAGGAACCACAGATATAGTTGTGTGTACAGAGGCCCTTGGCGTCCATTTCTGTGTAAAAGCTCACTTTCACCAAAACTCTCAGAACTGCTAGTTCCAGAGGTGAAAAGAAAAAAAAAAAAATAAATAAAAACCATTATCACCGGTCACACAGTTACCATGGAAACAAGAGATGGTAGATGAGGACACAATGCTTCATGTCAGAAAGATAAGTGGGGTCCTAATTCACACTCCAAAAACTATAAAGTGTACATGAGCTCTGATGGAACTCACTCAAAGGCAATGTGGGAGCTACTGACCATTTCAAATGTGGAAACTTAAAGCTGCTATAAACCATATTTTAGTAACGAGTAATCAAATGAGAATGTGAAAAGGGTCGCCTGTGGTGATGAACCAACAGAGAGTTACACCTGAAGCTGATGCTCTCCTCGGCAGTCAAGTTTTAGCTCGGTCTTTAGCAGTCAATCAAAACAGCCAACAGCTCTCAGTCACAGCACACAGCTGTTTCAGGTGGCAACAAACATGACTCCAAATGAATGATAATGTTGCTCTCTAATTGCTGGATGTGTAAATAAGCAACAGTCTGCTAACAAGTTTGCCATATTAACTTAAAAAGGTCATGATATGTCAGTGATGTGTCCACAGCTTGTTTGCTTTGCCTCCAAATATTCCATAATGCAGGTTTAAAGAGAGAGCTAAATGTTTTTCAAAGATGTAATAGTTTTCTTAAGATCTTCCATGACCTGTCTCACTATAGCCACCATAATTTAATTTTCCAACTGTGAGCTCCTTCATTTTCATTGTGCATTGCGTCTATTAACACTATTACTATCCATTACTTAGCCAACCCCAGCCAGAAAACCTTAAAACCACATACTGTACGCTACTGTATGTCATCACTCATGGTAATGAATTAAAATTGTTGTTATGTCTTGTTCTCAGAAACGAAATAAATAAAAACGCATTGGCAGAGCTTTACTTTTTCATGTCTAAAAATAGCTGCCGACAAAAGGCTTTAGCAGCTTGCCTTTAATGTGCTGTGCCAAGAGAGCACAGGGACCATGCAGCAGCCAGAGAGAGAGCGAGAGAGCGAGAGCCAAGAGAGACGAGCTGTAAAATTCACACTGTAAATGCAGCACGTTGAAAGTCTAGTCTTCTCATCACTAAACAATTTATGATCCATCTGCAAAAAGTAGGTGGGCCTTTCTAGCCCTGCTGAATAACTATTAGAACTTAAAAATGAAGATGAATTCAAAAAGGCAGGAGGAGTACAGGGCAAAAACAGTTGAAATTGAACAAGAAAAAACACTCCTGAATTAATCAGGGTACGCCGCAGACACACAGGGGTAAAAAAAAATGGCCACAGCCTTCAGCAGAAAAAAAAGCTCTGCAAATAAAAATTAAATATGAATAAGCTTTTGACTTCAGTCAATTAATCTCATACATTATCTCCAGGAAATACTCCTTAAGTCTTATATTTCAAAATCACCTATATGATGTTAGGCTACACAATGACGTACTAAAGTAAGAACATAAAGCGATATAAAAATCTGAAGTTTTAATGAGCGAGAGCTGGGTGACTTGACAAATTGACTAGTCTACACTGGAGAAAACAAATAGACAGTTGAGACCACCTTGTCAATAAAAGCATGAAATGACAGCAGACTGAGTGATGAGCTGGGAGGAGATTCACATCAAGGTCAGGGTTCTGGACTAGTCATGCAGAATTTCTAAGCCAAACTCAATCCATCAAGAGCAGAGACCATGGCACGCTGACAAAGCAGACGCACGCGACAACACAAAGGACCCCACACTCCAATCACTGCACATCTCCCTTTTTTTTCTTCTTCTTCCTTTATTTCTTTTGGTAGTAAATAATTATCCCAGCAGCACCAGCACAGGTCTCCGTTACAACTAGCTAATACAACTAGCAGAGTACTCACCGTGTAATTTGGGTTCCCTGCCTGCACCCTCAGCTCAGCCAGCACCCAGATGCCGTTGGTGAGTTTCATGGACTGATACAGCATGTCCTGACCCTCAACTGTACGCTTGGCTATGGTGAAGATGTTGCTACCCTGCAGTTTGTTGGAGGCTGCGTCTGTTGAGGGAACGTTATCGAAAATTAACATTATATAGTCAAAATTTTAACTGTTCAACTGAATTTACACCATCTTACACCGACAACGCAGGATGTCTTTTTACATTATCATCTCCTAAAAAAAAAAAAAAAAAATCACCTCAGGCTATCTGTGTTGCTAATTTGAAATTAACTTTTCTCCTCAGCCTCTGTCTTGTTGCTGCTCCCCAGTCAAATACAAAAACCTCTCTCTTTGTTCATGAGGAAGGAATTTAATCTTTGGGGGGAAATCTCCATTAAACTGTCATTAGGAATTCTTCTCCAGTTCAGCTGCTCTCACGCTTGCGTAAAACTAAATTATCACACATAAATATGGGGACAGCAGCTGATGAATTCTCATCAAAAGCCAATTTGCTTCATTAGCTAGGATCTGAATTCAAGATTGCCACTGCTCTGTCGGGCTGTTTCCACATGTAAAGACGCAGCAGGATATGGCTGCACTGTCTACGGTCTTCGGTAGTGCACTCTGTTCCTGTTCCATCCTTCTCACCTGAGTTGAGATGGCAGTCTTTGATCTGAAACTGGGACTCGTTGTCATTAGGAATGTCTTTCCATGTAGCCAGGAACACCTGTCGATCTGTGGGCAAGAGACACAATCACTGGGTGAGGCCAAAGACAGAGCACACACTGAAATGTACACAGTATGAGAACTACAATAGGATTTGTGGGAAAGGCTAATGCAAAAAATGCCAAAGTAGTTTGTAAATAGTTTGATTTATAACAGAAAAAAAAAAAATAATCTAACGGCAACCCAAAACAGGCACTGGTGTTCGATTCAGGAGCAACTGTGCAGCCAGAGAGGTATGCCAGTAAAGTCAAACACACATCTATGTCACACACGCTTCTTCACATGATCAGTCACAATAATGTATCCTTGCTGAATGAATGACTGACTGAATGTGTCGGCCATTGACGTTTAGCAAAGACACACTCACCCATCTTCCCATCCTCCGCAAACAGCATGCTGATGGGGTACTGGCAGCTGAAGTAAAATACGTCAATGTTGTTCTTAACAGCCACCTGCAAGAGTGATTAGGTCCAAGGAGGGGGTAGAGGAGGATGACAGGAGGAGAAGCAAGAAGCAGTACATGGGTAATTACTTTTCAAGTTCCCTTCAAGGATGGGCATTGCTGGTTTATGTGTACTAAACAAGAAGGCTACAATCCTCTGGAAATCGCACTCTCACAAACACACTCACACAGGCATTACTATATCCTACAATATCATTAATGTTCTTTACTGGCTACCCATCTTACTGTGTCTCACAGTAAGCATGATGCTTCTATTTTCAAAAGAATATCAGCAAACATTACTTACAAGATAAATATATAAAAACATAACTATTTCTATGAACAGCCTTTAGAAAGTGCTTTACAAGGTGATATATATAAATAAATATTAAAATATAAAAAGGAGATAAGAATAGCAGACAGTGGTTAAAAATAAAATATCAAAAATAAAAAGAGATAAGAGACAAAAACACAACTGACAAGTGAAAGAACAAAAATAGCACTTAACAAGACTATAATTTATATATATTAAAAAAAAAAAAAAAAAGAATGAATTTGTTGGCCTTAGCTCCTCAGACAGGACCATTTACAGTCTTTGGGCCCAGGTGGCAAATGTATGAGACACTGAAACATGAGAACCACTGTGGTATAATGGAGGCACCTGAAGTGTCAAGCGGCAGCCGGCGGTGATATTGATCAGACTGCTCAACAGACAAATGCTAAGGGAAGGACAGTGAGTTTGGCAAGCGGAGAGCAGAAGAATGACTTGTGAATAATTCATTAGAGAGCATCTTATTCCTAGGTTAATTCAAGGCTGCCAGTAACATGGCAAGTCATACACAAACTACACAATGCTTTATTCTGTATGTTAGTAAACTCAAGAAGCTCTATTATAAAGTCTGAGGAAGTCAGATGCTAAACTTTAAAGGCTAATGTATATGATTTTTGACACACTTTGTGCTGTCTGAGTTAATCTACCCGACTACAGGTTCCTTTTAATGGCATACTATTTGTGTGCTCTCCCAAAACTTTGCTAGCTGGGACAGCATTGTGTTGTACACACATTAATTGGGATTATTTGTCTTAAATAGGCTTGTAATTCCCATCTGTGTATATGTATACACACACACACACACACACACACACACACACACACACACTTATTTATTTATTTATTAATTTATTTATTGTTATTAACATTAAGCTTCAGAGACAAAAAGTAGAGGAGCTGGATGACACAGCCAAAGCCAAACGAGACAGCTGCTAACGATGTCATTAACTGCGAGACCTGTCTGATTAAGCTCAGCAGGTGACAGCGATTGATTTATTGATCGATTTGCATTGTACGTTTACTTGAAAGTCCTTTTACAAATTTATTTGCTGTGGTACCAAATCATTTATTCAGCCTACGCCAATTTGGGAAACTAAAATCTGAGAAAATGTGAAAACAGCCAATAGCACCCATCATAGCAGGTCCCACAGGCTGCCGAGTAGAAAGGTTAGCAGGGCTGCTGAGACCAGGAGAAACATAGGAGCCGTGTAATAACCACCCCCACCGCTATCGTCCCCTCGCTACGCTTATCTTCTCGCTCCAGCTTTATACAGGACCCGTCCTCAATTCTCAGTTAAAAGAACCACCCTGATCAAAAAACAGACAGCTACTGCTGCTCTTTTTATTTAAAACTTATCACAGCAGTTCTGAAGGTTGTTTCATGTTTTAAGTCTGTTGTATTCACAACATAAGAATAAGATAAGAAAACTGTCCCACTGACATATAGTCATGTCCATGAATATTTCAACCATGACACATTTTGATGTTTTAGTTCTGTATTTTAGGATATATAAAAATAAATTACTAAGACGTTGAAATACTGCCAATTGTAATTTAGAATTTGACAGATAGGGGCAAAATAATGTTTTTATTTAGCTGAGATGCACCGCTACTGTTCAAACAACCCTAAAACTGGCACAGTCACACCAAATTCAGGGGAAAGGAATATTGCAAAGTGGCTACCTGAAGGTTGTTGAGAGGCTCCATCTTCATGACAGGTCCCACAGTACTGAGGGGAAGGACCGCTTCAATACTTTGGTTTGGGCTAAGTGGACTGAGTACTTGGAGGGGACCAGCCGGAGCAAGACCAAAGCTACAGAGGAACACAAGAGTAAAAAGTGTCACAAAATGTATAAATATACAAAAATATCAGCACATTACTTAGTAGGTGGTGTTACCTGTTTCTGTTAAACTGGATGGCAAAATCAGTCATGACGCTCATAGCTTTATTAGTGAGGGTCATCTCCATTTGGATGACCCCAGCACGGCGGACAAAAGTGCCCGATATCTCCAGGCCCTTGGCCTTCATGGCGGGAAGCCAAACCTGAACAGAGACAAGACCATTTCATTAGGGATCCTACCGCTGGCGTTAACATCATTCTATAGTATGTCTCATCCCAGCTTATCAAGACTCACTGTTTTAGGGGGGTTGAAGGCACCCATAGGCATACCAACTCCACCTCCGAGATCAAACAGGTCATCCAGACCGCCACTAACAGGGACATTGAAAGAAGCTGGCATGGTAGCTGGAGGAGCACCGAAACCTGTCCCCATCTGTGGGTGCAAAGCAACACGTTACACTAACATTCAATGTCACCCTGTACTGAGCAATCAAAGCCCGACAAAATCACTTACAGATGGCCCTCCTCCAAGGTCTCCGCCAAGCTGGGTAGGAGAAGAAGCACAAAGACTTAATCTATTAGAAGGTTATCTACTGGTGCAACATTAAATAATATACTGGAAGGTATGAAGAGAGTGGATGGAGGGGTTTGAGGGTCTAAGAAATGTCTTTCAGTGATTCATGACAGCTATGGGGATTACACTATTTACAAGTGACAGCAAGAAGGAGGCACCACCACTGATACAAGAGAAATTCTCTTTTTATGTAACTGACCTTTTGCTGTCCACATAGGTCAGGCTGAGAGGCTATTGAAATCCAATAGGCTTTGTTCAAAGGCTACTCACTAAATGGGACTATTGTAGTGATGAAAAGGCTGGGGGTACAGTTAACAAGACGCATGGTGTATAAATACAGTGATTCTACACAGTGACAACTACTGTGCATATTTTGACAAGAAACAGGTGAACTTTACTAAACTCTCACCTAAATGGAGTGGGAAACAAACGTAACACAAAGTGCAAATAGGCACAGATCACTGCTGGGAAGGATAAATCAGAAGACAAAGTACAGGGGACAAGAGGGGATTCTAGGCTGGTGCTGGCCTTTACTAGTCCAGCGTGGTCCCATGGACCAACCTCAGTGGGGCTGTAATCTGGGGGCGATGGGGATTGATGTGGGAGCTGAGGTGACTGAGGAGTGTCCGTCCGCAGGGGAATGGGCGGCTGATTGAAACACATTGCAGAACCCAGAGATAAGAAAAGAGATGGACTCAAAGATTTCACAGCATGCTTACTGTAGATATCACAATAATAAAAAATGATGAATGAACATGTCAAACGGATGCTTGGGAACTACAGTAGAACAGTGATTAAATCCATCTTCTAAAATGGCGTTATAAATGGATTATAAATGTTGTGCCCTCTCCCGCCATGTAGTTACCGGCTCAGACTCATCCCCCATCTGCAGATGCAGCATTGAACAAACAGTAAAAAAAACAAGGGTCAAAGGAAAAATAGAAAATGCACCAAAAAGGTAGAAAGAAAAAAAAAAAAAAAGACAAAATACAAAGATGACGATTACTAGGTCTCATTGACAAATTGACATTAATCAACTAATGGCCAGTTCACACTACACAACTTCAGTCCTGCAGGTTCCCGGTCAGTTTACAATAGCAACGTGGGGGGTGGGGGATGGGGGAGAAGAGAGAGAGGTGATCGATCGATAGATCGATAGATAGATAGATAGGATACTTGAAGATGCCCCGCGGAGCATGGTGAGTTTGTTAAGCTGAGAGTGAGAAAAAGGAAGAGAAAGATGAATGTTTAAAAAAAGAAGAAAAAAAAAGAGAAAGTATCCACGCCCCGTGTCACTTCTCGCGTGTGTGTTCCTGACTAAAAATAGTTTGGAGACCAGACATACTCATCTGGGTTTCCTCCTGGTGAAACATCTTGTAGTGTCCGTCGCCAGTCAGTCATATAGTGTGAAAACAACCATTTTAAGAGACCCGATTACTTGACAGCAAGTTGTGTAGTGTGAACTTAGGTTCTGTAAGGCTGGCATAACACATCTTAAGCTGACAGCTTCACTCAAACAGTGATGTGTAGAAGACTTACCAAGCTGTCAAGTCCTCCTCCAAGAAGGTCCATAGCACCCATCTGCATGCCAGAGGAAGCGGGTGGCGGTGGTGGTCCGGTGGTGGTAGGTGTCAGGTCCAGATTAAGCAAATCCCCGAGGAGGTCTCCCTGGGATGGGATGACAGCAGGGGGTGCCTCAGAAACTCCAGCAGCAGAACTTGTATCTGGGCTCTCAACACTCTCCCCACTAGTAGAAATATAACAAGAAGAAAAAAGGAAGCAACATTAATTTAGATTATGCATTTTCTGTTGTTTTTATGTACAACCTGACACTGCTGGAAAGTGTGTTATTCAGCAGATTAGAAAGATAACGATAGCAAAGTGAAGAAGCTAGATCTACTTTAGTAGACAAACCGCTTTGCCTGCAGTGGTTAAAAAAGAAAGAAAGTGCACCACGTACGATCCAGCGCTGCCAGGGAGTCTCTTGTGCTGAACACCACGGCTGCCCTCAACAAAGGCACTGGGAGGCTTGTGGTAGACAGAGGCCAGAGTACCAATGTGGCAGATGAGCTCCTCCAGCAGTGTGGGCTCAATCAGATCCGTCTCCTCAGAGATCAAGGGCTTCTCAGCCAGAACCACCTCCTTGGCAGCTACTGGGTCTGTCGAGAGCAGACGCCAGTAGATGTAGCCCCGGTCCCTGAGGTCTGGGTTATCAGAGTCCTGTAGAGACAGATGATGGAATGAGGATGATGCATTAATATATTAATGGAGTATGTTTAATAAATATTTAAGATTCTTTTTGCGTTGGCTTCAATAAGAGTGACTGAGCAGTGAATCAAAGTTAAAAAGGTTTTCAGCATTTTAACTAAGTTAAAAAGAGACCTAAATTAATGTACGGAGTAAAATTATAAAAACGCAGACATCCTGCAAGGCTCACAAATGAATTAAAAAAAATCTATTTCGTCATAAGGTACAGTACTTTAAGTTATGAGCATTTTTCTCCCCATTGCAGCTTTCACCCTTGCTTAGTGCAGGAACAAAATGTCTGTTTTGGCCAATGTTTCACACATTCAGAGGTACCCGTTTAATGCTGCATATATTTCTATAGAAACTTATGTAATACAGTAAGGCTTGTAATACTTTTGTTGTGTCAGATTGTATAACATTGTGTCAGAAAGAGACATTGACTCAACTCTATAGTTGTTTCTGAAACCATAGTTGTCAGTGGTGTGACAGAGTTATAAAAGAGGTGCGTCTTGTTATCTGTTATGTACATATATGATGGACAAAAATGAAGACACACCAACTCATGAAGATAACATTTCTATTTAAAACAAAGAAAATCATTATTCACGCATTCAAACATTAACACATACACGTGTGCACAGATGCTATAGCTAGTTTTTGCATCTGTTTTAAAGATAATACTACAAATAGGTGGATTTTTATTTGGGTTAATTCTGACATATGTCATAAGATAATACTACATAGAATTTTCTTTAAATGTTTTCATTTTTTTAAATCAACTACCTGTTTTAGGTAGTGAGTTGATTAAGTGTTACAGAGAGTAAGCTCAAACCACTGCTGTCATTACTAAAAGAAGTGCACCGCTCAGATCTCTAATGGCATTACAATACTGCAGTGTCCCTGGAATGATGAGGTTAAAGTGAACTCCTTGAAAAAGATTTTAAAAAGGCACAAAGTCAAAAGCCATGTCTGATGAGAACCCATTATATAAACTAGAGGAACACATGGATACCAAGTTCAGAGTGGTAGACAGTAAGTGAGGCTTGTCAAATATGTGTAGACAGACATGATTGGGGCTAGGGAAAATGTGTGTGTTTGTTTTTCTCACCTGTGTGGCCAGGCTTAACACCTGCTGCACTAACTCCTGGGTCTCTGTGGGTTTTTTCAGGAACAACTTGACAATCGCTGTCAGCAGTTGCAATTGAACCTAGAGGTATACAACAAGCAACAAATACAGTACGTTACAACTGCTCACAAACTATTGTTAAATGCAGCTAGTGTAAGTACAATTTTGCATACAAATGTAAAACAGTGGCAAGGTGCATATTAACGATGATCTTTTAACAATGACCTGTACTGAACCAAAGTAAAGACATAATAAATAAATAAAGTTTTAACTCCTGGGCTTAGGCTTCCCATGGATGCCACACCCTGCTAAACAGTAAATATCCCATCTACTAGTTTAATCTGCTGTTACCAAACAGCACAAAAGAGAACATTTTAAGCTCTTTTTAATGCATTTCCTGCTACGCACAAATCATAACCAGAAAAGCCTCTCCAAGACAATATGACAATTGATCTATTGCTTAAGGGGAGCTATCTAACCAAGTAGAGCCTGTTCCGAACGAACGGTGGCAGAACACTCTCCAGAGTAAAGGCTGGCTTCTTCACAAAGTGTTCCCATTATTCCATTACTTCATATTAAGCATGGTTAGACTCAGTAAAACTAAAAATATTACTCATCTAGGACTCTTTACTTTCTCTCACGGTACCACAGATTTTGTCAGTTAAAAAAAAAAAAAAAATGGTTCTTTGTAGTAGTACTGCATGTGTGTATTGCATGTCTTCTCCATTTCCACTGCAGCAGCTTACCAATGACTTATTTCTACAGAAACCATGCACAACTCACTGCCAGCACTGACTGCAAGTCATTAGAGCCACCAACATTAAAATGGTAATAAAAAAGCAACCTCTCCACACTCTCCTAAACACACCTGAGTGCTTTCATCATGAAAACCCTCCAAAAAGCTCTCCAGCAGCTCATCAGCGTTGTCAATGCGCTCAGCATATTCTCCCACAATCCAGATCATGGCGGCACGTGCCTCCGGCTCATCCAGGGAGTCCAGGTTTTCACACAGGGTGGCAATCACACTCTCATACCTGGAAACAGTCACATAAAAGAACATTATATGCATTCAAATATTGCAGATGTATGTATTAGGAAAGATTATATCTTATCTACATATTTATATAAAAAAAAATAAAAAAAAGGGACCGAAAAATACAGCAAAACAAGCGGATAAACAGCTAACATATAGTAAATCACCAGCTTATAAAACATGTTAACAGACACACACTGCCTACTTTCACATCTAGCACACAGAACAAAAGTTTCAGAATTTAAAAAAAAATTGCTCAAATTCGATTGGTCAACCTGAATCTATTTTTTGAAATTCCAAAACTTTAATTTTTGGATTTGAGTTTGTGAAAGAAATCTCATATTTTAATTTCAAAGAAATTAATTTAAAACAAATACATTTAGATACATGGTTTTCAAAGTAAAATATTTCAGTATTCAGTGGCTGTTAAAATTCAAATACTTGTCTCTTATTTGTTTTCATAAACATTAGCTTTATTTTGTGTTCAAGCAGCCTTACAAATGTAAATTCAATATTCTCTGCCCTTTTAGCTCTGGTTTCTTTCGCTTAATAGATGCTCAACAAAGCAATGATCTCTGCAGTGGTTGAGGCATTTCTGATCTGCATATAATGCATGATAACCAACAAATTCCATTTACATTGCACTTTTATTACAAGATATGCCGAGGCAGAAAGGTTTTAATCTAATTAATAATATGATAATTAATATGCAAAGGTTAGAGGGGAGTAGTGACTCATATAGCTAAAGGCTTGAGCCATGCAGAAGCTTAACCCTTGGAGACTCACAACTCCAAGTTGATGGTCTACTGCTGCGTGAGAGAGGTTTCTGTCTGGCGCATGAATCCACTCTGTTGGATCCACACTAGAAGTCACACTCCAGTTGAACCTGCTTGACCAGGTGCATTCAAGGCAAGGTTTTAAATGCTGTCCACTACAAACACACTCAGTGTTACTGAGGACAGTTTCCCCCTTAGTTTGAGATACTAAACAGTGGTCTCACAGCAATATCAGTTTAGTCCCGATGAATGTGTCATGCATAAAGTAAAGCAAAGGCTTAAAGTAAAGCACACGTGTTTTGTGCAAATGTCCACACTGATGCCTAAGAAGAAACCTACTTGTTGGGGTACTTGCGGAAGATGTCCTTGATGACCACAATGGCCTCTTGCACCACATAGTTGACCTTGGTTTGGATGAGGTCTAGCAGTGTGCTGACACAGCGCTCCGCTGATTGCTGATGAATGGAGAGAGAAAAATATATTGGGTTTGATATAGGCCAGCAGAAAAACAATAGAGGCAAATGCATATACAATGTGTGCATATGATATGCATAAATAATATATGACACATCTCTGTATGACCAAAGCGAGAGCTGTGTCCGGGTTCTCGGCAGTAAGTCGGACTCGTTCCAGGTGAGGGTTGGCCTCCGCCAGGGCTGCGCTTTGTCACCAATCCTGTTTGTAATATTTATGGACAGGATATCGAGGCGTAGTCGGGGCGGGGAGGGGTTGCAGTTCGGTGGGCTCGGGATCTCATCGCTGCTTTTTGCAGATGATGTGGTCTTGATGGCGTCATCGGTCTGTGACCTTCAGCACTCACTGGATCGGTTCGCAGCTGAGTGTGAAGCGGCTGGGATGAGGATCAGCACCTCTAAATCTGAGGCCATGGTTCTCAGCAGGAAACCGATGGAGTGCTTTCTTCGGGTAGGGAGTGAGTCCTTACCCCAAGTGAAGGAGTTTAAGTACCTTGGGGTCTTGTTCGCGAGTGAGGGGACTATGGAGCGTGAGATTGGTCGGAGAATCGGAGCAGCTGGTGCGGTATTACATTCAGTTTATCGCACCGTTGACGAAAAGAGAGCTGAGCCAGAAGGCAAAGCTTTCGATCTACCGGGCAATTTTCGTTCCTACCCTCACCTATGGTCATGAAGGCTGGGTCATGACCGAAAGAACGAGGTCCAGGGTACAAGCGGCCGAAATGGGTTTCCTCAGGAGGGTGGCTGGCGTCTCCCTTAGAGATAGGGTGAGAAGCTCAGTCATCCGAGAGGAGCTCGGAGTAGAGCCGCTGCTCCTTCGCGTCGAAAGGAGCCAGTTGAGGTGGTTCGGGCATCTGGTAAGGATGCCTCCAGGGCGCCTCCCTAGGGAGGTGTTCCAGGCACGTCCAGCTGGGAGGAGGCCTCGGGGAAGACCCAGGACTAGGTGGAGAGATTATATCTCCAACCTGGCCTGGGAACGCCTCGGGATCCCCCAGTCGGAGCTGGTTGATGTGGCTCGGGAAAGGGAAGTTTGGGGCCCCCTACTGGAGCTGCTGCCCCCGCGACCCGATACCGGATGAAGATGGATGGATGGACAATATGGAACTAGTTGAAAACAAGTTCCATGTTGTGGTATATACTAACAATCTGCTGAGTAATGTATTTTCCAGCAGTGTCAAGCTGTGCAGCTGTTATTCTTTGTTCCTTCCAGCCTCTGAATGCAAATCATCACATCTACCTGCCATTGATCTCAGTGGATGAGATAGAGTTACATCAGCAGTTTAAAAATAAGAAATCAACTGTATTGGAAAATCACCAGGAACATCTAGTTTGCAATGTTTTTTTTAAGTGTGTGGGTAAAGAAATGTATGGAATTTTCACAGTAAAATAAGTTTATAGGCTTTGAAATATTGTATCTTATTATATTAAATGTTTTTGTAATGTAATATTACTAGTAAAAATAGTGAATTTATACATTTAACTTGAGGCTTAAATACTGAGGCTTCAACAGTAAACAGCCCTGTGTTCATTTTATGTTCTATTGAAATTATGAAAGAAAAATGCCATGCTGTACTGTATACTCTTAAAAGTCCGAAACAAAAACCGTAAACGGTAGTATAATTTGTTTTATGAAAACATTATTATTTACTGCGTTTGAGTCCAAAGACCAGTAAATATGAATAATCATATAAACTAATGCTTAATTGTTGAACAGCATAGCTTACACAAGGGTTTGACTAACAAAACATATGGTAACAGTCTGACATTTAAAAAATACTTGTGCTGCAATTCTTTCCCCCACTGTCTAAAAAAAGAACAAAAAAACACATTGGAGCAATTAGTGCATAAAGTTGCTGTTTTTTTAAAGTAAAATGAGCCTAGATTAAAACCGCATAAACTAATCACCGCCTTGTGCCAACATGAGTAAACAAAAAGCATACTATGCATGTGCATAGTATGCATGTGTTAGAGATGGAAATTAAATAAATTGAATGAGACAAAAAAACGTATGTAGTATTTAACATCTTGGGGCACCCCCCTTAATTTCTGACATTGGTCTGACATCTCCACCCACCTCTACTTTAATGGCACAGCGGCCAATGGCTCTGACCGCTTTACGGACAAAGTCTACATCCACCTCAGTGGCGTACTCCTTCAGCTCAGCCAGGACCTACAGCGAGACAGACAATCATTAGTGCCACTGAGATGATCTTGTGAACAGTACATTTGCTTTCTTAAAAGCACCCTAAGATAATGGTTTTACAACTTTTCCAAAACAATTAGGTATGACAGCTGTGGGTGCGTTACCTGGGCAATGTTGGCTTGAGATGCTAGGCGAATCATAATGTCCAGCTTCTCCAGTTTGACATAGATTGGGTCATTGTACTTTACAAAGAAAACCTTCATCTCATGTTTCAGGATCTCTGGGCTACAAAATAAATAAATTGGTTAAAAGACTTTTATACAACATGCAATACAGTAAAAGGAATCCAACTGAAATGCATAATGCTACAGTAAATGCAACTTTTATTAGGGCCTGATATGCCCAAAGTATATAGAATACTTAAGAGACCTCTGTAGTTCATCTCCCCACATTTACCGTCTCTGTACGATGAGGTTGATGTTTCTAAGAGCCACATATTGCAACTCGGGCTCAGCAGAGAGGAGAGTGACTAAAGGCGGGGCGAGCTTCTTCAGCAGGGTGCCATAGTAGTCCAAGTCTTTGGGCAGCATCTCCATGAACTTCATTAAAACTTTAACAGCTGACAAAACCACTGCAGAGTTGGCGTGGGAGAGCCGTGGGGTGACACGCTCACAGATGCTAGCAGATGTTGTTGATTTTGGGAGAGAGAGAGGAAAATTACACAGGGTTTACTGGTTGTTATTTGCCAACTGCCATGCGATGTTAATGAAGGCAGCGCTTTCTCTTACCTTTGAGACTCACGGTCATCACGAGGTGTGTAATTGGCCAGGCAGTCAAGAATGAATATCTGTCCCCACTCTGTACACTCATTTAAAGCTGTCAGCAACTTATTGATGGTCTGAGGGTTCAGGTCCAGTAAATTACTGTTGGGATGAGACTCTGCTATCTCAGACAGCGCTGCCACTGCATTTGCTACAACCTAAAGATAAGGAAAAGAGTACAGATAAATGCTGACAGAAACATAGATACCCCTAGCTGTGTTAAGATATAAACGAGGGGTCATTGTACTAACACAATTTTGGCAAACGTGTTGAACATTTGCATGCCGGCAAAAGGCTTATCGGTGAAAGACAGAGCTGGGGCTTGTAGCCAGCTGTGTCAACACACTGAGTAAGAAATAAAATCTGACCGGCTCAATAGCCAGCTAGTAGGCTGCCTGAAGGAGTCGTACCATGGGGTTGGAGTCAGAGATGAGGTCTTTAAGGGTGTCCAGGAAACCTTGGTCCTCCACCAACTGGGCGTTGATATCATGGAGCTTTGCTACACACACAGCGGCTGTCTTCCTTACATATGGGTCTTCATCCTTCAGACATTTCCTCAGTGGCTCACAGAGGTACTCAGTGATCTTGTCCACACGGATGCAGCCCATTGTACGAACAGCAAGGGCCCGGATTAGAGGGTTAGGGTCTTCACAGTCCTAAATGGGTTATTCAAATGTCATACGTTTGTCACAACTTGTGATTTCTTTCTGTATCATACTGCATTATCTTAGAGACATTTCAAATGTATCCAAAATTCGTTTGCATTATAATTCTGTAAAGAATTAAATCATATATTAGAAGGAAAGAAAGAAAGAAGGAAAAATATAATATAATCATTATCTCTCTAATTGAATTCAGAGAAGTCACTTTAGATCGATGTACAGAGAAGTGTAGCCTAAAACAACATGCTTGAGTGGGTTCAAATTAGCAAGAGAATATGTATCCTCCCAAGTGCTACGAGTACATGAGCACAATCTGAAACTTCTTGGTAGCACCAGTTTGTCTAAATATTGAACTTCTAATACAATCCAAAAACTCAAGAACTCCAAAAACTTTTTTAAAGCAATGCACCCTGCAAGCTCTAATAGCACTGATTACTGCCCTTGAATGATACATTATGACTAGATAATTTAATATAGTTTTCACATATTTATGGCAGGTTGAGTTTTACCTTTACAAAAGTGTTAACAGCCATGATAGCCATGTCTGGCTGACTCTTGGCATAGTTCATCAGGTAGAGGTAGACCAGCTTTTTCAGTTCCAGGTTGTCCGTCTGCATGCAGTTCACAACATCTGGGAACAGAGCGCTGAAGAAAGGACAAGGCATTATGTGACCACTGACTCAAGGAGGGTGAATTGTTGCAGTGACTGCAGTGTGGCATCAGTTCCCCTGGCTCACCTGACATCCTTGCCAACTGTCATGGATGCAATGACCTTCTTCACAGCCTCTTTCTTCTTCTCTTTCTTATCACTGTTCAGCTCTGCCTTGAGCTCAAAGATCTCCCCTGTACACATGAGAAAAAAGGAAGCCACACATCATGTAATGCATTTGTGATGTAGAGGATGGAAAGGACTACTGTGCAGCATTGACCCCTTTTCCAGCAGTTTCAGATAATGGTGGGTGGTATTGGTTGTCAGGGGTTTCAGTTCACTTGCTGCAAGCAACCATCCTGATATAGAGCGCATGAGTGATATTTTTTTATACAATTGCAAGGTAAAAGATGAGGATGCAGATGATGGGTCTGCATTGTTTGTGTAAGCAGCTCACTATGGCTGTGGCTTTTTCTACATTCCTTCCTTGCAAGATCCAAAAGAAAGACTTCTAGTGGTCCAGTGAAAGAAAGTTTTTATTACAAAGCTGCCTCAGGGCATGTTCCTTTGGCCTTATTAGTAGCTGAGCAACAGCAGACTTACAGCTCCAATAACGTGGCAAATGAGCGTGCACAACTCATGTTACCTGTTGAGTAGGGCTGGGCAACTATTCAATATGATCTTTTATCAGCTGCAAAAACAAAAATTTGTTATTGTTTTACGTATGTGCGTGTGCTTTGGCACAGGTAGTGTGTGCCAGTTGGAACACAGCTCAATGAATTAAATATAAATTTGATTACATTATATTTTGCATACATTTGTATTGTGAGATAGATAGATAGATAGATAGATAGATAGATAGATAGATAGATAGATAGATAGATAGATAGATAGATAGATAGATAGAAAAACTTTAATTAGTTTACAGCTGAGTGCATTTTGTCACTGACGTGTATATCTGCAGGAATTAGACTAAACATACACTGTCAGAACACAGTTAATTTTGGGCTTAAATTTGAGTCTACCTACTTTAAGTTTCCCAGACATTGTAAACCGCTAATCACTTCCAATCCCCTTTAAGATTATAGCAACAGACTACACACAGCAACATTGGGTAGATGCAAAGAAAAGGCACATATGCATTTATGTCTCAAGCAATCCTAACAAACAGAAGGAGTCTACACACAAGCAATCATAAGCATCTGTTTGCATTCCCAAAGCCCTCTGTGTGGGAACACAGGTCTGGGACATGTGAGAAGAGTCACATAAATACAACAGGAGGCACAGCAGGACAGTTAAATCTCTGACAGTTAATGCTCAAAATGTCTAATCTCATTTACAATAACCAAAACTAGGCAGTTATTGGCAACACCACCAATACAAATACTAACATCTCTAGTTACATCTTTCAATGCCAAGCCATGTAATATATTTAACAATTAAAACTTCAACAGTATGCATGTCTTGATAATATGAAAGTGTAATTCAGCGCCACAGCTAAATGTCACAAAATCCACAAAGCACTTAATTAAAAATAACGCATGGCTGCTAGCACTGATGGAAGATAAAACTGAATAAAATAAGAATACTAACTTTCCACTGAGTTGTGAAACATTAATTCATAAGATAAATTATTTAAAATTATTTAATAAATCAGCTATCAGACCTTTCTTGGTAGTGGTGAAGTACTTGGAGTCCGTCATCTTGGATCCAAATTGTCGATTCTCCTGCAAATGACACAATAGTTGAGAAAAATTACTGTGGAAAATAAAAATGTCCTTGACTTGAAACATCACAAGAGCAACAGGAAACACTGAAAGTGCAAGCACGGGGAAATAAAAGGAATTCCTGTGACCCATCACAAAACAAAACAATGGATTTTGCTAAGAAAACACTAATATCTCCTCTTTAAAACAAATCTTGTTTGCCAGCATGTAGTATGTGTCCAACAGGAGGCCTATATCTTTTACTGAGTCAACTTCTACAGCATGCAGTATTTCCTGTTGGTGATTTCCACTCTTGGTACATCGGCAAAGGATCTTCTCCCATTTATGCAACAACACTTCCTGCTATGAAATTTGAGAAAAAGTGTTCAAGTCCAAAAGGAAATGCTACTAGGGAAATTAAAACCAGAATTTGCTCAAAAACATTGACAATTACATTTTGTAATGTAGTTTTAGAAACATATGGCCTGTGCACATACTCATTACACTTCATACTATGTATGGCTTTGGCTCTTTATATATATATATATATATATATATATATATATATATATATATATAAATAAAAAGAGAACACATTGAATGAGGTGTGTCCAAACTTTTGGCCTGTAGTGTATACATACATACAGTACAGGCCAAAAGTTTGGAAACACCTCATTCAATGTGTTCTCTTTATTTTCATGACTATTTACATTGTAGATTATCACTGAAGGCATCAAAACTATGAATGAACCCATATGGAATTATGTACTTAACTGAAAGTCTTTTATTCTAGTTTCTTCAAAGTGGCCCCCCTTTGCTCTGATTACTGCTTTGCACACTCTTGGCATTCTCTTGATGAGCTTCAAGAGGTAGTCCCCTGAAATGGTTTCCCAACAGTTTTGAAGGAGTTCCCAGAGATGCTCAGCACTTGTTGGCCCTTTTGCCTTCACTCTGCGGTCTAGCTCTCCCCAAACCATCTTGATTGGGTTAAGGTCCGGTGACTGTGGAGGCACAGCACTCCATTACTCTCCTTCTTGGTCAAATAGCCCTTACAAAGCCTGGAGGTGTGTTTGGGGTCATTGTCCTGTTGAAAAATTAATGATGGTCCAACTAAACGCAAACTGGATGGGATGGCATGCCGCTGCAGGATGCTGTGGTAGCCATGCTGGTTTAATATGCCTTCAATTTTGAATAAATCCCCAACAGTGTCACCAGCAAAGCACCCCCACACCATCACACCTCCTCCTCCATGCTTCACGGTGGGAACCAGGCCTGTAGAATCCATCCGGTCACCTTTTCTACGTCGCACAAAGACACAGCGGATGGAACCAAAGATCTAAAATTTGGACTCATCAGACCAAAGCACAGATTTCCACTGGTCTAATGTCCATTCCTTGTGTTTCTTGGCCCAAACAAATCTCTTCTGCTTGTTGGCTCTCCTTAGCAGTGGTTTCCTAGCTGCTATTTGACCATGAAGGTCTGATTCGCGCAGTCTCCTCTTAACAGTTGTTCTAGAGATGTGTCTGCTGCTAGAACTCTGTGTGGTATTCATCTGGTCTCTAATCTGGGCTTCTGTTAACTTGCGATTTCTGAGGCTGGTGACTCGAATGAACTTATCAGCAGCAGAGGTGACCCTTGGTCTTCCTTTCCTAGGGGGTCCTCATGTGAGCCAGTTTCGTTGTAGCTTAATGATTTTTGTGACTGCACTTGGGGACACATTCAACGTTTTCGCAATTTTCCGGATCGACTGACCTTCATTTGTTAAAGTAATGATGGCCACTTGTTTCTCTTTACTTAGCTGATTGGTTCTTGTTATAATATGGACAGTTGTCCAATAGGGCCGTCGGCTGTGTATCAACCTGACTTCTGCACAACACAACTGATGGTCCCAACCCCATTAATAAGGAAGAAATTCCACTAATTAACCCTGACAAGACACACCTGTGAAGTGAAAACCATTTCAGGTGACTACCGCATGAAGTTCATTGAGAAAACACCAAGGGTTTGCAGCGCTATCAAAAAAGCAAAGGGTGGCTACTTTGAGGAATCTAAAACATAAGACCTATTTAAGAGTTATTTCACACTTTTTTGTTAAGTACATAATTCCATTTGTGCTCATTCATAGTTTTGATGCTTTCAGTGAGAATCTACAATGTAAATAGGCATGAAAATAAAGAAAATGCATTGAATTAGAAGGTGTGTCCAAACTTTTGGCTTTTGGGGGCAGAGAGAGAGAGAGAGAGAGAGAGAGAGAGAGAGAGAGAATGTATATATATTCTGTTACAACACAGCAAAATTGCTGAGAACTGTGGTAGAAATGCTTTCTACCGGCGGACACCATTTATTGTTATAAATAGCCTATAATGTTAATGTTATACAATGAAAATTATCCTTCTTTACCACAATATGAATATTGATGCAGTCACTTGCTAATTTCTACACTGAATGAAACAGATGGCTTTTTTTCCTCAATTATGGCTAATAATTTCATTAGCCTTAAATTCGACTGACTTTCTGTTAAGCAACATTAACCTAATTTACTTCCAAAACTTGCAGGGACAATGTTGCTAGCAGAGAATCAGAATAATTATCAAATAAGCTTTTCACTTGCATGAAAATGAACCTTGGTGTATTTGGTTAATAATAATTTATACTTTATTAATCCCGCAAAGGAAATTACAGTGTGTTCACTCTGTTATTAGAATACATATTACACACAGGCCTGACATACACATAGTTGCTCAGTACCTATACATGCACTAATGGGCTGCAGCTGTCGGTGGACAGGCGCCCCGAACAGGTGGGGGTTTGGTGCCTTGCTCAATAGCACCTCTCCGACTACCAGTCCACCACCATAATTTGGTCCATATGGGGACTTGAATCGGTTCCCAACTCCGTACAAACTGAGCTAGTGCCACCCCACCACCATATTTTAAAAGAGAATAAACAATAAGGCAAAGGACAGTCCAGAACTAAAATACAGAATAGATATGACAATAAAAATAGCAATATATATATTTACAATATAACTGGTTTAAATTAATGGCCTATCACTTGTTCCCGTTAACTTGCCATCGGTCACAATAAAGTGCGTTTCATACAGCTAGCTAAGGTAGCACATTGATCACTGAGCATCAGGTAGCTGTCAATTGACTAACTCTTATGTTACAGTACCTTTTTACATACTTTTATTGTAATATACCGTATGTATTCTGCATGTATGTTATTGACTGTAGCAGTAATCTCACTTATTCTTTATTCCCTTTTAAGAAATGTTTTTGTATGCACCACATACACCAAGGCAAATTCCTTGCAAGTGAATATGTACTTTGCTAATAAATAACGTTATGATTCTGATCGGTTGTTAGCCACAAGCTAACCCAATTTGAAGCGTTAACACCAACTAGCTACGTAGCTAGCTAGCTAACGTTAGCTAACAAGACGATTGCGGTACGTTTGTACGATAATTCACCCTGCTGCCATGCTGACACCCGAACTAACAGTATGCCCTTCAATAGTTTGCAGACTAACTATACGAGTAGCTACTTCACACTAGCTGACTTTAAGTTATTACTGCTAAAATCAGATAAAAAGGTAGAAGAACGACTCGCTAGCTGGCTAGCATTAGGCTACCATGACGTTAACGTTAGCATAGCAGGCTCGAAACTGTATAAATTCAGTTGGAAGAAAACTAAACTATGTGATGTAAAGTTAGTTGAATTAGTGCAGATAGTTCTGCCATTAACGAGGTTATTCGATCAATTACTCACGCATAACTGATTCGCCCATTCCTGCATATTTGCAGGAGTTAGATGAATGAAACTGGTGCTAAAGGCTAGCTGCCTGGTGCAGTGTGCCTGTCAGTGTCAGCTAGCGTATGGCCACTTCTCTAGCTCGCACAGCTGAGACATGACCTTCTAAGTACAGGCTTAAGGAAGCCTTTGTCTAAAGAGTTAAGCTCTTAATCTATCTGCCTGGTGTAAGCCTTACCGAACGAATTAGCGTACCTTGGTGTTAAAATTAGACTCGCCACAGAACGAATTTTGAGAGAAAATATCCACAAACACCTTACCGTGACAGGCGTAGTAGAAGCTGCGATGGCCTTCTGTCCCCTCCCATTTGATTTACTTCCGTCTTTCCACAAAATAAACAGACAAGCAGCGTCAGCTTTCATTCAGAGAAGGTTGTACGTAATATGGCGATAATGTAACAACTTTGGTTGGCTGCATAACATATCCACTGACCTCTGAAGTTGACGACATGATGAGTAGTACTAAGATATACCAAGGTGTTTGCTTTATTTTGTCCATGCCTTGTATCAATTTACATTGTGTTAAAATTAGAGGGGTTTCTTATGTTTTGTCTATCCATTTAAACCAGACTAAACATTAGAAACACATCTAATACTCAACAGCACCACAAACTGTCTCTAAAATGACCATAGTTTAATCAACACCTAATGGGCAGATGGATCATTTTGAAGAGAAAACTTTGTCAATGTTTCCGTTCTTCAGGGCAATTTTTTGTTGCATTTTTTAACTTTTTAATTGTGCACACACAGTAGCTTACATCTACGCAACAACAAAACATGTTTCAATTACAAAAGTTAGTAAATCACATATGTGCATGAAGAATAACAAGCCATTGACATAATCTACGTTAACATTGTGTCTTTTATTGCAAACAGGCACAGCCGACCCCAAAATCAAACCCGATCTGTTCTGCACACTGCTGTGACCAAAGTTCTGTATGAACAATTAATGAGAGATAATTCATAAACTTCAGAGGAAAATGTTTATTACAAGAACAAATGGACAGCATCTTCAACAAAAACACTGTGAAATGTTGCAGTATTGGTATTTCATACATACAAATTCCACAATGTCAAGCAATCTGTACATTTAACTGTTTAAGTGAAAATAACATTAGCAAACAAGAAATTGTCGAATCATGAACATTCAGATTTCGCTGATTATGGATAGAGAGAAGGAGAGAGACAGAGAGAGAGTTATGACATTTGCAAAGTTGTGCAGGACAGAGCAGATTAGCACTCTTTTGTATTAATGTCACCATATGTTTGTATGAAGTCACAGTTTACATAACTGGTGCATTTTAAACACCAATTGATCAAAATGCAAATGTCTTCAAATAAGCCAAAACAAATTAAAATGTAAAACAATTAGAACACATGTAAAAAACTGTTCATACAGTTGAAACTGATAACCAGCTACATATGTACCTCTAACAATACTGACACATTATAAATTATTTGTAGCAATTAGGGGTGTGCATATTACTGTTTCTCTGAATATTGCAAAAATCTGTTTAGTTTCATACCAGTTTTTTTAAACTGGCAACCTTTCTAATGGATTATGTCTCTTTACAGTATACTGTTGAGAAACAAATCTTAAAATGCCTGATGTTTGTACATCACTGGGCCACACCTCATTTAGATTTCCATAAACACTGACAGCTCATTTAACTTTATGTGGGACACAGATGTCACTTGAGCCCGAAATGAGATTTAATTTCATAAATAAATAAATTAGACCTACATCATTCCCCTCTTAACTCCATCTCTGTACATATTCTTATACCATATGTACACAAATACATGCACACACATTCTTTTTTTCTAGTCCATTTACTGTCAGTCCCCTGCATAAAGTTGCTATCCACAAATGTTGCTTTTCTTTTTTACTGAAATTGTATTTTTTACTGAAACAACCATTGTAAACACATCAAAAACAATTGTCTTAATGGACAACAGGTCAAACTTTTCCACTTTCAAATATATTTTACAAAGTACAGAAGTACTGTAGCTGGGGTTCGGCCTCTCATGCTCTTGGCAACTGTGCAAGAGCTTCACATGAGAATGCTAATATCCAGTTACAGTATATTATTCATGCACTGTTGCACACATTCAGACACTCAAGTCAAATTCATTCATCATTCATCAAACTTCCCCTCATAAAAGCATTGTTATTGGCTCTAATCAGCCCAAGAACACGTTACAAAACAGTGTCCCTTTTTACTGTTAATAAAACATGTCTTTCTTTACCCTCTAGATGTCACCACAGACTGTGCTGTGTCTTTGAACTCCATCTGCTGAGTAGGTTATCTGGCTTCTTGTGCTTCAAAACAACTAACAATATTCAGAAGCAATAAATGATATATCTTTATCATGAATTGTACACCTACATCAAGTATAATGATTAAAATTGGCAATTTTCTTTACTTATTTCCACATTCACACTCAAACTCTCCAATTTCTATTATCATAAACAGTCAATGATGGAAATGAAGTGTTAACAAATAGATCTTAGTGATGTTGAGCAAACACATTCAAAAACTAACCTGTGAATACATTTTAAGGCAAAGGGAATTGTCAAGGCATTTCCAACATAGATATTGCATAGCTAAGGCCGCACAGAACTGATACAGTGATATGTACAATAAACTATATATTCAATGCCTTTTTATATACACAATACCCACATGTATTAGTGAGTACATCAACATGTATTTACACATTCATTCTCCTAAGCCTTTGACATGTGTATATATAGCATTGTATTCCAGAGTACAGTTTGGTCAGAGGAGGAGCTTCCAACAATTCTGTTTCAGTGACAATGACACAAAGTAATACAAACTTCACTGCTCCTCAAATTTTTTTCATTTAATCCACGTAAGAGTAGAAATAAAGTTAAAATGTTTTACTGCATTAAACAGAATATTGAACACCTGTATTCATTTAAAAACAGATATCTAACTCAACTACATCAATTGTTGTGAAAAGGTGGCATCATACATTAATAACAGCAGACCACTGTACAGAGATTGGTAGTGCATGTAGTGTTCATAATATCAGAGGAATGATGGGGGTACCTTTGTCTATGTTACCTATTAGTGTTTTGTAAATGTGAGTACTGTATAGTGAGTCCTATATGAAACACACAACTGTGGAGAGACTGAAAATATCACAGTCACCAGTATTTTGACTTTAAAGGCAAGCAGAGATGCTGGGGCAAACCACAAGAGGGAGCCAATCCATCTGACTAAAGATTTAGTATTGACACTGTTTATAGAGTTGCAGCTTCAAATCCCTGGCACTTCACCATGCCCCTCAGTGGGGCACATGGCAGCACATATGCTCTCTCTCCATCTCTCTGTATCAACCATGAGAATTTCACAAGTGTCTGCAAAAACAAACCGTATTATTGGCAAAAGCATCCCCATGCACACATTAAAAGACAGTAAAAGTAATATTAAAGACCATTCCTTTGGTAATAAATAATTTGGCTTGAGTGCAACATAAAAGCAATTTGAATCCCCTGCAGGTATTCAGAGGAGAAACTAAGTGAAAAAGAAGGAGTGTTAGACATGCAATGAAAACAGTCTGTAGCCCAATCTCAAGTCTTTTTTTATACAGTAGTCAATGTTTGTTCATGACAACAACCCCCTGTGTCATCTGTGCTACATCCAAGCTTCAGTGTCCAGGCTCCCTGACTGTCCAGGGTAGGAGCAATCTTTGTTGCCCATTGCTGGGGAACGTGGTTGAGGATGGATCATATCTGTGAAAGCCTGGTGCAGGCTCTTGCATGTGGCTGGACGACCAGTAGAGCGCGAGTTCTGAGGGGACAGCGGTGGGGTGTGGTTTGGGGAAAATGTGTCGTAAGTCTGCAGATCTCTGTAGCTGACCGGTGTGGGGATACGTGATGGGCTGTTTTCTGGCCTGTTGTCAGTGCGAGGCCTCACCCTGCCTCTCAGTTTGTGCTTAGAGATAGGGGCTACGCAGTCTGCCTTCTTTTGCCCTTTCTTAGTCTGTACCCCTTCTCCTTCAGTGTCCCCGTTGGCCAGGGGTGAAGATGGTGGAGGGGATTCAGAGCGTGATTCACTCAGGCTGAAGCACATGGAAGATGTTTCACTAGAGGAATCCTGGAAGGAGCAGTCCTCAGATGGGGGAAGGGGCACAGGTGACGGACAAGCCTCTGGGGGCGGGAGCTCATCACTGCTGTCACCATTTTCTAGGCCAAAAGGGTAGTTTGGCTGGTGATTCTCCAGAGGAACATCTCCTTCAGGTCCTGTGCCCCAGCCAAGCTGACCCTGCTGACCTGTCAGCCCCCCCGTGGGAGGACAACCTGCTTGGTCTCCATTCATATTCCTACAGTGGAAAGCAGGTTGTGAGGGGACCTGACTCATCAATCCGTCTGTGTCTACAAGACCAGGCAAGGAAGATGGAGGTTCTCTCTCCTCGATGGAGCTAGAGATGGCTGGGAGCTTCTTGAGACCCCTTCCACGCTCCCCCCAGTGCTCAGGCGCTCCTTGACTAAAGTAGTGTGGTCCTCCAAAGTTTTGCCCATGAAGTAAATTTAAGGGGTCCTCCAGTGGGAAGTGACGGTTATTTGTTCTTTTGGATTCCCTGAGGTCAGGCAGAGTTCCTTTCTTTGAGCCCACATTTAGGGAGGAGGTGGAAGAGTTAGAGGAGGAATAGGCAGAGTCAGTGACATTAGGATCAGTGGCTGCTGGTACTAAATGTGTCCCAGCTCCCTGCAGGCTCCCTCTTTCAGGGGCTATACAAGATACTCCTCTGGCCTGTTGTGTATTGGCCAGAAACTCAGCCTCAAAGCTGCGATACAGGTCCAGTTCTTTCTGGGGGTCTAGTGTTGGCAACATCTGGAAGCCAAGGCCCAGTCCTTCTTCCTCTGGCTCCTGGCAATCCAGGCCAGACCAGGTTCTATGGTGGCCTCGCCCAGCAGCGCGAGGGCCCTGTGAGGTCCGAGAGGAGCGGGCAGTATGATGGTGAGAGTTGCGGGGAGTTGAGTGAGGTGAACGTCGCCCTCCTGAGGTGACTGGTGGCAGAAGTCTGCCTTTTCCTATGGAGGGTGAGCGAGGTGCAGGGGGTCTGGGAGTAGTTGTAATTTTTTTGCTGGGGCTGCTGTTGTTGATCTGGACCCCTTTAATAGGCGAGTTAGAGCATGAAGACGACTGCCTTTTGGTGAACCCACCACCTATTCTGGGAGAGGATGGGGGCAACTGTTTGCTCCGAAGGTCCTCTCGTCTGTCTGGAGGTGGGGGCTGAGGGTCTCTATAGCAGGAAGCGGGTCCTGGGCTGGCATCACTGGACCGAGTATGGCAGGTTAACTTACTCTGGCTGTGGGAACGTTGAGCATGGAGCCTCCTCTGGCCCTCGTTTCCGAGAGAGCGACCTCTCTCTGTACGGGAAGTTCGCGATCCATCAGCGCATCCTTGTGGTGGGTTCGGTTTGAGTATTGGCGCGAGAGCAGAACGTTCCCGAGACTGACTGCGAGCACGGGGCAGTGAGGGACGCAGGGATGGGGTCTGATTTCCAGCACCAGGTCTCTCTATCACATGTTTCCCTTCCTTGCGATTGACAAGCAGGACTACTTCATCACCAGAGCGTCGGGAGGCACCACCCTGAGAGTACCGTCCCCCTCCTCCTCCTCCTCCTCCTCCCTCCCTTAGAGGAGGCTGTAGAGGAGTCACTGTCTCCAGACAGACGTCTTGTCACTGGCAACTTTGTCTCCTTATTCCTATAATGTAGAAAAGAGTAATTCATATTCATGATATTACCACGTTTGTAGATTTTCTCTTTCTCAACCAGACACTTTACTGTCATGCACCATCAGGTATTATCAGCTCCTTACTTTCACATACAGGAGGAAGAAAATCTTGATCGATTTCATGATTACAGATCAGTATTGTAAATTGGATATTTAAATACCCAGTGGAGGGTGTGTTGTTTGTTTTGTCTATGAAGATTTACTCACATTTATATAATTCTATATTTAAGAAAAAATCATTTGGTCTTTATATTATCATGGTAGGTTGTTCACATATTTCTGTTGTAACTGAAACTTTTAAAGCATCAGAAAACAGTGTAAAAACAGTTAAGTTGTTGTCTAGAAAGAGTCCATTAATTAAAAGATCCATCAGTCAGTCAGCATGCTGCCGTCCCAAGTTTTGACTTTTGGTGGTACAATTTTGTTTTCAGTTAGTTGAAAGGCTGTGCCTTTAAATAGTGTTTATTACACCAAACTTCTAAAGTCCTTAGAAATTACACTTGTATATTTTCAGGCATGCTAACTTGCCTGTATGGAGCCCACCTGTTGACCTACTTCCCCAGTTAGCTGTGAACAGTTGTCTAGGGATAGTTGTCAGATTAGTCTTTATCTAGTCTGGCGCATTTGAAACAGGATGACCCACCCACACAGGGTTAATTCTAATGAGCTGTTGCCTTGACGTCTGGTCTGAGCCATCACTCAATACAGAAATGAACCACACATTGGCCAGAAGCCAAAGTAAACCACCATTCAGCTCCAAAATGTGTTAAACAATGGTGCCTTCGCACTGACATATAGGGAAGGTATGTGACCAACTAAACCTTTTACCAGCTTCATGAATAACATAAGCAGATGTTATTGTTTTTATATATGCCATAGAAAGAGCTATTTATAATGGCCTTAACATGCTACTTCTCTATCACTGATGTGCCGCTTCAGAAGCATATCAGAGAAAACTGATGTGTGGTTTTATTTGTTACTGGCTTCAGACTAATTCAGACCATCTGTTTGCCATCCAGGAGCAAAAGCTCACACAGAATCACAATCTTTGGGCAGTCAATAGTCTAATTAACTGAATGAAAGTAGAAGAGAGAAGACTGGGAAAAAAAGAGCTGTGTTTGGTGTCCACCTTGTAGCCACTAGGAAGTGCTGTAGGTTGACTGCCTGAGATGGGTTTATCTGGCAATGTCACCTGAGATTAGACAAATCTGCTCTGGTCTAATCTGTGGTTTCCTGGCATGTGTGTTTGTTGTGTATATCCCCCAGTTCTTTGTGTGTTTGTGTGTGTGTGTGTGTTCTGTCTGACGGGTCATCTGTGGGAAAAGCAAGTGGCAAAACACTGAGTGTGACCTGCCAGGTGGTAACACACTTATCCCAACACTTTTCCACACACTTGAGTAGGCGCAACACTTACCTGAGAGGATTAAAGTGGCGAGGTTCTGAGCGGTCTCGTGGCGGCCGTGGGAGTAGAGCGCGTGCTGCGCCAGAGTCGAGCTCGGTGGTGACAGACGGGTTCTGTGAGCGGCCTGGCCGCGTGGAGGAAGAAGATGCACATGGAGCAGAGGGGGGCTCCAAGGAGCGCCTGTCTGGAGGTTTGTAAGGTGCGATGCCATCATTTCGCCAGTGTGGACCTGGGCTGGTGGAGCGGGAGGAGTGGGCGCTCGAGGACTTGCTCTGGGCTCCCTGACCTTGGCCACTGGCTTTAGCCTGGTGGTAGCGGTGGGCTGTGGAAACAAATTGATAACAAGTGTTTAAGCCAGACCTTTAACCAACATTGTCAGAAAGCCTGTCCTATTACTAAGGATAAAAGTCATTTAGAGTTCTAGAAATATATCATAGCTAACCACATCAATATCATCAAGCTCTTAGATAGCAGCAGTAGATAACATTTTGTATGCTTCCCTGAGCCAGAAATAGACAGACCCTCACTTGTGAAACAAGGCGACTAGCAAGATGCTGATGATCCCACTATTTAGGATGAATATTTATAAAACACAAAAGGCATACTTCTGTAATCTCTTGATACTGTATAATCTTCAACCTCTTGGTTATAAATGTAGCACCAATTAAGATTTCAGCTAGTGTCAGCTGTCCAGGCCAAACGCTCGGCCCTTGACATCAACACTTCAGCAGCAGTTTGTGAATGGGCATGTATCACTGTGCTCTGTGCTGCTAATCATAGTGAGTGAAACATTGAATAGTTTGGGATTATAAGCAAAAGAAAATGTCTTTGAGTTGAGATGAGTTCCTACACAGATGTTTTGTGGGATCAGGTAGCAGTAGACGATTACAGAGTTAGAGTGACTTCACATTTTCCATTACAAACTTCATCATTTTGAGGGCCTACATTCCCTAGCTAGAAATACTTTTATTCTGGTTTCAGTATGAAAAAGACTGATTGTTACTGGGCGATATAACAATGTCAAATCAGTCAACAGCAAAAATCTGAATGTCTAAAATGAGGAGAATTTAGAATTGGATTAATTCTAGTTATTTTTTTTGTGTCTCCTTTGTTTGTGTCAACCTTGCCGACCTTCCCAGTGTCTGCTCCTAGTCTGAACACAGTACAGCAGATATGATTCATTTGTTTATGAGCTTGAATGCTTTATGAATTATGCAACAACAAGACGTAACAAGTAAGTAGTTTTATAAGGGGCTGATGGGGAACAGGAAGTGACCTCACCGAAAGCAGCACAGCGACATGGGTCATGCTTGTCCAAATAGTGCTCTAATGTGTCCCAGCCCCCTCCAACACGCACCATCACATGAGTACGAAGGACCTGAAGGATGAAAAAAGAAAACAAGGCTTCAGTAGATGAACAGAAAATAACATGCACATTCATGCGCAAATTAAGTGGCAAAACCTTTTGATATACTGCATTACCACACACACTGCACAAGTCAATAGATATGCAAATTCCACAAGTGAGACGGCTTGCTGAAGGCTGGCCGGTCTTCAGTGTTACGTAACATCTAGATGTACCCCTGCCTGTGCCCCTGTATCTCCCTCCCCCACACCTCCTCTTTCTCTCAAATCACCACCCCCACCCCCAGCTGCTGCCATTATGAGGGCTGTTCATTGCCATGCCAACTTACAATTAAACAGAGTACGGTAGCATAAGAAAGAGCCAAAGTGCTGTGCTCTTTTTTTTGGGCCTCTTTCTCTCTCATGCCTCTCAGCTGGCTTCCCCGTGATTTCAGAGGGGAGCAGGGTGAATTAGCATGGTAACAACTCACTCCTGCTGTCCTCTATGCTCTCTGAGATTTTAGTTACCGAAGAGCGGATAAGTGAGCAGAGGGGGCCTAGATAGCCATAACAGAGGTGGGGGTGGGGGTGGGGGGGGGGGTTGGTGGATATGTCACTTCTTACTCTCTTCTGCTCTTTGAAGCAAACATATCCACAAGATGAGATTGAAGAGCCTCACTTCCTGCAGGCAGAAGCTGTCTTCACTGAAGCAACACAATTTGCCTGATCTGAGAGCCCAGTGGCTGCATCCCCCTGCCTTGGGTTGTGTAAATAGGGTCTGCCAGCAACATGTTTTAAAGGTTGTACCCGTGTCTCAGACGGCAGACAAGGCAAAGCCATAATGACACAGCTGCATAGACCGGCACAGAGTTTATTTCCACCAAATCACACATGGCACAGTGCCTCATGTCCAGGTCCCTGACTGTTGTCAGACACAGACGTGCATCAAAGTCTGACCCCACCTTCTCTCTAATACAATCCCTGCCAATCCATTACAAGTCTTTTCATCGGCCTTGTGCCCCTACTACATCAAATCCGTCAAACAGCTGATCTGCTTATCTCTATCAGACCTGAGAGTACAAACTGCTTATCTCCTCTGCTCCGCCGGAATGTCAGTAACAGGTTTACTGTTTGTGTGATGCTGCGTGGGCATCATGTGCCTGCAGTAAAAGGCTGCATGAATATTTTTAGTCACACTGATGTATAATTTCCAGAATAAAAACATCACAAAAGGTCAGTGAACAGAGCTCGGCATACGGTAACACTTTATAATAGCCATCACTAATAAATGGTAAATTGATAGTTAATTAATCTTTAGTTAATAGGTATTTAACGGTTAAAAGACAATAAATAAATTATGATTTATAATGTTTACTAATTAATATTAATGTTATAATTAATGTTATTTTATCATTAGTTTAATGCCATGTACAATTATACGTTTATAACATCAGATAGATAGTTAATACAGTGGTTAATAATTGTTTTGTCTCTAAAATGCAATCTATAAAAGAGATTATTTCATTATTTGAGCACTGATAATACCTCTAAAATGATTTACAAAGTTTTTATTAACTATTAACAAGGTATTATTTTCATCAGATGCAACTTCATAATAGACATCCAAAAAATGTTTATAAACAATTTCTTAATCATTAACAAATAGTTAATATAATATACACAATGTTTTGATGCGAACAATAAACTGTTAAAATAACATAAATTAAAGCATAACTAATAATTAGTAAACATAATTCATTATCATTTTGTTGTTAGTTAAAGGTCCTATGACATGACGCTTTTATCCAAAACAACTTACATTGCTACATATGTCAGAGGCCACACGCCTCTAGAGCCACTATGGGTTAAGTGTCTTGCTCAGGGACACATTGGTTGATGTATCGCAGTGGGAATCGAACCCGGATCTCCCACACCAAAGGCATGTGTCATTTCCACCTCCATTACCATATAGGCCTTAGTGGTCCCCTAACACTGTATCTGAAGTCTCTTTTCCGAAATTCAGCCTTGGTGCAGAATTACAGCTACTAGAGCCAGTCCCACAATGAGCTTTTCTTAGGACGCGCTATTTCTATGCTTTGCTTGTTTTCAAGCCACGATGTTGTCACTACCCGATGTAAGTCGAGTGCAGTGAGTTGCGCATGCTTCACTTTGCGATAGGGCTGTAACGATATGCAATATAAAACCGAAATCGCGACACTCAGATCCACAAACCTCTGTTTCGGAGTGAGAAGGCAGAATAGCGACACACCCCTTCCAACTCCTGGAGTTATCCTACATTT
Source organism: Percina caprodes (assembly GCA_013375575.1). NCBI lineage: Eukaryota > Metazoa > Chordata > Actinopteri > Perciformes > Percidae > Percina > Percina caprodes. The sequence goes on along the minus strand of JABXJD010000239.1, from coordinate 759,153 downwards.
TTAAATTACTATTAGTATTTGTCCGTTTAGTGCCTTATCCCTGTTTTGTCTGGTAAATTTAGCTAACTGTAAAGACGGCTAAATGGGTTAGAGTTAGGCTAACCCCATCCCAACTGAAGCCTTGCAGCACAGGGAGAGTGAGGCAGACAGACAGGGGTGTGCTAACTAGCTAGCTGGCTAAATTACCATTAGATTAGTCGTCTATCTATACAGTTAACGTTACTGACGAATTCATGGTAGCCCAGAGTTGTGAATCATGGTCAAAACAATCATACTAAAAATAACTGAGTGTGTTGAATGATATATTAATGTTATGTTACCCACCAAGAATTAACTAACATTCTAGACCAAGCATTAGCATTAGCTACTTGTTGTCAACCAGCATCTTTACAGTAGGCACCAAAGCACTTTTTCTCTTCGGTCCCCGGGTGGACCAAATTCTCTGGGCTAGCAAAGCAGAGAAAGGGGAGGTAACCTTTCCCCTTATGACATCGTAAGTGGAATATTACAGATCTGAGCTTTCACTTTCTCAAAGGACAGCAGGATACCCAGGACTTGGTTTACACATATCACCATTTCTAGCCACTGGGGGACCATATACAGGCTGGGGAAACTCATTTTAATGTTAAAAAAAGTGAAATTTTCATGCCATGGGACTTTTAACAGTAAAATAACTATTAATTTAGGTTTAACTAACTATTAATTTAACATTTATTAGCAAATGGTTATTATAAAATGTTACCTTGCTTTGTCTAAGCAGTTTGCAGAATATCATCACCAATGCCATCACTTCTGACTCTCATTTATTTTAGTTTTTGCATAGTGTACAGTATGCTACTACTATAACAGAGGTGGTGTTGTGAAATATAAAGACATGGTTTCACATCTCTATTTATATTGTTAACTGTGGAGGAGTAGCTGTCATGATGGTAACAGCTATTGGGAATCCAAATAAACAAATATCTTTGTGTAACTGGAGTGGGATAATTATATGACTATAAAGAGAATTATCAAGGGTCTTAAAATGCTGTCTGACTAAATTGACTTATTGAATTCTATATCACTTGTTGTCATAGCCAACAAGCTTATCATCCACATGTTCTACATAATTCTGCAGCAGGAGTCTGCCGACGAGTCTGTTGAGGCCAAATAGATGACAAGGGACCATGTTCCACTTTAGATCTATGGCTTAGCTGCCTAATTTCCCAACCACTGAAGGGGTATCACAGTCTTCAGTGTAGAGAGACCCAATCCTTGTTTCTATGGCAACAGCGAACAGAGAGACTTCTTGTCATCATTGTGGGGGCGTGTTGAACCAATTTCTTCTTAAATCTGGCTGATGAGCTAAAAAATGACGCTCATGGTTCATTTCAGCTGTTGTGCCCCACAACTGAAGGCATCTCCTCCCTCTAGGGAGCAACTTCCCTAGGGACAAAGACGCCTTATTAACTCCCCCCTCTATGCATATGACCCGTTCACCCATTGGCTTTCTCTGCTTCTTGCCCTTGTTCAGCCCAAGATCCTCGTAAGAGCTTTGACAGCTGAATAGGGGTGTGTTGACTGTTAAAGCGGCTGCCCGATTCCTCCCCTCAGAAGGATAAGGGAAGTGTGTTGGCCACACTTGTAGCTACTCAGGCATATGTGTGATCTCTGTCATCTCCAGTGAGGAATGAGGGTAGCGTCAGTGTGTAGAGAGCAAATCTGACAAGTCAAAAGGCTCCCAGACACACACACACACACACACACACACACACACACACACACACACACACACACACACACACACACACACACACACACACACACTCTCTCTCTCTCTCTCGCTCACTCTCTCGCTCTCTTTTTCTCTGTAAACAGGCAAATAAAAATATGTCTATCCCATTTAGTTTTAGTAGTAGTAGTAGTATGATAGTATCTTATCTTATCTTAAAATGTCTGTTCCAAACATGAGCTTCCAAGAAGGGAGGAGAGATTACAGTATGCATTTTTAATTTTGCTGAAGGGAGGAGAGGTCTTTCATTTTTTCCTCTCCCAAAATTTATACTTCAGTCTTCCCTCGCATGATTAATTTAAATTCAATTAATCAAGTTTAACAGCCGCTAATGATAGCTTTAGTGCACGTAATTGCTCATAATTGGGATTATGACATGAAATGAAAATGCAGAGGAGTAAATATTTCCTCTGTTTCAGGACTTAATTTATCACAGACAATCACTTTACATCATAACAGAAAATAAAATACCTATTACATTCTCTTTGAAAAATGTTTGGATTATGAATCATTTTTTTGCCATCAATTTGGATCTTGATAATTCCATGGTAATCTGTACATTGGTGGTTATTGTGAAAATTATTATTCCAGGTTTTAGAAATTACACATCTTTATTTCTATATGATTTGCTTCTTGAGTTATTTGTAGTGAAATCATTTATTAGGTGGAGGGTGGTTTTTTTTGTAAGTCAAGGACTGCAAAGAAAATATTAATTATGCTGGGGAGTTTCATGATTTAAAAAAAAAAGTGAACTACAAAATTCAACTCCTCTCTGCACCCCTAGAGTTTTCTACAGACCCTTACAGTTGGTCCTACTGAGTTCAGTACACATGACACCTTTGGAGAACGTACAAAAAAGCTATTTCCCAGGTGTGTGTGTGCCTCACATAGTGTATATCACATCTCCCTGTCTGGAGCGAGTGGTGCCACTAAAGGTGAAGAAATATTGACATTACAGACCTATAGTGTAAATGCAGACCACTTGGAATGCCATCCAACGAGTCTATTAATCTGGCTGGGGTACATTTTAAGTAAGGGAAACCAAATCGATCCCTGGTTTCCACCAGCCTTCCTGCCCATTCCTGTGAGGCCTGATTTGGGTTGGGTGGTAGCTTTTAAACTGAAACTGAGACAAGCAGTCCAGCAGAAACAGGCAACAGCCAAGATAAGGGCTCAGGAAATGACGTAAAGCTCTAATTGTGTCTCAGTGGTAAAAAGTATAGTCCTGGGAGTGGTACAGTCTGTAAACACTCATGTGAGAGAGATGAATCACAATGCCGTTACATACAATGTAGGCTACAATTCTCTGGGTGGTTTATCTGTTGCTACATAACCCTGCTTTCCTCGAAACAGCATTTGATGCCATATGCCAACACCGTATGGCTCCATGCAATTACTGCAGGCCTCACGGCCTTTTGTGCCACAGTAGCTTCTATATATCCATCTTAACATGTAGTGTAAAACTGACTTAAGGATAATTCAGGTTTATTACAACTTTGGTCTATGTTGTTGTAGTTTCATAGTAGTTTCAATTGTAGTCATTTCTACCAGAAATTTGTCAACATCTCAACAGTTTAGTCAGATAAACCACTTTGTCTGGAGGTAAAATCAGAAGTGCAAACACCATCAACTTACATTTCCGGTAAGTGCTAAGTAACAATAATCTGAAGAAGAAGACAAAAAAATACCTGCACATTGCCATCTACTTCCAAATGATGTTTTTAATTCAACCTGAACATGACCAAATTTGACCACAAATTTTCTTCCTAAAGCGTCCTCGTAGAATAAAAGAAAATTTAGAGAAAAATAGCAGGGGGCAGGTATTTTTTTGCTCAAAGTTAAATCACAAGGTTGATTTGTAAACTGTGATGGATGTTTACCATTGACTGTTGGGTAATAATTAAATCAACCATTTTCATTTCTGTCTTCTAAATAACTAGTGGGTTAGACTGCTGGAGAATGAGAGTGAGACCAACCACTCCAAGCTGTCAACAAGGAGCCTTTAGAAAACCTCCTGCGTATCTTCTGGCCTACGTATAACACAATCTCCAACCAACAACTACTCGCTCGGTCCAATCAAGAATGCATAGACACCATCATCATGAGAAGCCGGTGGAGATGGATTGGACACATCATGCAGAATAAAAAAAACAGGATGACATCACAAGAACTGCCCTCCACTGGACACCTGAAGGAAGGCGTAAGAAGGTAAGACCCCAAGAAACATGGCGTCGAACAGCGGGGAGAGAACTGAAAGCCCTAAAGCATACTTGGGGTCCAATCCAAAAGTTTTCCCTAAACAGACAGGGGTGTTAATCTTTTGTTGGTGCACTACATGCCAGTAGGCACAAAGGGCAGTAAGTACGTAAGTACGTTTGCCATGTTATTGCAGACATTTGTTCTGAATTATATATTATAGTTTGTGTATTTAAAGCATTCATGCAGTTGATCAATACATCTTGACGTTTTCACTTTTATTTTCCTGTCTATACCTTAATCTATAAACATAAAACGTGGAAGACATGTGTCATGGCTCACACTGATAGATAATTCTGTTAATGGTGGCGAGGGCCTACCCTTATGAAGATCAATGCACTGGAGTCTCCCACTTTGTACTTCCCCTCCGACACCTTGATCATGGGAAACTGAGCTGGACAGGAACACCGGCCCAGAATCTCACGCACCTGAGGAGAACAAAACAAAAGCAGTTTAACTTCCACAGCGGACAAACATGACACACACATCTGAGAGGAACCTGACAGTGATCCTTCCTGTTCTTCAGGTCAATGCCCCCACATGTGATCATGTTTAGTCACATATGTCTGTAGCCATGAGCAAAGCACTGCCGTTCCTGAGTGGGATGTGTCAACAACACAATGAATCCGTTTTGTGGTGAGAAATCTACAGTCTTGGCTGCCTGAGAATACGTGGGGTGTTGAGTTTGGATTGTTAGTGCATCATCTTCCTGCCAACTTTTCTCTCCAAGCACCCACTGAGTGTAAGGGTGCCCCGCCCTGTTCTCTCACCACATTAAAAGCCCTGCCTCATCTCATCTCTACAGAACATTTTGGTAATTTAGCTACACCGCAAAGTGTCACAAAAGCACAAAAATACATATGTGACCATGCTAATGAATACTCTGCCTTTCTGTGCTGTAACATGACAATGTTTCTGGTTGTGACATCATAAACTGAGGAGAGAAAGAGCTCTGAATTCAGACTGGTGGTGATGATGTCAGCAGGCCTGTGCTGCCAGCTGGGTTTTGAATCAAGAGACATAGCTGGTGCCCTTGCTGTGGTTGGGGGTGCTTATTAGGCACAGACACAACTGCAGGGTGGAGCGACATTTGCCTGTGTTGCACACGACTGGGCTCACGCAGGATTGGACAACTTTTGATGTTTTTCTTGGCGTCTCTCTCAGACAAAGGCGTATACACACTTTTCAACCAGGAGGGAGAGAAAGTAAAGCAGCAAAGTGGACAGAGGAACGCACAGGAAGAGAAGAGGAGTAACTACTCCTAGTTGTGTGTGCAGGGGCAGCCATTACCAATGGCGGGAGAGTGTTTTATTGATACTTAAAGGATCAAATGGAAAATATCAGGTTGTGATCTCCCACCCTTTGGCTGTTTACAGTAGCTTGGCTTGCATGTGGTGTGTGTGTGTGTGTGTGTGTGTGTGTGTGTGTATGTGTGAGAGAGAGAGAGAGCAGGCTGGCCTATAACACCATGGTGTATTCGAAAGATTAAGGAGGAACCTAGTTATTTTCTTGAAACAGCACCCTTCATGCTTTCCCATGTTGATTAAAGAGGGAGGAATCAGCGCTAAGCCTTAGCACCTCACCTGCCACCCTGCTTGTCTTTTCTGTCTCATCTGCTTTGGTGTCTATCAGCCTTTATTCTTAGCCCTATATTTGTCTTTGCTGTCTTTGTTTTGCTTATATTTCTACATCTGCTTGCTCTCTCTCTTTCTCTATGCTCTGTCACTCCGTCTTTCATCCTGTCAGTAGGTGGACGAGCCCTGTTTGGAAAAAACCCTGCCATTGACTTAATGAAAAAATTGCTATGGCAACAGCAACACACATAACCTTACACTTCCCTTTTAACTGTACTTTTTTTTCATTCTTGCTATAGTAAAGCCTTTCTGTCCCTCCCAAAATCTCCCCCAGAGCAGTTAGGCTGAGGTCATATGTTTTCCTCCCCTCCAGAGGGAAGGTGACAGACTCGCACACTTTGTCTCATCCAAAACACTGAGCAGGATACACAGTTGAACCATGAAGGGTTTTAATAATAATCTAATCAATAGCAGCCCTGGCATTTTAAATATTTACTCTGTGGAGTTTTTGACACGAAATGTGTGCACTTCCCATGTCTTTGCTTTGTCAACAATGAGTACACTCAGACACACTGAAACCAAAAAACACACACACACATACAGCAAAATGAGATAAAAGGGGAGGAGGCAGACAAGGTCATGCAAGTAAACATGAGGAATTGGAGCTGGAACTTCGCGAAAAAGTGAAGGATAAATTATGGATGCATGTTGGTCACATGAGAGACGCTTTCAGCAAGAGCTGCAGATGTTTGAGAAGGAAAAGAAAAGAAAGGCAACTAAACAATCCACAGCATGCCCCTATTCTGAGAATCTACTGTATCTATCTTAGTGTAGGAATTCAAGAGATGTTTTGAGCAGAGAGAGAAACACTTTCATTATTAAGAGTATGCTGTGACATTCCCTTTGGATTGAGCAGCTGGGTTTGTCTCTAAGCAGTTTAATATAAAGAACATATACAGTACTTATTGCTATTACTAATGATCCCACTGCTCAGATCACGTCATATCTGCTCAGTGCGCGTCAACAATCTGTTCATTCTTTTCCTTCCTGACTTGCAAACATCTGAAGAGCCATTCATGGAAGAGACTAAGGGGCTGAGCAAACCCTGGGGATGAAGAGAGGAAATGGGAGATGTTTAGGTTTCATCATTTCCTTTTCAGATTTGAAATATGGACTAACGTGCCATACTAAGACAGTAGCTTAACAAAATGGTATCATAACTAAGGAATGCACAAGATTGCCAATATTGTTCCACTCTAGATTGTCAATTTGCTGTTGTATGGGTTTAATTTAAATGTTATTATGTGAATATACAAAATATAGTTTTGTGGGTCAGAATGTACTCAAAGAAGCCGCACATCCATCTGAATATTACTCCTCTCCTCATGAGTCAACAAACAATGTAGAGTACAACCACACAGTCATCAAACATAGGTGTGCTGGCTGGCCTGCTGTAACTAGCTTCTTTCTATGATTGCTATGCAAAAAGATAGTCATTGGCACTATCTAACAATAAAAACATTACAACACACCCCACAGGAATTTATACGAGGCAGTTTTTAGGATTTTATATCTGTGAGTCAACTGTAGATTGGAGGGTTTACGACAGAAAACACTTTTCAAAAGGTAAAGGAAATTGGCAGGATTATTAGATGGTATAATTTATACAGTGCTTTTAAGGTGAATTCAAAAAAATACTCTGGTCTTAGCTTATCATGTTACCCTGAGGATCTCCTGTCATGACTGGAAACTTCCCAACATAAAGCCATCTCACGATCAGATAAGCACATAGAGACAAGAAAACGCTGCGGGCGCCTGCTTGGGTGGAGGGAAAGTTTTTGGAACTTGAGGGCTTCACCACCCAGTAAGCATTCCAAAAGACTGTGAACGCACGCTGAGACAGCTACATATCAGACTCCATACTCCTATTAAATCACTGTCCTGACAGCCCGCATAAACGACTCCTCTGTGAAATCATGCAATATCTCATTGCCTACTTTGTACCAAATCTCTCTTAATAAAGTGTGTGTGTGTGTGGGGGGGGGGCAGATAACTATGAATTAATGCTGATTATGTTCAAACTGTATTTAGAGACTATTAGCATGCTGATCCAACAGGCCAGACCAGCAGAGATGAGACAGAAAAACAGAGTTGGATAAATGCCTCAGTTAATGTCAGTAACCTTCCACAGGGCAACAGGTAGAATAATATAACAAACAAAGAATGCATTGCCTGAAATATGTTCAATTTCTTCCTGGCTGAGAGTCATATGAGAAGATCAATACCACTTTTACATCTGTCCATTAAGTATAAGGATAGTAAGCAGCCGGTTAGCTTAGCTTAGCACAAAGACTGGAAACAGAGGAGACAGAAAAAATCCGCAACTACAGCATATTTACTGTGCAAACACAAGAGTGCAAATAAGCATATCATACAAAATGTCAAACTATTCCTTTATCTGTTACAAAAATACAGTAATAGCATGCCTTTGTATATTTTAATAACCTGTGTTGTTTGTCTGGCTGAAAAATCTAATCATACTAGCTCCAGGAAAGGCCTCATCCGCCGCATCAAGGAAACCATTCTCTGAAAATCGATGCCTGTCTTCTTGCCAAATGACAAACTGCACATTGGGGTGCTGGGAGAATATATAAATCTAATGGACATGACATGCTGCAAGGCAAATAACTGCAGTCAGACAGCAGTTTAATTACCCAGCACAGGAAGTCAAAAAATCAGACCAGTCATTTGTTGGCTTGTTTTTTGAATAATAATTGTTGGGCATTGTATGCCTTCATTAGGCAGGGCAGCTAAAGACAGTGGGGGAATGACATGCAGCAAAGCACCACAAGTCGGAATCGAACCCGCAGACGCCGCGGCAAGGACAGAGTCTCTGCACATGGGGCACACGCACCAACCAGGCAAGCCATCCAGGCTCAACAACACTCAGCACTTTTTCCTTGTGACAGCCGAGGTTAGAGGGATTGATGTTCTCAGCCTGACAGTCTCCACCTGAGACCAGCAAGGGCAGGTGCAGAAAATAACCAGACTACTCACACAGACAGAAGCCTATTCAGATAAACATCCTGATAAATGATCATCATTTAAACAATCAGGGGATAGCACAAAACGCAATAACCACATAAAGCGGGCAATATGCAAAGTGCAGAGTCAGCTGTTTCCACATGCACCCTGCAGCATGGAAAATAGTACGGAGGAGTGCAATCTGATCCGTACTGTTACTGTACAAAGTATATAGGGTAAAAAAAACTTTCAAATACTAAACCTTTAAAAACATGAGTGCCTGTGGCGCCGTAGGGAGAAACACTGAAGGGTGCCACGCTCTCTCAGCAAAGTGTACGAGTGTGACCCAATCCAAAGCATGATGACCTACTTTTCTCTTTCACTCTAGCTCCCCTCTTTACTGTAACGCTCCCTCCCAGAGTAACATCCATTCCAGTCAGGTTTAACAGAGTGTACAGTGAAGTCACTCTAGGCACACTATCTGTTGTCTACTTTCCTTTTTTATTCCCTGAATGCATGAATTAGACCATAAGATTAATGGGGTAGACTGTCCATATAGGCATAATGCGCACATTCTCTCTTTATTACCCCTTCCCCATTGGCTCGACTGGTGTCTCCATCTAAAGAGGTTGATTGAGACATCAGCCTTTGATTGCCTCGCTGTCAACAGTCTATTCACATCTGCCTCTTCAATGCCACTAATAAGACATACGGTTCTGCTCTTTGCTTTAATAGAGACTTGTGGTGGGGGATGGGAATGAGGGCTCACACATATATGACTAAACAAGGGCTGAATGTTGAAGCCGAGGGCCAGAAGAGACATGAACCAGTTTATATGACTGAGCAAGAAGAAGGATGAAAGATGCGACTGAAGGAAGGCTGTGAAGCTCCAATGGCCTGTTGTTTTGAGTGCATTATGTGGTCAGGAAGTGTAATTTAAATGATCACATGTATGTCACTTTGCATAGCTCTGTATGTGCCCCGGGCCTAATTGCAAGACCTAGAAAACTATTCAAAGTGGTCATTTTTTTGTAGATAGATAATTCTTTGCAGTAGGCTGCATGCAATGTATAGTAAAAATACAGATCGAATCAAAGTCATAATCCCTATCTAGTGATGATATGGAAGAAAATCCCCTAATGCATAGGATAAACTGTATGTGGACATATAGCAGTGTGAACCAGCTGCTGTCTGTACCACTATTGAGAAAACCAACATCTCCAGGAGTGGCGAAAAAATAAACATTTATTACTGACTCAATCTAAGGTTAAGGAAATTAGATGCCGGTCTTCCTCAACTTTACAGTGGAAAACTGTCCCGCAGTGATATGAGTAATAGTAACACACTAAGCGGCAGATCCGTGGGAGACACAGTGGTGGTGAGTGTTTACATAAGGACGCCTTGTAGACAACAGCTTTCTTAAGATTTAATACCCATTGTATCCAAAAGGTAGTTGTTGTGACACATCAACTGTTTGCATTAAGAGTCACAAGTGTATTATTTATATGGGGATACATTTTTACTGTGATTATTGAATAGCCAGATGTCCTTAAAGGGACTTACTACACACAATAATGACCTGTAATCCTATTATCTCTACACGTGTATTGTCTTGTTGAACTCAACAACAAGATTAGTTTGATCATCCAACCACCTCACAACGTATAGAAGAATGTACAGTTGCCAAATGTACAAATCTCATTGAGACGCTATGAGCTGCACAGGATAGTACAGAGGAATGTAAAGTTGGTCTTGATATGCGATTCGGAATGCATGAATAGGATCCTGTATAAAATACTTGGTGGTCATGCAAACACTGTACAGCTCACATTGTCAGTGTGAGATTTAATTGGATTAAGGCATCGTGGTGGCAGAGACGTAATGGCATCGTCCTCCATCAGTTGGCTCAAATTCAATTTTTTTGTAAAGAAAACAACATAACTAAAAGAAAACTGAACATTTGCAGCATTTCAGTTTGCACAAGCATCTGAAGCTGACGTGCACATCTCTGTGGGAGTTAATGGCTTGGTAATAAATTGATGACATTTAATCAATATGTTATTGCATCTGAATAGAGAGGCATCTCATGAATAGGTTGATACATTATTTATTTGAAAAAATCTGATTTAAAATTAAGTTATCATGAATACAATAATCATGCATCATCTTGCAGCAATATAATAATAACGAAAACAAAAGACCAAAGCCAGCCTGTAAAATACAATCTGTGTTGGATGATGCAGGGAAGTCGTGACTTGACTGAGTGCAGCGGACACACGGTCTGGTGTCACAGCTGTGGACAGTGGAACTACCAATGAAAATATGCGCTTAAACTTTCCTCCTCTTTGTCCCTGTCAGATACTCATGTCTACTAGTGATGAGGTTTCCACTAATGGCACACTAATCTGTTGTAAGATAGAAATACAAAGAAAAGTTTTCTGCAGGATACACTTGTGACTGATGTTATGGAGGACAGAGAGGCTGAAGCCTTGCAGCAAGAACTGCGGAGGTAGCCTATGGAGCAGATGTTGATCAAACTTTAAAGAATTTCATTTGGATTGTTTCCTGGGTAAAACAAAAATGGTACAGCCCATGACATTAAAAGAAATCCAGTGGGAATATGTCTCGGCTTCAAAATGTGAAATGGACTACAAACAGCTGAAGCCATTAGACAGGATGTGTTGGTACAACTACCCTTCATAACACTGTACTATTTTAATATTGCGGCCTCTCATCTTAGTGCCACTGTGGTTTCTCGGTTAAAGAGCCTCATGTTGCTGATGTGGGCTGTTCTGTGCAGCTTGCTTGCATGCAAGCAGTTTTCTAAGGTTGACAGGGAGGGTGGAATAGATTTTATTCACCAGACACATGATGACTGGGAATGCCACTTCCCAAATCAGTCAAGTCAACATGACGGTTACTGTCCGACTGCTGAGGGGTGGGTCCGTGCAGAGGAGAGACAGACATACGCTAGCTTTCCTGGGATCTTTTTGTCTGGATAATGCAGTTGGCTTATTTAATCCTCACTACTCAGTCATATCAGTAAGAGAGAATGGACTCAGACAGTCTGGATACGAACCTCGCACATCCTCAGCCACATGCTCTCCTATTTTTGTCTGTGGAGGTCACATTGGAGCCGCTCTGCTCTGCTGCCTGACCAGCATGAGTGTGACTGTCTGCCCTCCTCCCTCTCTGCTGCCCCTGACATCTTTGGTGCCAAAGACGGACATTGTTCTCTTCATCAACATGAAAATATCAACATCTCCCCCACTCACAACCCAAACGCTGGTCTGTCTTCTGTCTGCTCATTAGCTCTGCCCTAACAAGCCATTTGGCTGGTGTCAGGAAGACCCTGGCAAAGGTCAGTCAGTTCAACAGGACAAATGATAAGAATGGATGGTTTGGACACCACAGGAGAAGGAAGTTATTAAAACCAAACTGTGAAAAGGGACATTTATAGATGTGTAGGTAAAGGAGCTGCAGATAGGAGTATGATTAAGAATCTTTCTCGATTGATTATTCTTGATGTCAAGCTAAATGAAAGAGGCTGAAGATGATTACCAACACTGTGGAGGAAGAGCTGACAACAAGAATGCATAAGAAAAGAATTGACTTTTGACCTTTCAGAGACCAGTTGGGTCAGTGTGCTTATGACACCCAAATTTTTGTTTTATCTGAAAAGGTCACAGGTCAACTCATTTCTAGTGCATTCTTGTTGTCAGCTCTGCCTCTACAGTGTTGGTAATCATCTTCAGTCAATTAGCTTGTCCATCATAGCACTGACATGATATTTTTAGAGAGGCTGCTCTACTTTTGACCCTTTTCTATGTTTCATGGGAGAGATTGGCCTTCAATGAGCTGCTTCATGCTGTTTAAGACTACACAAAACACACTGGATAAGATTCCCTTCTGACCAAGGCCAGAGGGTAAGAAGCCTGTGGGAGACTGTATTTATACTGTATTTCACACATTGATATGGGTAGTGATAAACTTGTGTGAAAATTGAGCTGTAAGATCCATGATGACTTGTGTGAATCATCATGCAGTTATGACACATAAGTTAAATCAGGGTACTAATTAGGCTACAGGCGCTTGTGTTTACATCGTTTCAACTCACCAACTCATCCAAATTGCGCATGTCACATAAAACCCTCTTCTGCGGCCAGACGAACGGCTCTGGATCAGGTTCATCGTCATCCTCCACACTCTGACTGCTCTCTTTCCGACTGAAACACCTGCTGGGCGGGCTCTGCTCAACTGGCTCCCCGGTATCAATCCGCAGGCTCTCCTGGTCCCGGATCTCCTCCTCGATCTCCTCCTCCAGCTGGATCAACATGGGGGCCAACATGCCAAACTTGGACCCACGTCGTGCCACCTCAAGGAGACACAGAACAAAATTCTTCTCGTTGCATCTCTCCACCAAGTCATTTGTCTCAAACATGAGGACGTCCTTGATCCAGAGCTCCTGCCTACACCAGCTGATAAAATTGGACACATTGTCCCGCGCCACAAACGAGCCAGGAACAACACTGCGTGACTGAAAGACCACATCTTTAGACGGCACCTTCATGGAGTTTGCAGCCTCCGGGTACTCCAGCTGGAAGTCCTGCGCGGCGCGGTTCACGTTGTTGGCGTGCCGACAGAGGGCACATCCCGTCCCCAGCCCATCCATAAAGGTGTCCGCAGTGATATCCAAATCGTACAGGGTGTTCAGCCATTCAGCCAGATCCTCCTTCATGGCATACAGGTATTCTTCACTTGATTTAAAAGGCCGGATACTCTTGGAGGCGGAGGACTGGATGTTGCTCTGATCAGCCATGTTGTCGAATTATATGTTGTAGCCTATTAATAAAGTCTATTTGATAATTCCAAATTGTCTCATTGCACAACTGCACTCCAAAGCGTCATCCGCAAAATAACCGTGTTGGCGCACCCATTCCGGATTGCATATCTGGTTTCTTATGGAAGCTCCTTGAAACCAGGCTTTGTGTTGTCAGAGACATATCGGGATGCGGACTGGTCGTGGCGCATGGATGCGTTTTCCGGATGTCTCTGCGAAACCCGTTTCCTTTAAAGAGCGCATCGCCGGGTCCCGGAGTGAGAAGGAGAGTGGAGCAGTCCGGGACGCCGATACACACCCATGCGACGATCCGTTAATCCACCCGGTGGGCGGTGGGTCCTCTCACCCGCAAAAATCCACGTGTCACCATGTCTGTGTGGCGGTCAGTCAGCTCCTCGTCGATGTAATCATGACCACAGAGCAGCACAGAGTCCACAGCTCATCTCCCCTGCAAATAGTCCCGCCTCTTGCACTGAATATGTTGACCTGCTGTAGCTTAGACCAGCAGAGCGACTCGGTGGCACATCCCATTATGAAGGATCAAGGCCCGGCACAGGAGGAAAACTTAACCCCATGTTCACCAAATCAGCATACACTCTTTAAAACTGTGACAAGAGCACGTTGTATAATGCTGTATTAATAATGCATCATATTTTATTTGTTGATCATATGTCTGAATCTGCAAAGTAACTATTAATTATAGTTATCATACAAGAGTAAAAAGTAGCCTACTGGAAAGTGCAATACTGTCAGGGATATTTATTCAACTCCATAGTATTTTCTCAGTCATGTGTTCATGATGGTCTTGCATTGGTTGCACTGACTGTTTAAGCTGTTTTACTCTGTAAGAACATGATAAATATATTTTTATGATTTTCATTTGGGTCAACACATAAGCATGCTTCATAATGAAGCCTCTGTGTGGTCTCTTTACAAATAGCCTAAAGTGATAAAAGGCCAATAAAGCTTGCATCTCAACATCACGAGACACCAACTCTGCTTAGTGCAAGAATTGCCCTTCCAACTGCCTCATTTTAACCAACAATTAATGGATATGTTAGTTAGGCTTTAACAACCTTATCTAAATCTCTTGCAGGTTTTGGAATAATGTGTGAAAGTTTAACAGAGGTACTGCACAAGATGTCACACCTGGGGGAGGCAGATCAGCAAACCCTGAAACAGCAGGAGATTGGGGATTATGAGAGCTATACAGTCAACAGTGTTACACAGTCTAGTCAAGTAGGCTGTTAACAGAGCACAAGACTAAGTAGCAAATTCAAGAGCACATGATTTTCTGGGTGCATGATAGAAAATGTGTGTCTGTCACATACGGTACAAGATAACAGGGTTTCTGTTAGTGCTGCTTTAGTGTTACATTATCTCAGGAGACATGTGTGATTTCTCTCCTTCTGTATCATCTAAAAAATACCAAAGGAGATAAGAATGCAATAGCAGACATGCTGTGATACTGTCGAGGACTAATGAGTTTACAGCTCAACGTGAGGTTTGAAACTTGGGTCAAACGTTGGTGCAAGAAACCTGTTTTTCAGGTTTTTCGGGGTGTGTTAAAATTTTTGAAAAACATAAACATGCTTGGGAGTTTAAAGACACTGTCTGTAATTTAACTCTAAACAAAAGGGTGGCCTTACACTCACATTTAACTGAATCAGAAGGTGTTTTTTAATACAAACTCATTGTTTTTATTGTTTGTAATTATCTACACGAACACTTATTTTAAAAGTCATTGGGACACACAGGAACCCTTATTTTTTTTAATTTAGATCTTCAACTCTTAAACTGTATGGAAATGTACCTGAAATATGTACGTTCAGAAACTTCCAAATGGGCCTTTAAAAGTAATTTCCACCATCTAATGTCCCCTTTAACAATCTTTTGGAGCGGCCCATGTACTGTACTAATGTGTGTGATTGTTTGAATTTAAGCAAAGCCCACTGCCAATAAGGAGGGCTTGTTTTCATTTAAAACGAGAGATGTGTCTGTTTAAGAAAGAGAGAGAGAGAAAGAAAGGAAGGGAGGGGCGGAAGAGAGCTTGAGAGAGGAAAAGAAGGGGAGAGAGAGAGAGTGAGAGGAGAGAGAGAGAGAGAGAGAGAGAGAGAGAAAGAGAAAGAAGGTGGGGGTAGATGAGATCATTTTCTGGGCCTGGATGAATCAGCTTTTCTGTCAGGAAAGAGAGAGAGGGAGAGAAAGAGAGAGAGAATTCAGCACTCTATTAATCCATGTGAACAACTGGCCATAGCAAATGAGAAACACTTTAAGACGTCAGCTGTGACAAGGTTTCCCCCAAGAGATAACAAAGAGAAGTTAAAGAAAAAGAAAAAAAACAGACATGAGCCTTGACTACTGTATCTTGTCATCAATATTGTAATTACTAATGTGCAAAGCGGTGAGTTTTTTTAAGTGCTTGGTAAGAAAATGACCTAATTACCAAATAATAATGAAGAACAATGTTTTTTTCAAAAAACAATTGTTGACTAACTTTAAGGGTCAAATAGAAAATACTGCAACATCACACCAGATTATTTTTGACAGACTCCTCCAGGCAGGATTATCTAGTGGTAACCCAACACAAATTAATAGCAGTCCAACATCACTAACCTCATAAATCTTTTTTTTTTGGTAGAAGTGATATTTCTACATGGCACTAAGTGTTGTAGTCATAGAAAACCAACAGACCCAACAGTCATGATAGGCATGCTGCTCATTCTGTGTTAGTGAATATGTAATTGAAAGGGGCATGTTCAAAATAATAGCAGTGTTATGTTCAATTAGTGAGATGATTGACTCTGAGAAGAAACAGGTGTCCATTATGGCCCATATTTAAGGAAAGAAGCAAGCAAATGTTGTGCATGCTGGTTATAGTGAATTTTACACTAAAATACTCAAAATGAGTCGTTCCAGACATTGTTGTGAGGAACAGCGGACTTTGATTAAAAAGTTGATCGGAGAGGGAAAACATATAAAGTGCATAAAATTATAGGCTGCTCAGCCAAAATGTTTTCAAATGTCTTGAAATGGCCTCCAAAGCCTGAACGACGTGGGGAACTACCATTCGAATGGATGGAAGAATAGCCAAAATAGCAGAGGCTCAATCAATGATCAGCTCCAGGAAAATCAAAGAAGACTTAAAGTTACCTGTGAGTACTGTTATGATCAGAAGAAGGCTATGTGAAGCAAAGCTATCAGCTAGAAGCCCCCGCAAAGTACCCTTGCTGAAAAAAAGACATGTACTGAATAGGTTGAAATGGTTCCAGGTGGACAAGATTGATGTTATGGAGTGGCCAGCCCAATCCCTGGACCTTAACCCCATAGAACATTTGCAGGGTCAAAAATGTTGTTTCTGAAGCAAAATAAATTGTAGAATGTAGTTCAATGGTCCTGGGCTGGAATACCCGTTGACAGGTGCCAGAAGTTGGTTGACTCCACGCAACAGATGTGAAGCGGTTCTCAGAAATTATAGTTATGCAACTTGACTCAAAATAAAGCAAACCCTTGAGACATTTTTCAGTTTATACAGTAAATGTTTGTTTGTAAAGAAAAATGCAAATACTATTTTTTAACAGTCTATTCCCTTTTCTTCCCTTTCTGTAAAAGTTATAACACAAACTTGGTCATGTTTTGATTTGGAATTGAATGTGCAGTGCTCCCAATGCATTATTATAGAATTAAAAGCTATTCTAGGGATTTTGTGCATTATTCACTTTCTTAAACACATTCTGAATTGTAGGTGTATGACGAGTTTTCATAGTTTTAATAGCCATGTGCTTGCCATGTGTTAAAAACAAAATGTGCCAAAGATTGACATCTGTGATTAATAACGCTTAAACTTCATTGCCTTATAAGAATACTGCTCAATTAAAAAAAAAAAAAAGTAATGAGACCCTGAAGTTAAAATGGGAAAATTAAGAAAAAAAAATAGTAAGTCATGGAAAGCAGAAAATAAGTTACTGCCAATTTGTTAAGACCGTTTGACTTAAGCTGAAGGATATATCTATCTATATCTATCTCTCTCTCTAAAAAAACACCTTCTAAAATACAAGGAAGTCCTGAATACTACTGCAGGTCTGTCCCTTCAGTGTGAACAAAGACATTGATGTGAAGCCAGAAACCAGGCCCAGCCAATATCAGCAGAACTGTAGCACCTAAGTTTTGGTTCAAACTGCACCACCTATTGGCAAGAAAAGTAACCGCAGCCGCCACTAAGACATGCTGATTTGCTCCATCTATGGCCAAGAAATTTACAATAAAAAATTAGTGCATTACATGGGTCTAGAAGTGCCAGAGAACCAATGCACTCAAATTAATATAATACCCTTTAATGCTCTTAAGATATGGCAATACAGAAGTCAGTTCTGAGGTTCTTCAACCTGGGCCAGTACATGATGGGAGTTCCACTATTGAGGCCTCCAGGGAGAGATGTTTGATCCATCGGAAAGTCAGATATCAGAGTGTAATATGATCTCAGCAGAGCTAAATCAGTATCTGTGGTGGAACAAGTCTTAAGTCATGTGAATGCTTTCATAAATCGCTCTACAGATCCTAAAAAATAAATAAAGAGACAACGGCAACTCCTCTACACCATCTAGAATTTAAAAGACTACAACACATTTGCTTTATAGATGTTCCTGTACAAATCCATTTTTTAAAGTTGAGTAAAGTCCACAACTCATCAAATCAGTAAAATTTTATTTCCCAAGTTTGTCATACAATAGCCAGTTATGGGAAAGGGGAAGCAATTACGTAAACAAATGAGGAAAAAAAAATGCATTTAACAACACAATGTCAAACCTAATCAGCATATTTAAAAAAACAAGACGTGCACAATACAAGATGTGGCATAAACATGGGTCAACTTAAAAAAAAAAAAAATGGAAACGAGTTTAATGAAACTGCATAAGCTGTTTGAAAGCAGTTCTATAACCATCAAAATATGGAATCATAAATTAAAATTTATTTTAAAAATCAAATTCCACAAGAGGAACAGTCAAGAAGTTTCCATTAGTAGGGTCGCTCCCTGCGCTCCTGGCGATGGTCCCTAAAGAAAATAAAGCAAGAGAACAGAAATGTTGCGAGTGACATATTTGCTGTCTGGTTTCCATACCTATATTCTGGTCACAGGTTGCATTCATTTGCTTTTTCAATAGCTTCAAAAATTCTAAGAATTTTTAAGTTCCACAATCCTTTAATTACTTGATAGAAGTAGCAATACAACATACTGTATTTAGTAAAAGTCTTAATCCTACCTCATATCCATCTTGCCACCTGGTGGGCCCATTCCTCTTCCACCTCTGCCACCCATTCGGTCCATAGGTGGCCCTCCACGCCCGGCCCCTCGGAAACCTCCCCTGTCCATTCCACCACGTCCTCTGAATCCACGATCGCCTCCCCAACCACCACGGAAACCTCCAGGTCCACCAGGGCCTCCAGCTCCTGCCGGCCCACCACGGTCCATGCCTCTGCCTCCACGCATTCCCATTCCCCCTCTCCCTCTGTCACCTCCAGGGGGAAAAGGAGGGCCACCCCCCAACCCTTCTGGCTTGGGGGCTTTGCACTGGTTACACTCCATCCTCCAGGCAAAGTTCTGGTTACCGCAACCCCTGGGAACAGACCATTAATTAAAATACTTTTTTTAAATCTTGGGGGGGCTCATCAGAGAAGACACTGCACTATGAAGTAATACACACGGGTTAGGACACTCCCAGTCCCCAGCTCGCTGCTGCATGTTGCCTCCTGTGGGGCCACCTCTGCCCATACCACGAGGACCACCACGTGGCATGAATCCGCCACGGTCACCTCCACGGCCCATCATACCTGATAAGAAAATTGACAGTTTCAAAAATTGTATGTCTGTACTCCCATTTCTTTTTTTCTGCTGTCCTAAGCAACTTTGCAGCTTTGACATGCTACAAGGTTCAACTGTTTTGTAAGTATTTGGTTTCTCGTGGAGTTGAAAGCTAGGCATTTTAAGGGGACATTAAAAATCACATAAGAACCTGACCGTAAAGAATATTTTGAACATGCTCTACAATAGATTTATCACAAACAAATACTGCTGACATTTACCTCCACGGCCCATCATGCCATCTCGCATGGGCATGCCACCCCTCATTCCACCCATCATGGGCTTACGGCGTGCCATGGACACCTTAAGCCTTCGGCCTTGGAACTCCTTTCCTAAAATTGAAGAAACCATTCAAAATTAGTGGCAAAAGGAACATTTGGTTTATTTATGTGAATATGTTCAGGTCTGATGTGCACGGTCATTAAAAACGCACCATCAAAATGCTCTACAGCTGCTTTGGCACAGACTGGCTCCTCATAGGATAGAGTGGCATCTCCTTTGGGCTTTCCTGAATCCTTGTCTGTGTATATGTTAATAGCAGGCTGGCCAAGTCTGCGGTTAATCTGGTCAAAAATAAAGAGTTGCATTTAGTTTGCACATTAGTGTAGTTTTGCTTACACCAACATGTAGAAATAGGAACTATTTTTACCCTGATCGGGCCAACGTGTTTAAAGAATTCAGCCATCTCCTCCAGGTTAGCCTTCTCAGTCAATCCTGTGATGTAGATTGTGCTGTTCTCAGAATCATCCTGCTCTTCAGGGCGTCCTACAACCAATGCATTAAGACAAATTAGAAAAAAAAATCTTTCCCAATACCACTACAAAGAAAAAGGATTCAATAAATGAGTAATAAGGGGTCTAGTGCGAGACTGCTCACCAGTTTCGCGCTCGTCACTGTTCATAGGTCCTGTAGTCCCATCAGTCGAGGGCGAGAGAGACAGATTAAGAAAAGTCAGTGTGTGCAACTGAAGTTCAGTGTACAACCCCTAAGGAGTACTACAAAAAAAAAAAACCAAACACTCCCTTATAGACGCCGCCAGCCATATTGGGAAGTTGAAAAGGGCACCTTATGGTACACCACAATTCTCACAAGTGATATATTGAATTGAAAATAGAACCTCAGACCCTTTGGCAAATAATTGTGTGTCATTTGAAAAGCCTCTTAGACCAGTAAGAAATCCTCAAAAAAAAAAAAACAACCACCCAGGAATTCGGCTCATGAGATTTGTTAAAGCAGTAACACACATTTGAATGGAAATTTGTCAATAACCTGTCAAAAACTCATTGTTGAACCATAAGCAATGACTGAATTATACCAAGTAGCCCAGAGAAAATGGTCTCAGGCATTGAAAAAAATTCCAATATTTTCAGATGTGTTCATGTAAATAAATTTTGTAAACCACAATGTAAGACACATCAATATTTGAAGCATATTTGCTCAAAAAGTTTAAGGCTTTGAAAGGACTAACCAGTGTAATACTCGTTAACTTACCACCAGGCTTACTGAAGCCACCTCTGTCTCCAGCGCTGCTAGGGGGGAATAAATGGAGATATGAAGGCGACTTCCTTTTACAGCCACTTCCATGGCTCGAGCAAAGTGCTTGATTGAGGGAGTAATCAAAACATTCTAACTAGCCCAACAGCAACTATAAACTTAGTTTTATAAATACACAATTGAATCGAGGGGATAAGAGTATTAGCTATGTGCCATTCCTTAGCTAGCTGAGTACAACTTCAGTGACAGTTTTCAGTAGTGGATACATTTGTGTAAAATAATGAATGACTAACATTCTTACTGCTTCTGAAAATGTGACAAAACCCAAACATTTGTACACAGGTAAAAATATTTCAGATGCATTGATGGCATTCATAAGTTTACCCAGAAACAAGCCAACACCCCAATAAGTTTAACAAAAGGTTACAGCATACTCAGATATGTATAAAAAATTAGACAATGCATCTGAAATTTGACAAGTGGTGAGCACATTCACCAAGTAAAAATAAAATTACAAATTATACAATTGTTAAATAAAAACCCAAAAATACAAAGTGTTACCAGGGTTAGATTAAATCAAAAACAGACGTCCAGGTCTATTTCTATACCCATCATGCTTATAAAAACCACCATCCTCAGTTCTTGAAAAAAGGCAGACCGCGAATCTTTGTTTTAGCTCCCTCCTGCTGCTTAAGCTGGCGACTCTGTACAGATACTTTTTAGAGAATAGATGGTTTTAAATGGCTCTCACTGTTACCTGTACGGTATAAATGTGACAAAGCATGTTAAAAAGTGATCAAAAGAATGTGATCAAACATTTGAATTCCAAACCACAAAAACAAGTTAGAACATTTCAAAATGACATGTGCCCACTCCCCCCAAAACATACAAAACATACCTGTGCAAAGCTAAAATTATGCTAAAATTAAAATTTTACTATAAAAATATCTATGCTAACTTAGAATTGTAAAGTGTATTTAGGATTTTTAACAAATTGCGCAAGCATATATATGTGCAATTTGTTAATGCATTCTTTATTAAACCTCTACTTTGATTGCAATGCAGTCTTCGATTATAGTCCTATATCGTATAAAATTGACTAAAATGTCTAAATACGTGCGTTTGTGTGTAGGTGTATTCCCTGCACCAAAACAAGAAGTCATGCAGAACTATTTTAAAAGATTTAGACTGATGTACCACAAAACTTACGTTCTTTATAAAAAAATAAATAAAGACACCTGAAATAACGTGATGATTCACATGCAATTTCTGACACCAAACCGATTGTTAATTGTTTGGGGGAGAGAAAAAAAAACTGTCACGTCAAAGATTTAGATTACAGAGCGCCGCTTTAGTATTTGGGAAACCAAATATGCGGTTTCTCATTTTTCAGTTATACAGCAGTGATGACTGGTCTTAACCAAAACAAATGTACAGTACCACCTCTGTTCACCTTAACACCCCTGGTCTCTCCTGGTAACCTTTAGAAATCCTTTCAGGGGAACTAAATGAGAGTTCCCATTTGGGGTTGGGTGAAACCCCTTTTTGGCTACAGAGAGTGCAACAATGTGCACCAAGAGGGAACAATTCAAATGCCCAATCTGCATCAAGAGCAGTGGTGCTTTATTAAGGGGACCAGAATAAATGTGTTAAGGACCCGCTCAATGGAGTTCTAGATTCACTATTATGATGATACAGACCAACATACAATACAAAAAAGAAAAATATATATATACATCTCAATGCAATTACGTGTAGTAAGGCTGAGTGTATTTAGACTGAATCACACTACACCAAAATCAATTTCCTGAACATATATGGACTAAGACAATCCCTAGAGTACTTAAATATTATTACAGTGGAAAAAAAGTATTTCTGTATACACAGAAAACTAAGTATGATTTGTATCAAATGTGCTCTCAATGTTTAACCTAAATAAAAATTTAGTTTTCACCGATACATTTTAGCTTTAATTGAGACATTGACCACAAAAAACGACCTAAGAATTTATTTTCGTAGTATAGATGAGTAATACATTTTGATCATCTTTTAGGACAAATGTTAAAGCTACAAGCAGAACATTGAGAAAGTAGTTCCTTGTCTCTTGTAAATGATGCAATTTATTACTGAGGTCTTGCAGTACCATTATCATGCATTACTCTCTGTATGGTGCAATTTTTCATTTTTGACATTACTTTATCAGCCAGTCAAATGACAAATACTTATTGCCAGTGACAGCCTTACAAAACCCAACCAGAAACTGATAACACCTGCAAACGTGTGTGTATTCATGAGTAGAAAAAAGGGAAAACCCCTTAAGAGAAAACGTTTACCAAAATACAGCACTTGAAAATTGTGTATTTGCAACAAAATATACCGCATGTGGCCCAAGTCTATTTCTGAATTCCTTTTAGTGTAAACGTTATGTTATAAAGGCTTGCAGCACAAAACATTTTGCTCCATCATCCCAATAATTTGGCACAAAAAAAAAAATATCTAAATCATGATCTATACAACTGCTAAATGCATTGTTTGCATGTGTAAGTGGGTCACCCTACAGGGAATGATACACTATAGTGGGAAACGGTTTAAAAAGGGTGGTGCTTATAGTGAGACAGTGTTTGAACCTCCATTAACCCACTACAATATTAATGTGTCGATAAGATATTTTTGTAATACGATTATGCAACATTCCCTGACCAATTGTGAATATGCAACTCAGTTATCCTAAAACATTGATATTGACTCAATCAAATGTTCACGGATTAAAGCTGTTCAACCTAAATGTTAATGCACAGGTCTCTGATGAAACTTAGGTTAAAAACTGGAGAAACCTTTTCTTACCTTTGGCAAAATTAGAGGCAGGGCTGAGAGAAACTGGACAATAATAGCTATGACTGCATCCAATGTTGGCATGTACTACATCTTCCATCAGCGGCCTTATGAATTATAGGTGAAAAGTCATAATTTATCAGCATTGATTGCTGATTCATCACAACCTTCTTCTAAGAGACTAACAAATTATTGTTATTAATCTGGATTATTCCAGTTTTGCTGGGCCTCGCCTCAGCCCTGCCCCAAGTGGCCACAGGACCTGTAGAGTCAAAATACATGAGCAGGTTAAATGCAAAGGAAAGACACTTACCCCATGCCACGGCCCATGCCTCCACGGCCACGATGCATCATTCCACCTCGATCAAAGCCGTCTCTGCCTCTGTTGTCCCCTGACCCAGAGTATCTTGAAGACTCAGAGCCAGAGTAACCAGAACTTCCACCCTGGCCATCCTGTCTGTAATTATCTACAAAACATGAGCATAAATATATTAAAGTATGTTGACAGTGACAATCTGAACTGTACCAATGAAGAACAGAAAAACCGCATTCAAGGGTGAGCAAAGCTTACTGTAATGGTTGGACTGGTTGTAACTGGGAGGTCCACCCTGTTGACTGTATTGATTGGCTGGAGGCTGCCCATAGGAACCAGAAGCCTGAGGAGGATAAGCAGGAGGAGCCTGGGTCTGCTGCTGGCTCTGCTGCTGGTAGCCCTGCTGCTGACCGTAGCTTGCCTGGGCTGCCTGGTAGCCTGACTGTTGCTGGCCATATGCTGCTGGCTGGGAGTAACTACTTTGGTTGTATGTGGCTGGCTGGCTGCTAGCATTGTAACTGAGACAAAAAAACAAACAAAAAAAAACAGTATTGAGTGAAATGAGTATGTTCCTGTGGAATTCACTTCTTATTTGGTTACTAGCATAGGGGTCCAAACCTCTGCGGTGCAGTGGGAGCAGCCTGCTGGCCATAACCAGGGTAGGCAGACTGGGCAGTATACCCTGGCTGAGAGCCGTAAGACTGGGAGGCAGCTGGAGCAGCAGCAGCAGGAGTACTATCGTAACCACTGGCTCCATAACCCTGGGTTGACTGGGAGTAGGCATGGGTTGTCGACTGGGCAGCAGGATAGCCAGCTGTGGGATAAATTAAAACTCTTTGGGTGACATTCATAACATTTAAGGGGATTTATAAATAATTATTACAACTAATATTACATTTTTTTGCTTTCCCCTTTATTGTACCCAAACATGACTTCTGTGTACCATTCTACTCCTACAGCAGACAAACACGATATGTCAACTTCAAGCATAAAAACTAATTGTTATTTTACCACTAAAAACAGGTCAGATTTTTTGTGCAGTGCAAGTAGACTTAGACATTTCCATTTTGTATAAACCAGGAATTATGCTCATTTAAAACAAATACCACTCAATCCCCAATCTGCTTGTGGCTCAGTTTTGTCTCCTACTTTAATAACTGACCTGCTGCTGGCTGGGCGTACGAGGACCCATACTGTTGCTGCTGCTGCGGGGTGTAGCCTGCAGCAGCAGGTGTTGTCTGGGTGTAAGTGCCATCAGCAGCAGCAGGTTGGGCATATGATCCATAATTCTGTTGCCCGTAGCTCTGCTGTAAAAGAAAAGCTTGATTTAGCTGCAAGGTAGTATAAACATATTAATACAACTGTTGCAAGCATAATGTGTGCCATGGTTTATATTTATGTATTTACATCAAAAGTCTTATATAAGTCACAAAGTTAATGCCATCTAGCTTATTTGAATCACAATAAACCACTAGCCCTAGAGAATCCACAGTTGGCTTACCCCACTATGTTAACTCACCTGTGCTGCAGACTGTCCATAGCTTTGTGAGGGCTGGGCTGCATAAGAGGCATACCTATGAAAACACAAATCAGTTTAGTAAGTTTTATCAATCAGAAGACAACATTTGGGTGTCCCATAAAGGCTCTGAACAGTTTATCTGGCTGCAGGGTTAAAAAATAATTGCCACCAACTAAATGGCTGTTCAAATTTTACTTAATGGAATTACATTGTTTTTGACTGGTGCGTAAAGCAAATCTACCAACCACTTATATATGTATATGATAACTCACAATCAAAGCTCTAGTCCTAGTCTGAGCAGAGGCTTTAAACCTGGAAATTACGTACTATTTGTTTAGTAGTGACGTTTATTAGAACTCAGTTGGCAAGAATTAACTACTACTTCAAGTCCACTTCCATGTACCACCAATAAAACTATTTCCAAAATATACAACTGGAATATTTAAACTTAAGAGTTCTTATTCGGTAAACCACCCCAACAGTTCGTTGCTATAAACTCCATGCACACTCAAATGCATAGAAACATCACATTCAATCAATTTAGTTACGTTAAATGAAGACACTTACCCCTGCTGAGCAGAGGTCTGACTGTAGGAGCTGTAATCTGCTAAAGAAAAAGGCACGTGTTGGTTAGCTGAAGACTGAGCCATCGAACAAAACATTATTTGCGCGCGGGGAGCTAGCTAACGCTAATGCTAGCAGCACGCCCGTCGTTAGGTAGCCACCATTTAAGACGATGCTTCACATCTAACTGGGCGAAAGTCAGAATTATTGATATATGCATAAAAAAAAAACAGGTTTGACACATTTGGTAAGATGCTTCCATTATCAACCTTAGTATGTCGAAAAAAAGAATTCATCCGGTAGCTAGAAAATACCGCAACGACTCGATGAGCTAAAATAAGTAGCGAACGCTGGGCCTTGTGCCTAGCGCTGGGAAACGCTAAAAGATAATTCATGTGATATAAACCGAAAAGATGGATTATGCCGGCTCAATCTCTTTTAAAATGAATCCAACCACTTAATTGCTTAAGATAAATAACACAAATCGATCCAAATATGTATAAAAAAATCACAATTCTCATCTCACCCGGAGCCGACGCCATTTTAGTGTGCCTGTACAAGACGACTGGAGAAGGTTGGCTGCTGGAGAAACGTTTTTCTCTTCGCAGGAACCATAAATATCGCGAGATATACGAATCCCCGCGGGAACAGTGTTGTTTTGTCTGATCAACGGTTCTACATCAGAATCAGAATTAGCTGTATTTGCCAGGTATGAGGACACATACGAGGAATTTTTCTTCGGAGAATAGTTGCTCACAATGTGCTTACACATACAAAACAACCAAACAATATATACACACTAATATATACACACTAATATGTACATACTCTAAACAGAAACAATATAGAGGAATGAGTACAATGAGAGTCCAATAAAAATTATTTAAATGTGGAGCATAGTGCAAAGGGTACTGGGATAAATAGAATTATGTTATTATATTACAATATGAACAGTAGAACATTATAAACAGTTCTGAAATAGGAAATGAGAATGATTAATAAATAAATAATAAGTGAGATATTGGAATGATGAGTAAATGATAAATAGGCTAATAGGTGAGATATGAGAATGATGAATAATACTAAATAAGTGAAATAATAGTGGAACCAGTAAACAGGTGCTGTTTGGAGACAGTGTTACTGTGTTATTGAACCTGACACTGTGGGTCAGTAGTCAGCTGTTCATCAGAGAGATGGCTTGTGGGTAGAAACTGTCTGTTGGTTTTGGCGTACAGTGCTCTGTAGCGCCTCCCAGAGGGGAGAAGCTGGAACAGGTTGTGTCCGGGGTGAGATGGGTCTGCAGTGATGGTTCCTGCCCGTTCCCTGACTCTGGAAGAGTATAAGTCATGAACGGAGGGCAGGTTGGCACTGATGATCTTTTCTGCAGTCCTAACTGTCCGTTGTAGTCTGCTCCTGTCCTTTTTGGTGGCAGATCCAAACCAGACAGTGATGGACGTGCAGAGGACAGACTGGACGATGGCTGTGTAGAAGTGGACCAGCAGCTCCTTAGGCAGGTTGAGCTTCCTGAGCTGGTGCAGGAAGTACAGCCTCTGCTGGGCCTTTCTGATGATGGTGTCTGTGTTGGGCTCCCACTTCAGGTCCTGGGATATAGTGGATCCCAGAAACCTGAAGGATTCCACAGCAGACACAGGGCTGTTGAGTATGGTGATGGAGGGAAGAGTGGAGGGGTTCCTCCTGAAGTCCACGATCATCTCCACAGTTTTGAGCGTGTTAAGCTCAAGGTTGTTCTGACTGCTCCAGAGAGCCAGCTGATCCACCTCCCGTCTGATCCAAATATACTCAGTTTACTATCACATAAAACAGAGAAAACCAGCAAATCCTCACATTTAAGAAGCTGGATCCAGAGAATTTTTGACATTTTGTTCATAATTGTCTTCTATTATCAAAATAGTTGGCAATCTTTCTTCTGTCCATTGGCATTAACCCTAATTGTTTCAGCACTAGTAGTTATATGATTCCAACACAAGTTATTCATGTTTACAGAGGGTTCAAAATAACTAGATACTGCATTCTTCATCCCTCAGTGTAAGGCAGTGTTGGAATGTAACTAAGTGCATAAGCATAATATGAGCTCTTTAAGTACAAATTTGAGGTACTTTACTTTTTTCTTTTCATGCTACTTTCTACTTCTACTCCACTACACTATGAGAGAAATATTGTACTTTTTATTCCTCTACATTATTTTGACAGCTTTTACATATGTAGTTTATAAAATACAACTACCCAACAATATATAGACCTACAAGTACAGCTAAAATGATTAGACGATTAAACACTTAGTTGATTAACAGAACTGTTTTTTAATCATTTACAGTTTCTAAAATGTGAGGATTTGAAGTTTTAAGTACAAGCTGTGCTTATAATGTTTCAGTCTTAGACAATAGCTCACTCCTAAAACACTGATCACACAGTGCATCATTACAATATCATGTTCTGATGTGAGTTTGTTGTCAGAAGGGCATGTAGGTATGGTTGTGAAAAGATATATAAATACAAAGTATGCTGTACATAACTATTGCAAATAAACCATAAACATACTACATTAAAAGAAACAGCATTAAATACATCTCTATCAATAACCTGAAAGTAATTAACAGTTAACAAGATGTGCAGTCCATGATTTAAATACATTCTCATCCTGCCACCTGCTGGTAGAAATACGAAACCACATGATCCTTTACGGTTAAACCTTATTAAATACAGTATTACTGTAATATAAAACAGATATAGTGCTGTAATAAACTACTGTTGCTAACATATTTCTTTCGGTCCAGGTTCATATCAGCCTATTTATTGATTGATTTTGGAGTTTTCTTCTAACGTTACTCAGGTTACAACGTTAGTGCTGCATATTATGCCCATTCTAAAAGCTTGGCTTTTATTTATATAGCTATATTTACTATTACTTCCGGGTCACTTGGCCCACCTGTCTTTCTTTTAATGTAGATCTTCAAACGGAGAAATGAAAAAAGGAATTTCAAAAAAACAATTGATTTGAATTGGTTTTGTCGTTTTTCGTTTTTAACTTTTTCTTAAACTTTTGTCCCATTTTTCAATACTTTTGACGCTTTTTTTCAATGTGTGTAACTTTTTTTTTTTTGACATTTTCAACACCATGTAACACTAACTTATTAACTTTAGTTTTACAGTTATTTTTGGAATTTATGGTCAATGAACCTCATTTATAGGAAATTATGTTTGAGTTAGAAAAGCAGAAATTCAGAATGATTTTGACTAAAACTAAAGGAATGTTTGTTGATGGATAATCACAGACTGGAATATGTTAACTTTTACTCAATACTATTTCAAAACCACTTTATTTTTTTTTTCAAATGCTATAAAATTGAATAAAACACCCCAAAATTAATGAAAGTAGAGATTTGTACTTGCCAAAGAGCGTTGTGTGGAATCAATCATGTTATTTTGGGTAATTACAATTGGGTAATTAAGAAGACATTGATATAGGAAAACAGTTCAATTTGACCCAAAGACAACGTGAGGGTTAAGGGATTTTGTGGCTTCCCTATAATTTTTGAGGCCATGTTTACTATTCTCTGTGGTTTACTGTTTTACTATTGATAAGAAAAGAATTATTCACTGTTATCATTAAACATTTATTGACACAGGGCATCACGGGGCATCGCAGGGCATCACGGGGCATCACGGGGCATCACGGGGCATCGCAGGGCATCACAGGGCATCACGGGGCATCACGGGGCATTGCGGGGCATCACGGGGCATCGCAGGGCATCGCAGGGCATCGCAGGGCATCACGGGGCATCGCGGGGCATCGCAGGGCATCACGGGGCATCACGGGGCATCGCAGGGCATCACGGGGCATCACAGGGCATCATGGGGCATTGCAGAGCTTAGTAGGGTGTAGCCGGGGGTGCAGCAGGACCACGACTACTGCAGCAACCAAGATCTTGTTGCCATACTGATCTAAGGAAATATGCTGGGCAAAAAAAACACATCAGGACTTCGGGGAGAAAACTCCCCAAAACTAGGTTACTTAGCATTTGACATAGCAGATGAAATCTGGATTGAAAACCGTACATCTCCTCAACCTATTAAGAAAAGAAGTGAACAAGAACTATCCATCTCTATCATTCTGATAGTAAGATAAAAAAAAATCATATTTACCTTGCACATGAGGGTTCACACTTAACACTTCACATCCACCTGCTCTTCTCAACAAGTGCACATGACAGAAAGTAGGTAAAAGCTTAAGAGAGTAAAGATGAATATGATTTATCCATCTCTAGGTTAAAAATAGTTTTTCCCCTTTAACCAGAATATGTCATTATGTTGTATTATATTAAGACCTATGAGATGTATAAGTGTCTTGTCTGATTGACCTTTTTGATTGGTCAGAGAGAATCGTCACTAATCACTGCGTCATCATTGCTAGCGACAGATGACAGTATGACAGAGACAGGGTACAAGTGAGGGAAGGTCTTTCTCACGCATAATGACATTCCTCATACTTTATTTTGCCTCCACCTCCCATTACCTCTCTTTAAAAACAAAATGCAGACAACAGAAAGTTGTTAATTAATAAATAAAAGGCAGTGGGTTTGCGCATGCAGCAGGTGGTTCAATGTACCCGTTTTAATATAAATAAATGTTTTGCTACGTTTTGACAGGGCTGAACCTGAATTATCCATCTGGATCATTCTAAGAAATGGATATTTACCTTTTACATTAGAGGGTTTTAAGCTTAATTTTGCCCTTCACCTCTTCCTCCTTTCTTCTCTGTAAAAAACTAGTAACTTGTTAAAACCTTAAGAGAATAAAGGATGACAAGAACTATCAATCTCTATCATTCGAGGAGTGAACCTCTATACATGGGCGCATGCACTCCCTCTGTTACTAATGCAATAACCTGCAACACAGACTCTTCTTGGTCTAGGGTGGGCCAAGTGGCTCCCCACTTGGAGAACCAGGGTCAGAGCCACTTGGGGAGCAACAGGGTGAAGGAAAAGGCGAAAAGCTGTAGAAATGTGGGGAGCCATAAGGAGTTTTTTGGCGGGGCTTAGTAAGCCCATAGTCAGGCTTACCTGCAGGTTGAATGGCACTCTTGTGCCAGCCGCCAAACTCCTCTCTCCTCTCCATACAAACCTCCATGTTTTTCACCCACTGCGGCTTAGGGCCGCCCCACAACGGCTGAGGAGCATTGAGTGCCATCTAAAGGAAAAAAACAAATCACACATAATGTTAACACACCATTAGCTTGGATTAACATAACTACATTTCCAAAAAAAAGCCAGACACATGATGTCAGGCTTTTCCCCTGACCTTCTGCTCTCTGTGTGTTGCCGTTCTTAAAAATGGGAAACAACAACATAATACGAGCTAGCAAGCCACCTTCTAGAAATGGCAAGTTTGAAAGAAAATTAGGATTGGGCAATAAAGCAGGCTTGCTTGGTTCTTTCAGTGAAAAATTGGGCAGATTTACAAAGAATATGTTTATGGCATTTACTATCTAACAAGAATGTTTTGGGACCATTTGGTGGGATTGCTATAGACAAAGTACACACGGCAATACACTGGTAAGAGCAAATTACATTTACTCAATAGTGCAACTAATTTAAATAGCTTGAGTAACTCTATTGTGTAAAGAGTTAACTTTATTTAATATTTTTCGTAGCGTTTTCTTTTGCAGGATTCAAATGTTTCAACTAAACAAGTTTGTTCCTGAGACTATTTTGCAAAGCCACCGTCTCTGCGTCCGCAGCTCAGCGCTGCCTAAGTTGATTGTGATGGGTTTAAAAACAACTCAGTGTTTTTTTTCTCCTATCCTAGAATGTGTCTGTGGTGTATCCAGACCTTACGCCACAGCGCTGTTGATTTTTCCAAAACACCATATTATGTAAGATGAAACAAGGGGAAAAACTTAGATAAAATCGGGTCATTCCTAGGACACAGGTCAGGGGATGAGAAGCTCTATTCGGCCATACAGTAACAACAAAACCTGTCTGAATGTATGAAGCATGAATTTATGTGTGTCACTACAGATTAAGAGGGGATGTTGTCAGCGAAAACGGGGTAAATTGGCTTCGCATACACCTTAGCCTATTACCAAGTGATATATGTTAGGGCTGCATGATTTGAGGAAAATATGCCTTATGTGATAATGTTGTTGACAATATTACTTGCAATAAATATTACAAATATTAAAGTGTACTCAGTTCTGCATTTCTCAGTTCTGTTTTCAGTATTTGGCTGACTTACAACAAATTGCTTGTTGAATTTTAAACAAAGAAAAGAAAATAATTTTCAACATTCTTTTAGTGAACAAATTGATATAGGAGTGAAACAATAATGTTATGAAAAAGTATGCTCTCTCTCTGTGCCAAATGTATGAACATGTACATGTCTACATACAGTAGAAAAGTTTCAATTTTTCCACTGAGAGCCGGAGTCAGACTTACATCCAGAAGACTCAGCGGCTTTCCAGCTGAGGAGCCAGGGTCAGGGCCAGGTGGGAAGCCACTCTCGGAGGCTGACGCTGGGATCCTACGGTGGATGGGCCGCGGCGGAGTGCTGGGCCGGTTGGGGTTTGAATCAAAGGATCTTGGTCGCTTACGACGTTGGTCGGTCTGGAGATCAAAACAAATACAACCCTCAGACCACTGCTCCACATCATGTTAACACCATGGACTGTTCTATCACATCACATGTTGAATTAAATGGATCACTATCACAATGCAACTATACTTAAGAAAAAATAAATGTTATGTATTAAACTATATACAAGGAAACGTATAGAAGAGTTAGCTTAATAAAATGTAAAAGTTAATGCATCATAGATGATGGTGTTGTTTGATATTGCTCCCTTAATGAATCTATCTATCTATCTATCTATCTATCTATCTATCTATCTATCTATCTATCTATCTATCTATCTATCTATCTATCTATCTATCTATCTATCTATCTATCTATCTATCTATCTATCTATCTATCTATCTTTTCCATTCAAAGGGGCTTTATTGACATGAATGTTTCAATAACAATGTTGCCAGTCTAAATATCTGGACAGGACATGATAAACAGGAATATGAACATTACCAAACAATAAGATTGACTCATATCTATCTGTCTATATCTATCTCACACGTCACCCATATCACAACATCAAGCACATGAACACACAGTCTCTGTGCCAAATGTATGCATTTCTTTCACAGTGTTATTATTGCAGTAGGCCTTATGTCTTATGTGTACATGTCAACATACAGTAGAAAAGTTTCACTTTTTCCACTGAGAGCCGGAGTCAGACTTACCTCCAGACTCAGCGGCTTTCCAGCTGAGGAGCCAGGGTCAGGGCCAGGTGGGAAGCCACTCTGGGAGGCTGACGCTGGGATCCTACGGTGGATGGGCCGCGGCGGGCTGCTGGGCCGGTGGGGGTTTAGATCGAAGGCTCTTGTCCATTTACGACGTTGGTCGGTCTGGAGATCAAAACAAATACAACCCTCAGACCACTGCTCCACATCATGTTAACACCATGGACTGTTCTATCACATCACATGTTGAATTAAAAGGATCACTATCACAATGCAACTATACTAATTAATAATAACAAATGTTATGTATTAAATCATTTACAAGCAAAAGTATAGAAGAGTTAACTGTATAAAATGTAATAGTTAATACATCATAGAAGATAACGTTGTTTGAGTTGCTGCCTTAATAAATCTATCTATCTATCTATCTATCTATCTATCTATCTATCTATCTATCTATCTATCTATCTATCTATCTATCTATCTATCTATCTATCTATCTATCTATATGTTTTCCATTCAAAGTGGCTTTATTGACATGAAAGATTCAATAACAATATTGCCAGTCTAAATATCTGGACAGGACATGATAAACAGGAATATGAACATTACCAAACAATAAGATTGACTCATATCTATCTGTCTATATCTATCTCACACGTCACACATATCACAACATCAAGCACATGAACACACAGTCTCTGTGCCAAATGTATGCATTTCTTTCACAGTGTTATTATTGCAGTAGGCCTTATGTCTTATGTGTACATGTCAACATACAGTAGAAAAGTTTCACTTTTTCCACTGAGAGCCGGAGTCAGACTTACCTCCAGACTCAGCGGCTTTCCAGCTGAGGAGCCAGGGTCAGGGCCAGGTGGGAAGCCACTCTGGGAGGCTGACGCTGGGATCCTACGGTGGATGGGCCGCGGCGGAGTGCTGGGCCGGTTGGGGTTTGAATCAAAGGATCTTGGTCGCTTACGACGTTGGTCGGTCTGGAGATCAAAACAAATACAACCCTCAGACCACTGCTCCACATCATGTTAACACCATGGACTGTTCTATCACATCACATGTTGAATTAAAAGGATCACTATCACAATGCAAGAACACTTAATAAAAAATAAACGTTATCTATTAAATGATATACAAGCAACAGAATAGGAGAGTTATCTGTACAAAATGTAATAGTTAATACATCACAGAAGTTGACGTTGTTTGATATTGCTCCTGTAATGAATCTATCTATCTATCTATCTATCTATCTATCTATCTATCTATCTATCTATCTATCTATCTATCTATCTATCTATCTATCTATCTATCTATCTATCTATCTATCTATCTATCTATCTATCTATCTATCTATCTATCTATCTATCTATATGTTTTCCATTCAAAGGGGCTTTATTGACAAGAAAGAATCAATAACAATGTTGCCAGTCTAAATATCTGGACAGGACATGATAAACAGGAATATGAACATTACCAAACAATCAGATTGACTCATATCTATCTGTCTATATCTATCTCACACGTCACACATATCACAACATCAAGCACATGAACACACAGTCTCTGTGCCAAATGTATGCATTTCTTTCACAGTGTTATTATTGCAGTAGGCCTTATGTCTTATGTGTACATGTCAACATACAGTAGAAAAGTTTCACTTTTTCCACTGAGAGCCGGAGTCAGACTTACCTCCAGACTCAGCGGCTTTCCAGCTGAGGAGCCAGGGTCAGGGCCAGGTGGGAAGCCACTCTGGGAGGCTGACGCTGGGATCCTACGGTGGATGGGCCGCGGCGGGCTGCTGGGCCGGTGGGGGTTTAGATCGAAGGCTCTTGTCCATTTACGACGTTGGTCGGTCTGGAGATCAAAACAAATACAACCCTCAGACCACTGCTCCACATCATGTTAACACCATGGACTGTTCTATCACATCACATGTTGAATTAAAAGGATCACTATCACAATGCAACTATACTAATTAATAATAACAAATGTTATGTATTAAATCATTTACAAGCAAAAGTATAGAAGAGTTAACTGTATAAAATGTAATAGTTAATACATCATAGAAGATAACGTTGTTTGAGTTGCTGCCTTAATAAATCTATCTATCTATCTATCTATCTATCTATCTATCTATCTATCTATCTATCTATCTATCTATCTATCTATCTATCTATCTATCTATCTATCTATCTATCTATATGTTTTCCATTCAAAGTGGCTTTATTGACATGAAAGATTCAATAACAATATTGCCAGTCTAAATATCTGGACAGGACATGATAAACAGGAATATGAACATTACCAAACAGTAAGTTTGACTCATATCTATCTGTCTATATCTATCTCACACGTCACACATATCACAACATCAAGCACATGAACACACAGTCTCTGTGTGTTGCTATCTATCTATCTATCTATCTATCTATCTATCTATCTATCTATCTATCTATCTATCTATCTATCTATCTATCTATCTATCTATCTATCTATCTATCTATCTATCTATCTATCTATCTATCTATCTATCTATCTATCTATCTATATGTTTTCCATTCAAAGGGGCTTTATTGACAAGAAAGAATCAATAACAATGTTGCCAGTCTAAATATCTGGACAGGACATGATAAACAGGAATATGAACATTACCAAACAATCAGATTGACTCATATCTATCTGTCTATATCTATCTCACACGTCACACATATCACAACATCAAGCACATGAACACACAGTCTCTGTGCCAAATGTACGCATTTCTTTCACAGTGTTATTATTGCAGTAGGCCTTATGTCTTATGTGTACATGTCAACATACAGTAGAAAAGTTTCACTTTTTCCACTGAGAGCCGGAGTCAGACTTACCTCCAGACTCAGCGGCTTTCCAGCTGAGGAGCCAGGGTCAGGGCCAGGTGGGAAGCCACTCTGGGAGGCTGACGCTGGGATCCTACGGTGGATGGGCCGCGGCGGGCTGCTGGGCCGGTGGGGGTTTAGATCGAAGGCTCTTGTCCACTTACGACGTTGGTCGGTCTGGAGATCAAAACAAATACAACCCTCAGACCACTGCTCCACATCATGTTAACACCATGGACTGTTCTATCACATCACATGTTGAATTAAAAGGATCACTATCACAATGCAACTATACTAATTAATAATAACAAATGTTATGTATTAAATCATTTACAAGCAAAAGTATAGAAGAGTTAACTGTATAAAATGTAATAGTTAATACATCATAGAAGATAACGTTGTTTGAGTTGCTGCCTTAATAAATCTATCTATCTATCTATCTATCTATCTATCTATCTATCTATCTATCTATCTATCTATCTATCTATCTATCTATCTATCTATCTATCTATCTATCTATCTATCTATCTATCTATCTATCTATCTATCTATCTATCTATCTATCTATCTATCTATATGTTTTCCATTCAAAGTGGCTTTATTGACATGAAAGATTCAATAACAATATTGCCAGTCTAAATATCTGGACAGGACATGATAAACAGGAATATGAACATTACCAAACAGTAAGTTTGACTCATATCTATCTGTCTATATCTATCTCACACGTCACACATATCACAACATCAAGCACATGAACACACAGTCTCTGTGTGTTGCTATCTATCTATCTATCTATCTATCTATCTATCTATCTATCTATCTATCTATCTATCTATCTATCTATCTATCTATCTATCTATCTATCTATCTATCTATCTATCTATCTATCTATCTATCTATCTATCTATCTATATGTTTTCCATTCAAAGGGGCTTTATTGACAAGAAAGAATCAATAACAATGTTGCCAGTCTAAATATCTGGACAGGCCATGATAAACAGGAATATGAACATTACCAAACAATCAGATTGACTCATATCTATCTGTCTATATCTATCTCACATGTCACACATATCACAACATCAAGCACATGAACACACAGTCTCTGTGCCAAATGTATGCATTTCTTTCACAGTGTTATTATTGCAGTAGGCCTTATGTCTTATGTGTACATGTCAACATACAGTAGAAAAGTTTCACTTTTTCCACTGAGAGCCGGAGTCAGACTTACCTCCAGACTCAGCGGCTTTCCAGCTGAGGAGCCAGGGTCAGGGCCAGGTGGGAAGCCACTCTGGGAGGCTGACGCTGGGATCCTACGGTGGATGGGCCGCGGCGGGCTGCTGGGCCGGTGGGGGTTTAGATCGAAGGCTCTTGTCCACTTACGACGTTGGTCGGTCTGGAGATCAAAACAAATACAACCCTCAGACCACTGCTCCACATCATGTTAACACCATGGACTGTTCTATCACATCACATGTTGAATTAAATGGATCACTATCACAATGCAACAATACTTAAGAAAAAATAAATGTGATGTATTAAACTATATACAAGGAAACGTATAGAAGAGTTAGCTTAATAAAATGTAAAAGTTAATGCATCATAGATGATGGTGTTGTTTGATATTGCTCCCTTAATGAATCAATCTATCTATCTATCTATCTATCTATCTATCTATCTATCTATCTATCTATCTATCTATCTATCTATCTATCTATCTATCTATCTATCTATCTATCTATCTATCTATCTATCTATCTATCTATCTATCTATCTATCTATCTATCTATATGTTTTCCATTCAAAGTGGCTTTATTGACATGAAAGAATCAATAACAATGTTGCCAGTCTAAATATCTGGACAGGACATGATAAACAGGAATATGAACATTACCAAACAATAAGTTTGACTCATATCTATCTGTCTATATCTATCTCACACGTCACACATATCACAACATCAAGCACATGAACACACAGTCTCTGTGCCAAATGTATGCATTTCTTTCACAGTGTTATTATTGCAGTAGGCCTTATGTCTTATGTGTATATGTCAACATACAGTAGAAAAGTTTCACTTTTTCCACTGAGAGCTGGAGTCAGACTTACCTCCAGACTCAGCGGCTTTCCAGCTGAGGAGCCAGGGTCAGGGCCAGGTGGGAAGCCACTCTGGGAGGCTGACGCTGGGATCCTACGGTGGATGGGCCGCGGCGGAGTGCTGGGCCGGTGGGGGTTTGAATTAAAGGATCTTGGTCGCTTACGACGTTGGTCGGTCTGGAGATCAAAACAAATACAACCCTCAGACCACTGCTCCACATCATGTTAACACCATGGACTGTTCTATCACATCACATGTTGAATTAAATGGATCACTATCACAATGCAACAATACTTAAGAAAAAAATAAACGTTATCTATTAAATGATATACAAGCAACAGAATAGGAGAGTTATCTGTATAAAATGTAATAGTTAATACATCACAGAAGTTGACGTTGTTTGATATTGCTCCTGTAATGAAACTATCTATCTATCTATCTATCTATCTATCTATCTATCTATCTATCTATCTATCTATCTATCTATCTATCTATCTATCTATCTATCTATCTATCTATCTATCTATCTATCTATCTATCTATATGTTTTCCATTCAAAGGGGCTTTATTGACAAGAAAGAATCAATAACAATGTTGCCAGTCTAAATATCTGGACAGGACATGATAAACAGGAATATGAACATTACCAAACAATAAGTTTGACTCATATCTATCTGTCTATATCTATCTCACACGTCACACATATCACAACATCAAGCACATGAACACACAGTCTCTGTGCCAAATGTATGCATTTCTTTCACAGTGTTATTATTGCAGTAGGCCTTATGTCTTATGTGTACATGTCAACATACAGTAGAAAAGTTTCACTTTTTCCACTGAGAGCCGGAGTCAGACTTACCTCCAGACTCAGCGGCTTTCCAGCTGAGGAGCCAGGGTCAGGGCCAGGTGGGAAGCCACTCTGGGAGGCTGACGCTGGGATCCTACGGTGGATGGGCCGCGCGGAGTGCTGGGCCGGTTGGGGTTTGAATCAAAGGATCTTGTCGCTTACGACGTTGGTCGGTCTGGAGATCAAAACAAATACAACCCTCAGACCACTGCTCCACATCATGTTAACACCATGGACTGTTCTATCACATCACATGTTGAATTAAAAGGATCACTATCACAATGCAAGAACACTTAATAAAAAATAAACGTTATCTATTAAATGATATACAAGCAACAGAATAGGAGAGTTATCTGTATAAAATGTAATAGTTAATACATCACAGAAGTTGACGTTGTTTGATATTGCTCCTGTAATGAATCTATCTATCTATCTATCTATCTATCTATCTATCTATCTATCTATCTATCTATCTATCTATCTATCTATCTATCTATCTATCTATCTATCTATCTATCTATCTATCTATCTATCTATCTATCTATCTATATGTTTTCCATTCAAAGGGGCTTTATTGACAAGAAAGAATCAATAACAATGTTGCCAGTCTAAATATCTGGACAGGACATGATAAACAGGAATATGAACATTACCAAACAATATGTTTGACTCATATCTATCTGTCTATATCTATCTCACACGTCACACATATCACAACATCAAGCACATGAACACACAGTCTCTGTGCC
Source organism: Percina caprodes (assembly GCA_013375575.1). Lineage (NCBI taxonomy): Eukaryota > Metazoa > Chordata > Actinopteri > Perciformes > Percidae > Percina > Percina caprodes. Next base: position 719,229 of record JABXJD010000239.1, on the reverse strand, counting down.
AAATGTATGCATTTCTTTCACAGTGTTATTATTGCAGTAGGCCTTATGTCTTATGTGTATATGTCAACATACAGTAGAAAAGTTTCACTTTTTCCACTGAGAGCCGGAGTCAGACTTACCTCCAGACTCAGCGGCTTTCCAGCTGAGGAGCCAGGGTCAGGGCCAGGTGGGAAGCCACTCTGGGAGGCTGACGCTGGGATCCTACGGTGGATGGGCCGCGGCGGGCTGCTGGGCCGGTGGGGGTTTAGATCGAAGGCTCTTGTCCACTTACGACGTTGGTCGGTCTGGAGATCAAAACAAATACAACCGTCAGACCACTGCTCCACATCATGTTAACACCATGGACTGTTCTATCACATCACATGTTGAATTAAAAGGATCACTATCACAATGCAACTATACTAATTAATAATAACAAATGTTATGTATTAAATCATTTACAAGCAAAAGTATAGAAGAGTTAACTGTATAAAATGTAATAGTTAATACATCATAGAAGATAACGTTGTTTGAGTTGCTGCCTTAATAAATCTATCTATCTATCTATCTATCTATCTATCTATCTATCTATCTATCTATCTATCTATCTATCTATCTATCTATCTATCTATCTATCTATCTATCTATCTATCTATCTATCTATCTATCTATCTATCTATCTATCTATCTATATGTTTTCCATTCAAAGTGGCTTTATTGACATGAAAGATTCAATAACAATGTTGCCAGTCTAAATATCTGGACAGGACATGATAAACAGGAATATGAACATTACCAAACAATAAGTTTGACTCATATCTATCTGTCTATATCTATCTCACACGTCACACATAGGCCTATCACAACATCAAGCACATGAACACACAGTCTCTGTGCCAAATGTATGCATTTCTTTCACAGTGTTATTATTGCAGTAGGCCTTATGTCTTATGTGTATATGTCTACATACAGTAGAAAAGTTTCACTTTTTCCACTGAGAGCCGGAGTCAGACTTACCTCCAGACTCAGCGGCTTTCCAGCTGAGGAGCCAGGGTCAGGGCCAGGTGGGAATCCACTCTGGGAGGCTGACGCTGGGATCCTACGGTGGATGGGCCGCGGGCTGCTGGGCCAGTCGGGGTTTGGAACGAAGGCTCTTGTCCACTTATGACGTTGGTCCATCTGGAGATCAAAACAAATACAACCCTCAGACCACTGCTCCACATCATGTTAACACCATGGACAGTTCTATCACATCACATGTTGAATTAAAAGAAAAATTCTAAAAGATGTAGCTTTATAAAATGTAATAGTTAATACACCATAGAAGATGACATTGTTTGAGACTGTTGTTTTGAGACATGGACTGTTCATAAAGACTTTCTGGAAAATTCATCACGTCACATGTTGAATCAAAAGGATCAGTATCACAATGCATTAATACTTCATTAAAAGTAAATGTCATGTATTAATATATACATTATAAAGTATAGAAGAGATCTATCTATCTATCTATCTATCTATCTATCTATCTATCTATCTATCTATCTATCTATCTTTTTTAACATCAAAAGGGCTATATTGGCATGAAAGTTCCAATAACATTGTTGCCAGTGTAAATATACAGACAGAATACCATAAAAAGTAATATGAACATTAACAAAACATTAGCATTGATCTATCTCTCTATCTATATCTATCTCACACATAGCACAACATCCAGCACAGGGGAACAAAGTCAGCAACACTGATAAAGTGCCATACTCAACCTGTAATCACAATCTACTCATGAAAACTAATTCAAATTACACCTGACCTCCACTACACTTTTTGATTCATAATAATTGAGCGACGGATTAGGCTGAACGAAGATGTCCGATTGTCCGACCGATGGAGTCAAAGCCATGTCATTGGCATTGTGAAATCAGCTTTTCTCTCAAGAAAGCTGAATTTATAAAATGGACGGAATTGCCAAGCTTATTTGCTGATGGGTGAAACTCGACACCTTATCACCGCTTTGGAAACATCTCAAAAAAATATTATTGCATTTGTCACACCTGCTGCTCACCGTGTGGGGCTACTTTTCGGGGCACGACTGAAACTGAATATTTTAAACGCCATTTTCAGTCCTAAATTAAAAAAGAAAAATACACATACATACCCTACCCTATATTATGAGCGCATTCAAATATGTATAATAAGGATTATATTACCCTACTATTGCAGCTGCTTGCACAACATCAGCAAGAAGTTAAAGACAATCTTGAAACGTTATTTTTTGTTATAATATTTCTATGATCAGGCTAATTGTTCAATAGATGAAACAGAACAAAAGCTGCTTCAGCCAAGCTCCTTCTTCAAACTTATAGGCTACAAATTTACACCGACGATTGCATTGGTTAATTTTGGGGTCTCAAAGGTATAATATATAGAAAACAACATGGGTTAAGAAAGTGTATAAATCTTACATTTTCCACGTAAAAGTCCTTTTGTCAGTGACAGTAGGTCTTAAGTAGAACTTTAGGTGCAAAAAGTCGTCAGTTGAATTGTCTCTTTTAGAGAAATCGTGGTGTGCAAGTAGAAATCTTCTGAATTTCTGACTGATAGAAAGTTTTTTTTTGTTTGAATGATGATCATATGTGGAATGATGCACCTGGAGACAAAACATAGCAACCGTGGAATCATCAGGTCCCTGACCCAACATGGAGCCTGACCACATGTCTTACCTCAAGTTCCAATTAAGTGACATCAACCAGTCCTCCATTGCAAGAACAATGCCATTTGTTAGTTTGTGGCAATTTCATTAAATACAGTTTTATTAGAAAAATACAACGTGTGAGCAAGACATATAGCCTAAATTAATGAAGCTCTTAAAATATCTTGACTCACCTCGTGACCTGTTAATAAATCATTTGAGAAACACCATCCTTGCACCTGGCCAAGCACCTTAACCTGCAGATAAGCCTAGGCTACCTTTTAGAGCATCATTTACGCCAGACTTCAACAAAATGCTAATTTAAAGCTCTTTTGCTCATGGGTGAAAAGTCGGGACATTATCATGGATTTTCTGCAAAGATTTTAAAAATCTATTTATTGTTGCAGTTGTCACACCTCTCTGCTGATCAATATGCGCGGCTGTTGTTCGGGCCACGATGAAAACGGAACATTTAAAACGACCTTTCCAGGTCTAAATTAAACAAAACATCCCAAATAGTCTATGTAGGCTAGATTATTTGTTTTATGAAGAGCATATTCAAATACAGGCATAATAAATTAGGCTTAGGCCTACTGTACTGCTTGCAAACTGGCCAACATCGCCAAGAAGTTAAAGAAAAACTTGGAAAGATTTTTATTATAATATTTCTATGATCAGTCTAATTGTTCAATAGATGAAGCAGACGGTCTGTATCAAATCAACCAACAAAGCCAAGTCAACCAAAAGCTGCTTACTGCTACTAACTTAGTCTTATTTGATTCATTTACTGCGAAAATATTCTCATTTAGCATCGGTGAACTTTTGTTGTCCAGAATGTCTTAATGGTAAAATACATAGAAAACAACATGGGTTAAGAAAGTGTATAAATCTTACATTTTCCACGTAAAAGTCCTTTTGTCAGTGACAGTAGGTCTTAAGTAGAACTTTAGGTGCAAAAAGTCGTCAGTTGAATTGTCTCTTTTAAAGAAATCGTGGTGTGCAAGTAGAAATCTTCTGAATTTCTGACTGATAGAAAGTTTTTTTTTGTTTGAATAATGATCATATGTGGAATGATGCACCTGGAGACAAACATAGCAACCGTGGAATCATCAGGTCCCTGACCCAACATGGAGCCTGACCACATGTCTTACCTCAAGTTCCAATTAAGTGACATCAACCAGTCCTCCATTGCAAGAACAATGCCATTTGTTAGTTTGTGGCAATTTCATTAAATACAGTTCTATTGGAAATAAACTGAAAATACCCAACATGTGAGCAAGACATAGCTTAAATTAATGAAGCTCTTAAAACTACATTTTGACTCAACTTGTGACCTGTTTATAACATTAACTAATTATGTTTGACAACATGCTTCACTTACTGCAAACACTGTCTTAGAAGTGTGCATGTATGAATTTTGAGGATGTATATAGTTGGCTTACAGTATGATTAAGGTCAGTACCATATACTGTAGGCCAACTGTATGGTCACACCTAACTAAAACCTAAAAAACCTATAGATTCCGATTTGGTTATTTTGTTAGATATTGGCAAACCATGCTGTCATGTGTCTTGTTGTGTTACAGTGAAGGTGTATTTGAGCTAGTCCTAGAAAACACTGCTTTTATTGTACTGATTTTATTACTAATAGAAATATTGTCTAATATTATCATTAGTGAAGTGACGGACTGCCCATCTTGAGTTAATATATATAATAATAATGAAATAAAGACAATAATTTATGTTGTTATTTTTTTAGCTAAGTTAATATATACATATTTATATATATATATATATATATATATACATACTACCCACAATTCTAAGCGTAATAACGACGTCTTTGATTGGTCCAATAAGTCGCTGTTGCCATGGAAATGTTTACAGTCCATGTACCCGTGCACAATAGAAGTCTATGATAGTTTTTAAGATGTTTTTATGAGCGAAAAAAATTATTATTATTATTAATTATCACCGACCACCACCTTGAGGGGGAGGGAGGGGGCAAGAAAACGAGAAAAAGAGAGCAAGAAAACAAAGAAAGCAATGTTGCCGGGGCCGTTTTTTGATCCCAGTCCGTCTCTGTAGCCTACTAGTTGCAGCTATTCTATGTCAGTGGATATATGTACTGTATACAGTGGTGCTCATACGTTTATGAAGCCAGGCTAAAGTTGACTAAAAAGAGGAATAAAAAATCATCTTTTGGAAATTGATCTTAATGCCTTAATTAGGAAAAATCCAAACTTTAAGGGCACCCATTTTCTTAGTGTATGAATAATGTGTTATGAATAAATTAATGTATAATGTATTAAAATACAGGGGGCATAAGTATACACCCCCCTATGTTAAATTCCCATAGAGGCAGGCACATTTTTATTTTTAAAGGGCAGTTATTTCATGGATCAGTATACTATGCATCCTGATAAAGTTCCCTTGGTCTTTGGAATTAAAATAACCCCCCATCATCATCATCATCATCATCACATACCCTTCACCATACCTAGAGATTGGCATGGTTTTTATTTCAATTAGCCTAATAGCTGGTTTGATTTGCATTGAGAAATGATCTTATGAAAAGTTCCCCATGCCTATCTCCATGTATGGTGAAGGGTATGTGATGATGTGGGGTTATTTTAATTCCAAAGTCCAAAATATCTACCTGCCTCTATGGGAAATTAACATGAGTGTGTACTTACTTATGCCCCCTGTATTTTAAGGAACAACATTTATTTATTATACATTATACATTCCCAAAGAAAATTGGTGTCCTTAAAGGTTGGATTTGTCATTTTATTTTTAATTAAGACATCAAGATCAATTTCCAAAAGATGTTTTTTTTCTTCCTCTATTTAGTCAACTTTAGCATGGGTTCATAAACTTATGACTACCACTGTATGTGTCTATCATACATTAATACTTGACTGATTTATTTTAAAGTACATTATACTGTAGTCTTATGATTATAAGTGACCTTTTGCATTTTTGTTATCAAGCACAGTGCAATAATGATGTGTGACCAGATACATATTTCTCGGTTTATTTAAGTTCAGTTGGACGATTTAGTTAAGTGAAATAACTTGCTTAGTGTGCTGCTTGAAACAATAATGTGATTATCAGTGAAGTAATTGCTGTGTGTGTTTGTGTGTTTGTACTTGCAGTTTCAATACGTCAGTATACAAACGATTCAACAGAAAATGCTTAGATCCAATTCTGGACCAAAATCATTTGCAAGACCTCGGTCTTCAGGAGGTATGTACTCTTCTTTGAAGAAGTCCAAACAAAGGTGTGAGAGACCTTTGTCTCCTGAAGACCTCAACCCTCCCACCATCTTGAGGGAGCACGGACAAAGGGGTGAGAGACCTTTGTCTAGTGGAAGCACCAACCCTTCTGCCACCATGAAGGGGCACAGGCAAAGGGGTGAGGGCCCTTTGTCTTGTGCAGAGAACCAGCCCTCTACCACCAGGCAACAAGAACGAAGGGATGTGTACTCTTTGTTCTTCGATGGCACCAACCCTTCTACCACCATGAAGGAGCACAGGCAAAAGGGTGAGGGCCCTTTGTCTTGTGCAGGAAACAAGGCCTCTACCACCGGACAGCAAGTACAAAGGGCTGAGAGCTTTTCCTCTTCTGATGAAGTCAAGCCTTTTACTCCAATGTGGAAACAAGCATGGAGGAGTGAGAGCTCTTTGTCTTCATCTTCTGAAGACGACCAGCCTTCTACCACGAGGAGGCAGCAAGAAAAAAGGGCCGAGAGCCCTTCCTCCTTTTCTGAAGAAGAAAAAAGGGCTGAGAGCCCTTCTTCCTCTTCTGAAGAAGAAGAGTCTTCTACTCCAAGGCGGCAGCAGCAGGGACAGGTGAGACCTTTGTCTTCATCTTCTGAAGATGACCAGCCATCTACCGCCAGGCAGCAACAACGAAAGGATGTGTACTCTTTGTTCTATGTTGGCACCAACCCTTCTACCACCATGAAGGAACACAGACAAAGCGGTGAAGGCCCTTTATCTTGTGCCGAAAACCAGCCCTCTACCACCGGACAGCAAGTAAGAAAGAGTGTGAGCCCTTCCTCTTCTGAAGAAGACGCGCCTTCTACCACAAGGAGGCAGCAACAACAAAGTCCTGTGTCCTTCGTAGAGATCAACCTTTCTACCACCTTGAGTCAGGATGGACAAAGTGGTAAGGCAAGGCAAGGCAAGGCAACTTTATTTGTATAGCACATTTCAGCAACAGGGCAATTCAAAGTGCTTTACACAAAATCAGTTAAATAAATAAATAAAAACAGTTAGGAAAAAATAAATAAAAATAAAAACAGATAAAACACAGAAAAAACAGTTTAAAATAAAAAATAAAAACAGATAAAACACAGGAATAAAAGTTACAGTGCAGCATAAGAAATTAAACATGAAATAAATTAACATTATTTAAAGAAAGGCATCATCAAAAAGAAAGGTCTTCAGCATTGATTTAAAAGAACTGAGAGTAGCAGCAGACCTGCAGGTTTCTGGGAGTTTATTCCAGATATGAGGAGCATAGAAACTGAAAGCTGCTTCCCCCTGTTTAGTTCTGACTCTAGGAACAGAAAGTAGACCTGTCCCAGATGACCTGAGAGGTCTGGGGGGGTCATAGTGTACTAGCAGATCAGAAATGTATTTTGGCCCTAAACCGTTTAGTGATTTATAAACTAGCAAAATAACTTTGAAATCAATTCTTTGGGGCACAGGAAGCCAGTGTAAGGACTTCAGAACTGGAGTGATGTGATCCAGTCTCTTGGTCTTAGTGAGGACTCGAGCAGCAGCATTCTGAATCAGCTGCAGCTGTCTGATTGATTTTTTTAGGGAGACCTGTAAAGACCCCGTTACAGTAGTCAAGTCTACTGAAGATGAAAGCATGGACAAGTTTTTCCAAATCCTGTTGACACATAAGTCCTTTAACCCTTGATATATTCTTAAGGTGATAATAGGCTGACTTTGTAATTGTCTTCCTCTACATCTTCATCTTATGAAGACGACGAGGCGGCCAATAGCTTTTTATCTATCCATCTGAGTGCAAGACAGAACTTAGGGGATGCAAGACAAAATGAGGAAACAGAAAGAGTAAAAAGAGAAAGAGAGAGGTGTGAAAAGATGAAGAACAAGAACCAGGAAGAGGAGAGGAAAACTTTTGGTCTGCCTTTAAGGATTTACATTTGGTGGCTCAACTGCAAGATAGACCGCATTGCTAGAGAAATCCAATCAACCTTCGTGGATGAGCGCAAACTCCTGCGTCATGGTAAGAACTTACATTTTGTTACATAACATGGCATACAGGTATATGTATAGCCTCCTTTTAGATAAACAGTCACAGTAGACCAGTGGTGGGACAAGTATTTAATTTTTTTACTAGTAAAAGTTCCAATTCCACTATGTAAAAAAACTCCATTACAAGTAAAAGTCCTTTATTTAAAGTCCTGAAATTGAAATTATTACTACTACTATTACTAAATTCATTGAAAGCAAATGTAGTTGGAGAAGCAGCCCATGTGACTAATATAGGCTACTGTGTGATATTACATTGAAATGTTAGGATGAAACACACAAAGTACAGTGTGTTAATTAGAGGTGTACTCTGTGTGTTTTGGAGTTTTGGAGAGAGCCAGGTTAGCCGCTTCTTGTCATTATGGCAATGACTTTAAAATTGTAAAACTCAGTTAAGCTAAGATAGCTCTTATCTGACTAAATGTTGCCAGGCCAACATGCATTTTTAACAACTTGCAAAGAAACAAATCTGTTGACTATTTTTGTTTGGGAGGGGTGCGAGTGTACAACTGGACTCCACACTTAACCTTTCATATTCTGTTGTTTACAGGTCACCTCGGTTATTCAAAGAAAATGGCAAAACGACTGTTTGACCGAAGGACGAAGCTGGTTGTGTACAAACACAGACAAGAATTAAAGGTGGAGGAGGAAGCAAAGACTGAAGATAAAGAGGAAGGAAGAAAAGGTTTTGAAGCTGGAGAATATCTCAGAGTTATGCGACAACCCAGAAAGACCAATGCCAGACAGGTCATCTAAACACGGACTTACATTATATACCATTTAAGAGAAAAGGAGAGCAATCAGAAAAAAAATGGAACCAAATAGAAAGAGATTTAACAAAAATTAAGAAAACTAAAGTTAAAAATTCTTTTAAAACATTAGCAACCACCATCAAATTTCCTCCCAACCACCTGATAACACCGTAGATGTTAGCTTTAATTCAATTACAAAATGATTAGCCCCCTTATGAAATTATACAAAATCTCTTGATTTCTCCATGGAAATGACCATTAACATCAAGTGTTTATAGTGTAGTTGTTTTCAACATAACAAAGACAAAATGTCCACTAAGTTTGATTGGGATATTTTATTGAGTTGAAACAAGAAATGGCAAAAATGAGACGTCCAAAATTATTAGCCCCCAGGCCATTAATATAATATATTAATGGCCTGGGGGCTAATATTACATTAATAGTGTACCCTTTCTGAGCCATAATTGACAACAAGCTCTTAGAGAAGTTCTTTACGAGGTTGGCACAGGTCTCCTGAGGGATTTTGGTCCATTCTTCTATTGCTAATTGTTCCAGCTGGTCCAAATTGCGTGGTTTCCGAGTATGGACATTCACTTTGAGCACCCGCTACAGATTCCCAATAGGATTGAGGTCTGGGCTCTGTGTGGGCCACTCCAGGACCTTGGTTTTGGTATCCTTCAGGAACCGTTGGACCAATTTCGATGTATGCTTTGGGTCATTGTCTTGTTGGAAGACCCAGCGACAATCTAAGGATAGACTAGGAGCAGATTTCTGCATATTATCCCTCAAAATGTCAACATAATATTCCTTTTTCATGATGCCATGCACCCAAACAAGGCTCCCTGTGCCTGAGGCTGCAAAACAGCCCCACAGCATGATGCTCCCCCCACCATGTTTAACTGTGGGAACCGTGTTCTTAGGATTGAAGGCCTCTCCCTTTCTTCGTCAAACATAAGCAACATCCATGTGCCCAAACAGTTCCAGTCTAGTCTCATCAGACCAAAGCACAGACTTCCAAAACTCATCTTTACCTTTCAAATGTTCATGGGTAAACCTCAGTCTGGCTGTGATGTGCCACTCTTTGAGTAAAGGGGTTCTTCTGGGACAATGGCCCTGAAGCCCACCACGATGAAGAGGCCTCACATCTGTGTTCCTTGAAACATCAACTCCAGAAGAGGCCAGGTCAGCAACAATCATCATGGCAGATGTCTGCAGCTGAAATCTCTGACTATTTTCCTCCCCAGAGTTCTTCAGTGCGCTTATGACCACGCCCAGATTTGTTTCTTACAGATTTTGTCTTCTTGTACTTTGGCAATGAGGCAACGTACACTGCAGGAATGGCTATACAGTATAGCCTTCCTCCTTATCATGAGCCTCCACGCTCTTCTTTCTGAGCTCAAGACGGATTTCCTTTGTCTTTGGCATGGTGAGTATATGTAGTCGTAGTAGTAGTTTTCAGTAGCCTCTCAATAATGTGTTCAAGGGCCCTGTTCATTGGAGCCCTTTTACGCTGATTGAATCCTCAGGTGTTGTTAGGAAGCCAATTGACTGCACAGGTGTTGTTTGAAAGCTGATTGGTTAATTAGGTGTGTTTTGAAAGCAAAAAATTCACATGGGTGCTAATATTTTTACCACCCCAATTTTCACTATATTTGATATAAAGCAATCCTAAAAATTTATTTTATATTCCAAAATGTACCAAAAGCTACTAAATTGCATTGCTGAATGTTTGATAATATCAAGTTTTATCAATGCTGCAAACATTGGGAAGAATTTTGAGAAAGTGTTCCATAATTCCTGGGGGGCTAATCATTTTAGCCTCAACTGTATACATAAGATTAGCCCAACACCTATCCTATGCAAGCCTAATTTATCTGAGGCTTTGTGCCAGACATGTTATAGCCCAATGTGTTATGTGGGCAGCTGTTGTCTTCCTGTGTGTGTCTCTCTCCTTTTCCCCCTCTGTGTCAGTGTGTGTGTATGTGTGTGTTACGTCCCAATGTCTAGGGGTTGCGAGACGCGACATAACGTGTGCCCCCTTCCCCCCACACACTCTTCCCACTCCCAAACAAGGCTAGGACAAAGAATTGCCAAGTAATAGATTCTATTTATTGCGGAGGTGAGGTCCCAACATAAACAAAATCATACTAACGGCAACCTAAACTTTCCTAACCGATAACAACATATAAAGAAAAGACAAAGCTCTAACCTAGACTCCTACATGAAAAACAGGAGAAAAAGGTAACAAACAAAAGAAAGGACTTCTCACTCCTACCATGTGGCTATTAGCAGCACAAAAGCCAGACTGAACCATTACTTAGACAATCTTAAATCCTCTCCCAGTTATACAGAAGCACATGTTTGGATCTGGCAGAGTGAAGAAAGGGGCGGAGTTCTTGTCTGATGGGGCTTTAAAATGGCTCCCGTCCTCCTGGCGACCAATCAGGAGACAGCAATCACCTCTGCCAAATCAATCCAGCGTGTGCACCTGGTCTCCATTATCCGTAGTAGACGAACACCTACTAGAACAGAGTGAGAGACATAACACAAAGAAAAATGACCCCAGGGTCATAACAGTGTGTATGGCCGGTCGATCTACCTCTCTGGACAGCTGCTGGCCATTCCACCTACTAACTCTGCAGTATTTATTCCTGGGCGAAGCTCACCACCGTCGCCAAAACGATGCACCTACCAGTGTGGTAACTTGGCTTAACTTCTTGGAAACTACAGTCTCGACTCAACGTTCCCCCCTTTGAACTTTTGTTTTGGGCTAGGGTTACATACAATTCATAAACAGCAAAAGGTTAGCCAATTTAACCATCGGCATTATTATACCAACAATCCCACAAGAATTAAAGTATAATACGTCCAAAAACATTTCCAGTACAAGAACAGAGGGAAATAGGACTGTACTGAAATGTAAAAAGAAATCAAAATAGAGACACTGAAAAACAGAAAACTAAAATTCAGTTTGTTGCTTAAAAAATAGATATTCCCTGCCCTCACCCAGACTTAGTCTTAGTGTTTTACTCCTTGTGCTTTTGTTAACATCCTGTTTTCCCTGTCCAGACCTACGCCTCCAGACCTGTTGCCGTGGCTCATCACGCTCCAGCCTTCCTACGTTCCCGCTTGGATTCCAGAAAGAAAGTTTGGATCCACCACTGCCTGCCCTCCTCAGCCCCTGTCCAGCTCGGAGTCATCCTACCTTGTGTTTTCTGTCCTTGGCTGCTGTAAGTACAGAAGTTACATTAAAAAGTTTTTGAATCGTTTCTCTGTGTTCTGGGTCAGAACCTCTGCCTTAACCCTCATGTTGTCCTTGGGTCAAATTGACCAGTTTTCCTATATCAATGTTCTTAACATTATTATATACTCTATATGTATATATATTATTATATATCCTATATCTACCCAATTGTAATTACCCAAAATAAAATGATTGATTCCACACAACGCTCTTTGGAAAGTACAAATCTCCACTTTCATTAATTTTGGGGTGTCTTATTCAATTTTATAGCATTTAAACAATAATAATTCAATTCAATTCAATTTTATTTATCGTATCAATTCATAACAAGAGTTATCTCAAGACACTTTACAGATAGAGTAGGTCTAGACCAGATAGAGTAGGTCTAGACCAGATAGAGTAGGTCTAGACCAGATAGAGCAGGTCTAGACCAGATAGAGCAGGTCTAGACCAGATAGAGTAGGTCTAGACCAGATAGAGTAGGTCTAGACCAGATAGAGCAGGTCTAGACCAGATAGAGTAGGTCTAGACTATACTCCAGAATTTACAAGGACCCAACAGTTCTAGTAGTTTCCTCCAGAGCAAGCAACAGTGCGACAGTGGCGAGGAAAAACTTCCTTTTAGGCAGAAACCTCGGACAGACCCAGGCTCTTGGTAGGCGGTGTCTGACGACTGGTTGGGGTTAGAATGAAGAGTGGCAATAACAGCCACAGAAAAGATAACAGTTAATAAGTGGTTTTGAAATAGTATTGAGTAAAAGTTGACATATTCAAGTCTGTGATTATCCATCAACATCCATTTCTTTAATTTTAGTCTAAATAATTCCTAATTTCTGCTTTTCTAACTCAAACATTAGGTATTATTTCCTATAAATGAGGTTTATTGACCATAAATTCAAAAAATAACTGTAAAACTAAAGTTAATAAGTCAGTGTTATGTAGTGTTGAAAATGTCAAAAAAAGTGACAAAAGTGTTGAAAAAAAGGGACAAAAACATACGAAAAAGTTAAAAACATCGATAAAAAGCGTCAACAAAAGTGTTGATTTTCAATTTTGATGGGAACACAACACACAGGTTAACAGAATCGGTTAAAGATCAATATAAAAGTGTAAAGATTACAAACGGTTGAGATAGAAAACTAATCATGATGCAGTTTTTAAACATCCTAGGGTGTAATCTACTTTAGATTGCACTTTTTTGGGAAATAATGTGTTATTTTGGGATGTGACAATACATTCAACTCACTTTCAGATCATGTAACTCGAGTTGTGAGGCTCATATTCATAATTGCCTGTGGTTTGCGGCTTTAAAAAAAAACACATTAAAGAAAGCATAAAAAAGACTCCCGTATGCTTAAAAATGTAGAAATTGAGCACTGTTTGGAATTCCTATGGAGTAACGATGCAGGCAGCAGTGCTTTGCCATGTTTTTCTGGATTCCTCTCCATTCCAGTACTCTTGTTTGCTGCTACAGAGCACAGGGGACTGTGTGAGGATGAATTTACCTCCCAACATCAGGAAGCGTGCTTAATGATCATTAAAAACAAGATGAACTATTCTCTGAAATGACAAGGGGAGGGGCACACTGTGGTTTAGGTGTCACGCTCCCCTCACATGCATACTGGCTTAGTGACATGCAATGCAGTCCCGCCTGAGACCTTTAAAATTGAATTGGATCTTGTTCTAAATTTACATTCTTCTGTGTGAGAATTTGGTGTCTTAAAATGTGTCCAAGGGTGAGTGTAAAAAGAGCTTGACAACTGATGTGACAACTGGTCTTGTTAAAACATCATATATATATTGACTGTCACAAACCTGAGTTAATGTGATGTTTATCATGCTGAAACATTAATTTGTGATCAAAGTTTGCTTTCATAAGCCATAAGTACCTAATTGCAGCTTGCGATCTTGTGCAATGTCTGTAACTAGCTGCTGCTCATAATTTACTTTTTCCTCCAAATCCAAACAACTGGTTTTAAAATTCAAGCCTCAGCAACAGCAGATTGTTTGTGGCCCGTGAATAATGTGGGAGTCAAAGGTACCAGAGCTAAAGGATGTTGAGTCAGTCACTCTCTTCAAATGGTAAGTCAAAACATACCCGTAAAATAATTCACTCACCCAACTGGAACTAAAGTAAAGCTGGCCCACCACTGAGATATTTAGCTTTGAGATGATGTTAACAGCACAGCCACGTTATCATGGCATTTCTGTGACCTCAGTTCCTGTCCTCTGTAAGTAAAGGTATAGATACTGTTGTGGAAGTTTCTTGTACAGCGAGGGAGAGGAATTTGGTTGGAAGTGAGACTCTGTTGTAACAGAATAAAGACCTATTATGAGGTCACAGTGAACTATAAACTACATGCTTCTTATTTAGAAGTGAACCTAATAATCACACTGACACCAAGCAGACTATGTGTGATGCTTTAGCTCTTTTAGCTCAAAATCTAATGAATGAACATATGATTAATATAATGCAATATGTGAATATGTTTATGAGCACACATGATATGAATACATTTTATTTCAACAAAGGCAAGGTTTTGAATCCGGCCCCTGCTAGACACCCTCATTGAAGGTGCACCCTGCCCTTTTCCACTGTATTCTTTCCTGCAGTGTAGCATGTGTTTGCATGGCAGCTACAAAATCTGGAAGCGAAAAATCAGTAGTGGTGTAAGCTAATGTGTCATCCCGTGGAAGGGGAGGACGTGCAGCAGCCTTTGCTGCCATGTCAGCACGAGCATTACCCCTGGAGACCTCGTCAGCTGCACCAGTGTGTGCAGAAAATTTGCATATGCCTAGCTGAGATGGAAGTAAGATGGCCGTCAGAAGCTCATTGATCAGTTGGTGATGCTTCAGTAAGAGCAATGAGTTCAGCAGCCTGCGCAGAGAAATGTTTGGGAAGAGGTTTAGCAATTAAGATTTCTGCATCAGATACTACAGCAAACCCCACATGTCCCTGGCCAGTGTCAGGGCAGCGTGAGGCTGACCCATCCACATACAAAACGAGATCTGAATTTGGCACCGGTGTGTCAGTCAGATCTGGACGCAGAGCTCAGGTGTGTTGCAACTCTGCCAAACAATCATGCGGCTCTCCCTCTCCTGGTGGTCATAAGAGAAGCAGGGTTAAGTACTGTACGTTTAACAGTGACATTAGGCATATCAAGCAGACGTGTGATACCTTAGATATTGTGCTTGTCAAGTGCCGTGTTGTGCTTTGTGTATTCTCTGCAGGTGTGTGTGATTTTCTGTGTGTGACAGGCCAGAAGCTGAGGCTGATCAGCTGATCAGTGCCCCACAGCTTAAGAGAGGTCAGCATGGCTGTGTGCAGAAGAGAGGCTTCTGTGGAAGCCATCGTAGAGAGGCGCTGTGACCTGCTCTGACACCTGTGCCTATGTTCGTCTTCCTTTTGACGATTGGGATTAGATTATGTTGTTAATCTGTTATTTTATGCAAATAATAAATGAATCAATTTATTTTATTAAAATGTTTAGATTATGTTCACTTGCTTGCTGTCTATTACACACACTAGAGCCACACACCCACTGGACTGTAGGCCTATATGTGAGACATATTTTTAAATTTGTGAGTGTTACAGTCAACTCCTAAATCAGTTCACGCAGTATAATAGCACACATGGAAATCAGACAAACATTATGAGGAGAAAGAGCTCATTTTGGTGAGTAGGCTAAAGCCTTAAGCAGCAGGGCTAAGAAACGGGATTTGTGGAAGCACCATGGAAAGTGTTTAGCTTTCTAAAATTACAGAACATAAAACTTCATTTCTATATTATCTCCAGATGACAGTAGCTCGCACACAGCAGGCATGGAGCGACACCTACTGGTCTGTTTTTGTAATTGTTTTGAACTGCGCTTGATGGTCTATAACGGTGGAAACCACATTAAATATTAATTTATTATATAATAAAGCGCTAAAAGTACCAACTCTGCACACACAGTAAGTTCTTAGGTTAACCTTTATTACCAACTGTATTGAACCAAACAATGCGCTCATTAAACGTGGCTGGAGATGTGCACGTGCACGATATTAAATCACTGTAATAAACTACTGTTGCTAACATATTTCTTTCGGTCCAGGTTCATATCAGCCTATTTATTAATTGATTTTTAAGTTTTCTTCTAACGTTACTCTGGTATAACGTTAGTGCTGCATATTATGCCCGTTCTAAAAGCTTGGCTTTTATTTATATAGCTATATTTACTATTATATATGGTCCGTGTACGTCTTGATCGTTTGTTTTTTCGTTTGAACCACAAAACGAAATAACGAGAAAACCACCTTTTTTCGTTTGTCGTTTTAAACCAAAAACAAAGAGACAGTAAAAAAAGAGCCGTTCTCTCGTTTTGGTTTCTGAATTCAAAAAACGACTAAACCAAATTCAAATAACGGTCCGTTTTTGTTATTTTGAAATTCCTTTTTTAATTTCTCCGTTTGAAGATCTACATTAAAAGAAAGACAGGTGGGCCAAGTGACCCGGAAGTAATAGTAAATATAGCTATATAAATAAAAGCCAAGCTTTTAGAACGGCCATAATATGCAGCACTAACGTTATACCAGAGTAACGTTAGAAGAAAACTTAAAAATCAATCAATAAATAGGCTGATATGAACCTGGACCGAAAGAAATATATATATATAACAGTAGTTTATTACAGTGATTTAATATCGTGCACGTACACATCACCAGCCACGTTTAATGAGCGCATTGTCTGGTTCAATACAGTTGGTAATAAAAGGTAACCTAAGAACTTACTGGGTGTGCAGAGTTGGTACTGTTAGCGCTATATTATATAATAAATTAATATTTAATGTGGTTTCCACCGTAAAGAGCAGTTCAAAACGATTACAAAAACAGACCAGTAGGTGTCGCACCATGCCTGCTGTCACATGGAGATAATATAGAAATTAAGCTTTATGTTCTGTAATTTTGGAAAGCTAAACACTTTCCATTATTTTCATTATAACTGTGCTTTCACAAATCCCATTTCTTAGCCCTGCTGCTTAAGGCTTTAGCCTACTCACCAAAATGAGCTCTTTCTCCTCATAATGTTTGTCTAATTTCCATGTGTGCTATTATACTGCGTGAACGGTTTCAGGAGTTGACTAACACTCACAAATTTAAAAACATGTTTTACATATAGGCCTACAGTCCAGTGTGTGTGTGTGTGTGTGTGTGTGTGGGGGGGGGGGGGCTCTAGTGTGTGTAATAGACAATAAGCAGGTGAACATAATCTAAACATTTTAATGAAATAAATTGATTAATTTGTTATTTGCATAAAATAACAGATTAACAACAAAGGGAGCTTTCAACTAAACTTAACTATTCTGCAAGTGAACATAATAGAAAAAAATTGAACAGTTTAATAATTAATTATTTGCCTAAAACAACACCACGATGGTCAGCAACAGCAGACATAGACTGTACATGCAATGCCTTTGAAAGCATGTGTGCTCTTATGTTGAATAAATGTTTAGCGTGTATGGATTCTCTTCACTTGCATGACACAATGGGAGTGTTGTGTGTTATACACACTGGAATGTGTACAGCAAAGAAAGATTCACACAGTATATAGCACACTGGTAAATCATTATTTTGGCCATATGGCCTACATTAGGACATTTCTGATGTGAGTTTGTTGTCTGAGCTGCTGGGAAGCTGATAGCAGTGTTAGAGTCAGGTTAAAACAGAAGAGCATGCAGGTTTAACTCTGGGCTGGGGGTGAATGATGATGATGATGATGATGAACAATAAATACATCTGTATCAGTAATCTTGATTTAAAACAGTTACAAAAGGCACAATACAGTCAGTCAGTTAAATACTGCCATCTGCTGGTAGAAAGGGTGAACAGTTCGGTCCATTACGTGGAAACCACATTAAATATTAATTTATTATATAATATAGCGCTAACAGTACCAACTCTGCACACACAGTAAGTTCTTAGGTTACCTTTTATTACCAACTGTATTGAACCAGACAATGCGCTTAGTAAACGTGGCTGGTGATGTGTACGTGCACGATATTAAATCACTGTAATAAACTACTGTTGCTAACTAGGTTCATATCAGCCTATTTATTAATTTAATATTTCCTTCTAACGTTACTCTGGTATAACGTTTGTGCTGCATATTATGCTCGTTCTAAAAGCTTGGCTTTTATTTATATAGCTATATTTACTATTACTTCCGGGTCACTTGGCCCACCTGTCTTTCTTTTAATGTAGATCTTCAAACGGAGAAATTAAAAAAGGAATTTCATAAAACCAAAAACGGACCGTTATTTGAATTTGGTTTAGTCGTTTTTCGTTTTTTGAATTCAGAAACCAAAACAGGAGAACGGCTCTTTTTTTTACCGTTTCTTGTTTTTGGTTTGAAACGACAAACGAAAAAAGGTGGTTTTCTCGTTATTTCGTTTTGTGGTTCAAACGAAAAAACAAACGATCAAGACGTACACGGACCCGGTAGGTGGCGCTACGGAGCATTTCCTCTAGTTTGACAACTGTCTGTATACACAAAGAAGTATAAACGTAACGTAGTGCGGAAGTGGTTATCCATTTAGCCGCTGTATGGCATAGATATATAAACAATAGCGCAATAAATATTTTAATTTTCTTATTTAAATACACGTATAACTCGCGTAATGAGGAAATGGTTATTTTAGAATAGCAGTTACACTTGCAGGCTTGCTGTACGAGTACAGTCGGTGGCGGAGAGGATTTGACAAGATAAGTTGTGTAGTATTTTTGCAGCCAGTACCTAACATTACTGTTGTGGATTAATGCCGTAGACTCCAGCTCCCACAGTCAATATTGTGAGATAGGGTTATATATCTGTACCCCTTTTCATTTTTGCAAGACGTTGTGCTTGCTATGATTAAAAACACATGCTTCTTAACCAGAATTATGACAGAAAAGCACAAATGAGTGGAGAAACTACTGCTAATCCTAAATAATGCTTCATCGTATATCGTCAGCATGGTTTTGGTTTGGATCAGATCGCCCTGGATTCTGTCTGGGGACATCTTTATTGATAACACTCATGCTCCTGATGTATGCTGTTGGCATCCAGGCAAGTCTCAGCTTAGGTCCAGGGGGAGACTTCCCAAGGGTCAGAGGTAAGTTACTGTATCATGAGTCAAAATCTCACATTTCAGTGTTCAAACCAAAACTAATTTCTCACCTAGCTTTTTTTCTCCTCAGATGTGTTCCTGTATGCTCTCAGTCATGATGAGGTGCCCTCGCTGCTGGTTAGTGTTGCTTTCCTGCTGTTGGTTGGGCCGTGTCAGGAGCGTCGCTGGGGAACTGTCGCCTTCCTCGCCCTCTCCACCCTGACAATGACCATATTACCTCTTCTTTACACCCTGGTCCTCTTTGTCGGTGGGGGTGAGGCGAGTCGGATCTGTGGTTACTCTGCAATCCAACTTGCTATGTTTGCAGCACATTGTCGTCAAGTGGCACAGAGGAGGCTGCTGAGGTGTTTGCCAGTCTGGTTTCTCCCCTGGCTTCTTCTGCTGATGGGTCTGCTGCTGCTGCCCGGGACCCCTGCCCTGCTTAACTTCTGCACAATATTCATCGGACACAACTGTATCCTTTCCTGTTTATAAAGTCATTTGATGCTTGTACCAAAATATATTCTTCCAACAAACGCATATTCTGGTTTTCAGAAGCTTGATTAGACCTCTACTGAGGACTGTGTGGGTGTGCACAGACTGACATCTGTCTCCCTTTTCTGTTTTGTTGAACTTTTATAGACCACTGACACATATTCCGTTCCTGTTATTACATAGAGATTGACCTAATATAATTCCCAGCATAGCATAGCCAAACTTTAATCTGAGCAGAGGTCTAATCGACCAGTAGAGATGTTCGGTTACATTTTTGCCTTCCCAATACCAATTTCCCAGACCAGTGCATTAAAGAAACACTAGAGAAGTCTTTGTAACTTAAAATGTTTCCAAAATCATTTCAGTGGTTCATCAACTTGTAACAGGGTGAACGGCACTTCTTCATTCGCTTTGCGGCTCTCTACCGGCTATAATCGCACTATGCAAGTTTGCCAGATTGGGTAGCGGAGCTGTAGTTTGAATATATATATATATATATATATATATATATATATATATATATATATATATATATATTACGTGGTGTCAGATCAGTGCATAGACAAGCATACTCACTGATACCAGCATTTTAGGCAGCATCAGAGACATTCTGATACTCTTATCGGAACAACTTGTTCAGTAATTAAGAAGACCTATTTGATAACACATTAAAATGCAGCCCATTTGTGTTTTTACAGTATTTATTTACCGTATTTATTTAATATTTTGTGATTAAAATGTAATTGTCTAGATGACCCATATCCTGGGTGTGTGATTTGTTGCTGAGGGTTTGAGCTGAAGTTAGCCCACCCCCACCAAATCTATGATGAAGCATATTTCCATATAAACACAATGGTTCTCTGTCAAGTCTTTTTTTTTTTTAAATACTTAATGTACCTCTCAGATCACCAGCCCTTCATTGGGATGTTACAGGAGATGGAGGAGCTCAGGGTCTTGGACTTCATTCCTGATTGGCTGTATGTTCGCACTTCAGCCAGGTTCAGATTGCCCACCTACACTACCTCACAGAGGTGTGATTCATCTCATTTACATCAAAAGTCTCACTGAATAGTCACACTCACCGCCTGCATGCAGATTTCATCATCTTAACTTCATTGGTTGTCACAGATCTAGATCACTTTCTCAGATGATGCCCGAAGATCAGGCAGTTGCTCCCCCTATGAGGGATCCGTCTGTTTTGAACCCCCACCCATGGGTTGATCCAGAGCCTGCCTGGATAATGAATGAGTTTGCAACACTGTCAGAGGCCGAGGGTTTGGAGGAACAGATGCTAAGGGCAGGAATACTGGCATCATTACAGGATGCTCCTGACAACCCAGATGCAAAAGTGGAGGTCCACAAATCATCAGTTTCCTCTCTGCGGTTAGTAATAATGTAATATCATATCATGTTGCATTTTTTGTGAATGGGTAGATGTTTGGGAAGATTTCTCACATTATTCCCTAATTTCATTTATGCTTTTGAGTATATATTCACTAAAAGACCAATGTTTCCTTTCAGACTTCAGCAGCTGGAAAAGATGGGCTTCCCCACAGAGAAAGCTGTACTGGCGTTAGCAGCCTCAAAACAGCTAGACGGCGCCATTTCTCTGCTCATTGATGACAGTGTCGGAGAACAGGCGGTGGTGGTATCAAAAGGGAAGAGCCCTTTGCTGCCGGAGAGTACGTAGACGACCTCAAACTCCTGGACTTAACAGTGTTTTCTCTTGTGCAGTCAACTGAACTTACATTATGCTTGGGTTTTGCTGAGCTTTAATATTAGTTTTCCCCTGTGGGCTACTTGTAGAACTAATTTAATGATGAGAATTCATTGGGGGAGGAAGAACTGAGTGGTTCTTTTTCCACAACTGGGAATCTAATCAAGTGTAGATGCAAACTTGAGTGCGTTGGAGACCATTTTTGTATCTGCACATAACATGTACATTGGTGAGAGTGGATGTCATTGACTGTGCTATGCTGTAATCACATGTAATGAATACTGTTGTAACACAAGTAAATACAGGGGACATGTTAAAAAACAAACAATGAACATTATTTTATTACACCAATCATCTAAACAGGATTATCTGAACACAGTAACACATTTGCAAGAAAAAGATGTTGAATGAAATATGAAATGGATACACAACAGCATACAAAATAAGATACAATTGATCATTTTAAATAGTTTCACAATAAGTTTGATATAAGATGAAAAAAAGTATTTTCATCAGGACAGTTTAAGCCATTAACAGTGGTAAAATATGTTCAAGTTCCATTAACAGTTTTGCTATTTCCTCTGTGTGTGTTAAATGTCTTTAAATTGACAGCCAGTTTGCATAGTTGCTTTTGTTTGAACATTATTTTTTTTTCCAGGATACAACCTCTGTTGCTATGCCACCAAATCCAACTTTGCGTTTTTTTGCACGTATTACATGTAAATGTACCATTGTATATTAAATCACTTTATCAGTGTATACTTGAAGGGGAGAAAACACACCAGAAAACTACAAATCACTGTTAGCAACACATCTCAGTTAGAGTAGAGATGACTTCATCTTTTTAGTGCACTACATAACATTGAGTTAAACAATATAGATAGAAGTACAACAAAATGAATACAAGAAGAGGTTTGTTTGTGTACTTGTGTCCTGCAAACTTTACATGCTCAGTTACATGCTCAGTTTACTTAAATAGTGGAATCTCGTCAGATTGCAGTGACATTGTGAAAGCAGTACAAACGCAAATCCAGTCTATTTTCTCACATCTGATTCCTCCTTTAATTGATTACTCTAAATTACCCTTATTGTCCAGAACTGTTTGTAGCTCAGGGAGCACCACAGAAGATTCAAATTTTCTTTTTTTCAAATAGTAAACATCTTTATTCTGAGGCTTTACTTGTGTAGCCAAAGAAATGAGACAGAGAAGGAGCTGCTGGGTGTGTTAGGTAAAGATAAATGTTTGATGTTTTCAAACTAGTTCTCAGGTTCCAGATGGAGGACATTGTGGAGTATCAGTGGAGTTTCCCTGAGGTGTTCCCCATCCTAAATCTTACGGTAAAGCCCAGAGAGCGTAAGGTCTAAATCTGCCGATGAAACCTATAGGAGGGGGAGTCAACCCAGCCTGTGATCCTCAGGGTGAGTGGGGGAGCTACTTCCCTCGAACCTTGGTGTTGGTGGACAGAGGAGAAGCAAGTCGATATGGGAGCGCACCTGCCCTCTTATCTCTGTAGAAACTAGGGGAGGCTGTGCCAAACGGTCCATCCCCAGACCCTAGATCAGGCTCTGTTGAAGAAAGACAGCAGTTGGAACGGGGCCTCCCTGTCCATCAGTGTGTGTGGTCATGTGCACTCTTTAGTCCTAATCCAAGTCTACTCTGATGTAGCTGTTAAGCTGGAGGTGTCATGAGTGAGTTCTTATTTTTTTAGGACACCAGTTGCCCAGTTTTTATATTAAAATTATAAATCAACTAACTAGTCAGAATATTTGAGGGATTTATCAAATTATTCTGCTGTAAAGGATGTACATCTGGCTAGTAGGGCTGCAGTGATAATTTAAATATTATTATTGTATACATTTGTCTGTTTTTTTTACCCCTTTGGATTAATTGTCTCGTATAAAGAATTCAAAGTTCAAAACCCAAAGATATAAAATTTCAAGGATACAAAGCAGCACATCCTCCGATTTTAAAAACCCAAATCAGGTATTTTGGCATTTTTGCTGGATATATGACCTAAACAATTCATTGATTATCAAAATTGCGCCTGATTTATTTTTTGTCATTTGACTTATCATTTCATTGACTAATAATTGCAGCACTACTGGCTAGATCAACATACTTCACATCCATTGGTACACATTAATCTAAAAAGCACAATTATTATACAAAAGATTAAAGCCCCTGAAAACTTTTTCAAATTTCAAATCCAAGTTTTTCTTAATAACATTCATGACTAAATAACAACAATCAAAGTTGAAGTTAAAAACAATCTATCTGTATCATTCATTTAATGTGTGAGTTTATTAATGTGCTTCAGCAGGACTGTGTGGGTGTGGTTTGATCACATTTGATTGACACTGCTGGCGACATCAGCAAACAAACAAGTAAACCGTCATCTGAATTTTAAATCAAATGTTGCTTAATCCTGATCGGTGCTTGGAAGTGTGTGACATCATCCAGTCAGAAGTGCACAGAACAAATGCAAAAAATACAGAAATATGTCATGTGAACTGAGTCATGTAATTGAGTCATTAGATTTCATGGCCTTTAAAGTAATATCTGTGCTACAACCAAAACATTTCATACATAAGAATACATCTGCCTTTCAGTGACTAGATCAACATTCAGCAGTTCAGTAACAAGCAGTAATTTAATTCCTCTAACACTCGATCAAGACTTTCTAGTACTTGTCAAAAGGTCAGTGAGGGCCGGCAGAGCTGTGGGTGAGGATGTCTCAGCGTTACCTGGCCAGATGATAGCCTCCAGCAGCGTCACCCTGCGAGCCAGAAGCTCAAGGTCTGCCTGCAAGTCGTGGAACATCTGCAAGCTAATGTCCTATTAGAGAGCAGTAACAGGGGGGACTGTGTGAGGGCGTGGAAACACCACCCTGAGTCCTGGGGCTGCTCGCGACTGTTCCCACTCCCTGTCCCAGCAGTGAGGTACGGTGGGAGTTTTTGCCCCTCCACCGTTGACCCCTGCCTAAAGCTGACCCTGCCTCAGGCCTCCTACTCACCATGAATACCGATCATAGTCTCAAGGATTAAAACCCTCTCGGCTAAGATCTTCAGCGCCTCTCTGATCTGATGTATTCCGTCCCCCTGTGAAGATAGATACAGCCGTCAAGGTAAGGAGCACAAGCCAAAGAACTGCTCGCCAAGATGCAAGTCGTTTTCTCTCTCAATACAATTCAGCAGTTAGAAGGTTAAAACAGTCCACACATCTGCCCAGCACTCTCAGACATAACTGTTCCCTGTATTTCTCTGTATTTCCCTCATTCTCTGGCCATGCTGCTATATGAAGTCAATCTCTGACATGCTGGGCTGGGCAACATCAGCATGCATGTTACAGACTTCTGATTTTGGTGACATAACACAACTGGATTATACTTTCCCAGGATTTAGATTTGATCATGCCATCTGCATTCCTTTTGTTGGGTAGCAGTTAAGCCAGGCGAGTATTTTCAGCACCACAGCTTTCATTGTTAACGCTGTGGTCACAATGTTACCTGACAGAATGAAGCCAGTATAGATTTACACTAAAATGTAATTGATTTGTCTTTTGTAAAAAGGATAAGGCAATGGCTTCATGAGTCAAACCTTCAAAAATGATAAAAGGAGATGAACAAGAGAAGTAAAGCAGACAGAGGCAGCCAAACGCATCACCATCATTAAAGAAGGCATGCAGAGAATAGCTGAAACTTTTGGTGCCCAGGTGAGTGAACTGCTTGGAATAGTAACACAAACCAATGGCATGCTTCATGTGTAAAGAAAAAAGGCAAAGCTTTACTGATTCATACAATTACTGATAATATATATATATTTTTAATAACCATGTGGGTTCAGACTGAAATGTTGGTATGGATGGTCAGGATGAATTGTGATGTTGTGATCTTTCTGTTCTAGTGCCGTCATCAGGTCAAATGATCAAATACCTGCAAAACTAAAGACTGTCCCATCAGTCTCAGCTGTAGGCTACTTTGTGTTTAGTGCTAATTAGCAGATGCTAAGATAGCGAACATTGTAAACATATCTGCTAATCATTAGCTGTTAACATTGTCATTTTGTACATGTTAGCATGCTGATCTGAGCAACTAGCATGGACAGAGACTCTTTCTCTTGTTAATAGAGAATTAATCCCCCCCCCCCAAAAATGTTAGGGAATTCAGACCTACTTTGCCTTATTTCTGTTTCAACAACACTGTGTTATTTCACTCATTAGATGCATTCTGTAGTTAATTTTCACATCCAGGAAAGAAAGTTTATGTGGTGCTTAAAGGTGAAATCATGCAAGGTTGCACTGTAGGGTAAAAGAGGAGGATAGCTGTATCCACTCCACTCACATCAGAACACAACACTTCTAAACCCAACGGGACCCACCACTGACACATATGGAGTGATTTGGCATATACATTTCGCACATTTGCTTTGTGGTTCATGGAGACATTTTGAAGTCCGTAAAATCAAACAAATACAGTCAAATTCAAAGAAATGATCAAAACTTTGCTTCTAGAGAGATTTTTTTACTATATTCTACATTATTTCTCTAAGTAAGAGAGTTGGTGCCTGGTGTTGTTACAAGGTCAACATTGCTCGTCATTTTTTTTTTTTTTTATATATATTTCCATGTATATGCCAAAGTCAGATGCTGAAAAGGTGACTGTGAAAGGTGGCCATGGGGACAGTAGCTTGCAGAGGGAGTCAGACAGCTTTAGGGTCAAGAGGACAGTGTCGTGACAGGGGACAGCAGTCCAGAGCACACCCCAAGGACAAAAACAAAAACACATTAACACCAAAAGACTTCACACACAAAATTACAGACAGCTCGACAGCTAAAATCACATATATACTCAACAGAAACAACAAAAACACTTTATGACTATCGACTGGAAGAAAAAGTGTGGAGTTGACAGAAAAAGTGATGACCAGACCCTGAGATGTGGGTCATGGTTAGACTTGGTTTAAGTTACAGAATAGATTCATTGCATTACAAAGTGAACACAAAATGACATGAATAAATAAAAAAAATGCTTACATTTAGATTGCTCTTGTAAAATGAGAGAGGTAAAAGAAAAATAAGGGTTAGACGGACACAGAGACAATATTTAACGTTCAACAAAGGAATCTTACGTTTATTTGTTAAATCTTATAACTAAAGGTTAACCCCTCCTGTCTAGGCCCAGTGTCACCATGTGAACTGTGAACTACCACCAACTACTTTCTTACCGGCAAGCCCTTCTCTCCTGGCTCTCCCTTGGAACCCGGTGATCCCTGCGAAGAAATATTACCAACAGAACAAAGTTGACTTCAAAACATTAATGAAATCAGTGCAGCAGTTTACCCGGACAGAATGAGCTCATTCTTCCCGAGACTGTGTTGTTTCTGGTCAGTGTGATTTGTAGTGCTGCTGGTTAGTGTAGTTTACAGTAATATAACCAGCTAAGACATGTGTTGATGTTTCCCCCCATACACTTGTTTACTGATCATCAAGGCAGCAGGGATGGCTTACCGGCTCGCCTCTGAAGCCCCTCTCTCCTGGGTAACCTAAAGGACCC
The DNA here is from genome assembly GCA_013375575.1 of Percina caprodes. Classification (NCBI taxonomy): domain Eukaryota; kingdom Metazoa; phylum Chordata; class Actinopteri; order Perciformes; family Percidae; genus Percina; species Percina caprodes. The sequence goes on along the minus strand of JABXJD010000239.1, from coordinate 692,385 downwards.
TGAAAAAAACCCAAAGGCATGTGGTTTAAGGCTGTAGGGTAAATGAAGAAAACCTTCTGAATATCCTCATCTGGGAGTGTACTCACCCTCTCCCCACGTTCTCCCTTTAGCCCCATAGGGCCCTGCGTTCCAGGGGCTCCAGGTTTCCCCTGTATTGAGTCAGCAAGGACATTATAAATGACAATGATGAATTTGTACTGCAACAAATCTGACAGTCCCAAACTCAGTTAAGTGCACGACTATGCTGTGAGTAAGCTTACATTCTGTCCTGATGGGCCAGGAGGTCCTACTGGGCCTTTGGGACCTGGTGGACCTGTGTAATAGACAGAAAGATTCATATTAGCACCAACCACATTCACCCTCTGGGAGGAGGTGGTGCTGGTTTTTAATTGTGTTTTTCCTGGATAAGGACTGAGCTCAACCTGAAATATCGTCAGCACATTTAGGTGTCTATACATTTATTAAAGTAATAATCTTACACTACATGCAAAAACCTTATTTTTCAATTTTGAGTTTTTGGGCTATTTTGCTTCCATAAGATGACTTCTTTCAGACTATTGGGGAAAAACATTCAAAATACACATTTAGGTGTTTATTTTACCACACTTTGTCTAATTGTGCCTGTGAATTTCTTAGGTTAGCATTTGATAATGCTGATTTACATATTAAATCAGCATTATCAAAAATGCTGATTTAATAAAAGATCAGAAAACTCATAATACACAAAATAATTGTCTTAACCCTCATGTTGTCCTCGTGTCAAACTGATCTGTTTTCATATATCAATGTTCTTTTTTTGTTCTTTTTTACCCAATTGTAATTACCCAAATTGATTCCACACACTCTTTGGTACAAATCTCTACTTTCATTGATTTTGGGGTGTCTTATACAATTTTATAGCATTTGAAGTGGTTTTGAAATAGTATTGAGTAAAAATTGACATATTCCAGTCTGTGATTATCCATCAACATACATTCCTTTAATTTTAGTCTAAATAATTCCTAATTTCTGCTTTTCTAACTGAAACATTAGGTATAATTTCCTATAAATGAGGTTTATTGACCATAAATTACATAAATAACTGTAAAACTAAAGTTAATAAGTTAGTGTTATGTAGTGTTGAAAACGTCAAAAACGAGATAAACATTGAAAAAAAGCATAAAAAGTGTTGAAAATGGGACAAAAACATAAGAAAAAGTTAAAAACATTGATAAAAAGCATCAGCAAAAGTGTTGATTTTCAATTTTGACGGAAAGGCAACACAAGGGTTAATGTAAGTAATCAACTGGGGAATTTAAAATGGTGTTATTTCAGTTAGAATAATAGCTGGTTTGATTTGCATTGAGAGATGATTTCCAAAACATTTTCTAGTTAGTTTTTTTATTCCTCTTTTTAAATCAACTTTAGCATGGGTGTGTAAAGTTATGCAAGCCACTGTATATTCCAATGTTTTTATACAGACGGGTTTGTTCATATATCAATCATAGTCTGATTTAAACACTATTTTATACCTATAAACATGAAATATGATTGATTGATTTTTTTTATGGTTGTTGACAGTATTTAATGAGTTATAAAAAAGTAAATAATAAATAAAATGTTTTTACAGAGGGGATTTTAGATATCTCTTATCTGTAAATTAATAAATCTTAATATATATTTCCTCTGTTAAACCCTTTGACTCTAATATGTCATCAAAATGCAACAACAATTTGGAATCTGACTTTATCCAAAGTTCACATTTCTGTTCTGGTAATGTATCATCTAATGTAACTCAATATAATGACTAATTTGCATATTTTAACATAAGATTTCAGAAAACTTTTAATACAAAACATTATTGTCTTAATGTAAGTAACCAACTGAGAAGAAAACACTGTTCACAAACTGCTCCAAACAGCTCTATTGTATTCCAGCCTTTACTTCGGTGACGAACTACGTCACTTTGTACCATGTTATAATGCTCGCCTAGCAGCTAGCGGGGCACGCCCTCATACTCTGCTTCTGACTGCGCAGTAGTCCTTACCTAGCTACTGCGCATGTGCGACTCCCAACAAAGATGGAATAGAAGTGTTATGCCTCAATCTGTAGCTAAAACAGAGAGCTCAACACACAGGGTGAAAAGAGGAGCTGCAGCAATTTATAGTACAACAGAAATATGATGTTTTTTGAAAATGAAACCATGTAAACCTCTTCTGATGTAACCTCTAATCCAATTATGAACTTGAAAATGAGCATAATATGAGCAATTTAAGTCACTATTTATTGCCGAATTAGGTAACACAACGGTGATTGGGCCTATGCCCCACAGATGAAAGTATTTCCAGTATTACGAACTGTGGAAATACCAGAGAAAATCACAAGGGGCACCCAGTTAGTGATGCATTATCACCCGCCAGAGCACTCGCTTTTCCAACTTACTTCTGTGTAAAGCAGCGTACCAATATTTTCCATTCTCTCAATTACAGCTTGTCGCCAAAGGTGCCGCCAAAGAGAATGAAACAGAGACTGAGTTTGTAACTAAGCTGAAGAGTAACTTTTAGTATGGACTCAACTTTTGTGTTGGGTCACCTGGAATAAGCATTTTTACATATAAAAATCACAAAAACTGAGCCTACATAGAGTCACAATGAGACTGTATTTTTGTATGTAAGAATCTTTTACTTAAGATATTTGCTTCTTTTAGTGCAGGGTTGGGGTTTTACACGCACACGCATGCACGCACACACGCACACACACACACACACACACACACACACACACACACACACACACACACACACACACACACACACTCTCTGTGCAGTACAGGGATAAACATTAGTGATAGACACTCACCGATAGGCCCAGGGGGACCCTGAGGTCCTGGAACAGGCAACCCTCGTGAGTCATGGAAAGTGTTGCTGAAAAAGGGGTCTTTTCCACGACCTAGAGTTGAAAGAAAATGTGAACTTAATGAGAACTACTTTAGTTTGTATTACTGTACAAGTTGTGCATTACTGCATTAGAAATGTATTTTTTAATCATTTATTTAGTTTGTGTTTTGCATTGCAGGGGAATCATTGGGACTCAGACATAGTGGGTGTTTAGTAATTGTTTTCAATGATTGTCAACAAATCTAAAGTGCACTGCCATAACATGAAAATCTAATGTTACTCTCTTTCTAAATGCAGGTTTGTATTATGGGTAAATGCAGTAATTTATGTGATGCATCAACAAGCTCCAACAAACAAATTTTGGTTCTATTTGTTGATGGTGATCTTTAGGTTTAGGTCCAATAATATAGGCTGCAAGAAAGTGCTTCCTGAGACGTGTACCTGAAGAAGCCTGTGTGATTATAAATAAATATGATCTTGTGAAGAATAGTGATCCAAGTCTTTCAGTGTGGTGTTTTACTTTAGCTGAATAAGTCCTGCTGTCATAAGGCACTTGTGTAAATGTTGTGCACAAAGCAATATGTGTTGATGCTGCTGACTGAGAAGCCCAGGAACCTCTTTATTAATTTAGCATAACCTCCAGAGGGCAGTATCTCCAAACAAATACTCAGACTTCAACAACTTCCAAAGGTTAGTAAACTACACTTAAATGTGTTCAAAAACACAGTTTCACATTCATTGAAAAAGGAATTTAATACTGCATAAAAACATTCTGTATCCACTGTGTGACAACACTGAATGAACGTCTACAACTAAATGAGTCTACAAGAGGAAGAGGGTGGTGAAAGTAATAGAGGAAGTGTGCGGTCATTGGGTCATTTTACACTGACAGGAAATACAGATCCAATCCAGATCCAGCATTAGACAGGAGACACAGAGAGGAGGAGGAGGAGAAGGAGGGCTGAAATATCCTCCAGCTGCCAGAACGTTGCACACCAATAATAGATCATGGCCAGAGGTGACATCCAAAAGAGGGCTGTTCCTCTGTGTCTATTTCTACACACATCATTTCAAAGAATGGACTTGGATCTGCTGCTTGACAAAAAAAAAACGTATGGGAGCACTAACAAACACTGAAATTAGATTTTTAAACAACAATGCTCCTCCTCTCTACTTAACTTTCTGGCTGCAGGTTTAGGAACCCTCTCCCGGGGATTCCAACCTCCTAATGCAGACGTAAAAGCCAAATAAGCCAGTGTTTTCCAAAGGAAGCTCAGCACGTCCCCTACTGTTACTATGATGTGAAAAAAAGGTCTTGCAGTCTCGGAAATCATCATGCCAACCTCAACGTCCCCACAGCTTTCTCCACACAGGAACCGAGAGCTAACAAAGCTGTGTGCTGCATACCTTGTTTTACCACTGAATCCACATAAACCCGCCGATGCGGTGACCTTGAAAGAGCCGACGCAGGCCCCCATCTGTCTCTCTCACTCCCCCTCAGCTGTCTGAGTGGCCTACATCTGGAAGTTGTTGAGTGACATCAGTGATGGACAGGTTCTCATCCCAGCATGTGAAGTCTGAGTCAATGTCAGACTGTCTCTGTCTCCATGTAATTTCTTTGATTCTGTTCTACTTGGCTGGTAGACAATCAGAAGTGAGTAGCGGTTAAAGGATTACCACTATCCTGTCTGTTTCTCATTCTCCTTGTTTCTTTTGTATATCAGCAGTCCTACAACTTATGAGAGCTCTTGTGCAGCAGGATGGATCATGATTCTGCTAAAGATATGAATATCAGCAGTTTTCAGCTAGAAGTCTGTAAAACCTACATCACCCAGTCTGAGAACAAAGGATTTGAATGATTTTGAATACATGCACTCGTGCTGGGCTCATGGCTCATTTTGTTACATTAAAATGGAATATACATTCAGGGAAAGTGTGCTGTTTTTACACATTAAAGTATGTCTACAGGTCTTGGGGAGTGACTATTGTACATGTGAAAGAAGTTTTATAAAGCCTTTTGTGAAACTGATAAATTGCCCCAAGTTATGTCACTTGAGTCAGCGTCAGTCAGGGCTTAAGACAACAAGTTAGAAAATTAAAAAAGTGAGTGTGGAGTTAGAAAGAAGTGAGCTTACCAGACTTCTGTAGCTCGCTGCTCGCTTACATTAGCTGCTAATACACTCCCGAATCCACATACAAATTGCCGAAGGTCGAGTTGCATTGCACGTAATGTAGGTGCCAGGTTTTGGCGGTAGATGCTATATTGGATCCGCCAGACATGTCTACATCAAAGGCCGTGCCTCGTGGCCTTCCTTATTCTGCCTCTGACTGGCTTACCATTCAGAGGTAATTACTAGTATTCTTACCCAAACCAATCCCCACTCCCCTGGCCTAAACCTAACTATGTCGACCATGAATTTGTGCCATGGTGACCATATGAAGTCTACCAGTTGTCCAGGGTCTTACTGTGGTCTGGTTCTGGGATGTGGGCACTGGCTGGAGCTGGAGGCCCTGGAGGGCCAGGCGGGCCTGGTAAACCCCTCTCTCCGGGAAGGCCTGGAGGACCACGGGGGCCTGAGAGAAAGAAATGACAGAAATATCACTGTGGGCACAGACATACTGTACTCCAGAGGTATGTCATATGATCATAGCATTTCTTCTGGAGGGACACATCACAACAGCAGGCTGGTAATGATAAATGAGGGTATTGCGATGATAGGAGGATAAACTATGACAAAAACCAGGAGGAAATAGATTAGATAAAGTGCTGAATGATGCAACATAATAGTGTCTGGCAGGAGTATGTGTGTTTGTGCCTCTGTATGTATGTATGTATGTATGTATGTATGTGTGCATGTATGCGTATATGTGGAGTAAAATCAGCAGCTATACGGAGGAGGAGAAGTGTATGTACTGGCCGACTTTGTTTCTCTGTAATTAACAGGAGGAGGGTTTTTAATGGTGTGGTGCTGGGAACTGACTCAGGGACATGGGAAAACTCAAATAAACACCATTAACCCTGCAAAGTGTTACTGGCACACTGGTTCATAGTAAATGAAATGCTCCCTGCATAAACACCGCTAGCTTTTGGACATATGTGTATGTGAGTAACAGCCTGTGAGTGGTCCATATGGACCAGTCAGGTAATGTGTCCTTTCTCCCCTCCCAGCCTTTTTTTTGAAGGTGGAAAAACGCACCACCACAACTACATCTGACCTCATCGTTTGGACTCTACTGCGGTAATGCTGCCCCTTAAACACCACCTCTTGCCCGCCAACAGACCAAGACTCACCACCTCTGTTTATGTGTTGATGCAACTGACAATGACAGTCCAATAATTACTGCTTTGCAATGTAATGTTATTATAGCTCTGATTTGACACTTCTGTGGGTCGTTTTCACTTTGCCTAAACACTGCAGTATGACCGGCTGGGTTTTGGCAGCGCACAGGAGACTACAAGGTACAATCTGCGACACAGTGTTTGAAATGGCCAATCAATGTGGCCCTTTAGAGTATATGTGACATATTGGGGGAAACAATTTTAATTTTTCCTGCAGAATAATGGTTCCCTGGAGCAGCCGGGGAATACTGCGTCAAAGTTTGCAAAACAACTCTCTGTACAATGTACAATATCACTTCTCCTAACAACACAAGTTCACTTTTCTCCCATCTTTCCAAGTACCTCTAGATCAAAAACAGATTTGTCTAGATTTTCCAAGACATTGGACACATTCCAGTCATGTTTATCTTTCTTTTTAAAATGAAAGAATCAGCACAATAAGGAAAACAGAGCATTGGATGCAAGACATAGATCTGGTTTTGGGTACTTATATGGTAATGGAGATAGAAAAAACAATAACACCACAGGCATATGGAAATCATAAGGACCTGGGATTTGTGTATATATAACTCATGTTCATTTCAGATTGAAGTCACATGGAGCTTCTCGGAAAGTAGGTTTGTAGTTTACTCTTTGCTCTAAATCTCATCTTTACCCAGCAGCAGGCACAGCGCAGGGGTCGTATGTTAGCCTGAGAGGAGAGGCAGTCCCTTCATGATCAAGAGCAGAGAAATAACAGCATATAGCCAGAGCAGATGTTGTGACAAACTTATACCACCATTTACTCGGTCATCATTCAAGTCACAGCTGCCTGTGGATTTACTTTTTCCCCAACAGCTCATTTATTATTTGTACATAACCAGTGAGGTCTGAATACATAGAGCAGATTTATGATTCTGGTTCGTGAGCAGCAGCACATGTTGGGGGGGTTTTATGTAGTCTGAAAACAAATGCGTTCACTGCCCACTGAAACAGCACTTTTAGAAACACATGATTTTAAAGGCCAATGGACAAAATGCCCAAATTCCAGAAAGTTACCAGCAGGCCACTGGAACGCTCCAGCATTTACCAGTGTAGGGTCTACAAAATGTTCTACAAACAATAGCTTAAGTGGAGAGGCAAGTATACAACTGCCCTGCAACACCCTCCCTCTCTCCCAATGACACACACACAAATGATTCATGACAACCTGTGTCAACAACTACTAAGAAAAGGTGCATTTGTTTCTCTCAGCTCACAACTGATTGCTAACAGCGAACTGTGTCTTTCTCTATTTTCAGTCCTCTCTTACCTGCAGGTCCTGTGGAGCCCTTCAATCCAGGGCTTCCAGATGGGCCCCTTGTCCCAGCCTCCCCCCGAGGCCCACTGGGACCTGGCAGCCCTCGAGACCCTGGCTTTCCTAAGAGTGGGAAACAGTCATGACGAGTAATCACAAAGCCTTAACTGGTTTACATTTTAAATGGTTTTACATGCATTGAAAGGCAACTATGGTTACGATTTACCTTCTCTGCCAGGAAGCCCATCTCTCCCCTTTTCACCCTGAGGACCTGTAATGTAAACAGAAAGATGGCTTAATTGAGAGGTGTGGCTCTGTGAATCTGAGAATTTGGGGTCTAACCACCTGGAGAAGAGGTTGTTCAAAATCCATGGAGGGATGGGGTGAAACTCTCTAAATTTTAAGTTATAGAGCTAAACAACATTTTAATTACTGTCTAAGTCATTGTTAGGTCTGATTTAAATTTAATTTCCAAAATACAAAATATATTCATTAATTAAGAAAAGATAATTTGTAGTTTTTAAAGGAGCCATTGATTCATTGTGACTCAGACAATGGATTTCTGAAAATGATGGCTGGCTGAATTCTATGGCATAAGTTAAAAAAGAAGCTGTAGGAAGTCCTTTGTGTTGTGTGAAGTCTGATAAAATTACCTCAGGTGATAACACTTGAGTCAGAGTTGGTTGTGTCTGAAGACTATAAGTTTAAAAATGAAAGAAATCTGTTGGTGTGGAGTTTACCAGACCTCTTCTGACAGTGCAACAGGGTTAGTGAACTCTAACAGTGGTGGGCTCGACTCCAGGAGAGGACAGAGAGAGAGAGAGAGAGAGAGAGAGAGAGAGAGAGAGAGAGAGAGAGAGAGAGAGCTTTCCACACAGCCACAAAGCACTGAAAGTGAGTAGCACAGACAACTTTTGCTAAAGGAAATGAGTGTGTGTGCAGTGGAGGAAATAAGATATGAGCAGAGGCGAGCAGGTATAGGGCTGAGAAAAGCTGCAAGGAGTGATTTCTGACTAAATTATCAAAACACAAAACCCTGGACTCAACTTAATACAAATATGCAGTATATATATTTTTTTAACCTACAACTTATTCGTGCATGACAGCATGATATACCTACCTGCAGGTCCCTGCTCACCAGGAGCTCCGTGAGTGGGCATAGCCCCCATCAGTAATGAGGCCTCTGGTGCAGTTGCTCCTTTACCCTGAAGGTGGCGATGTGATATGGAGGTTGGGGCGGTAAGTAATTGGACCTGGTACAGGAAGACATAAAACAAGTGTGGGCAATTAGCCAATATGCTTGGTTTATGTATTATATTTCCCAGTGATTCAGATACTGTGTCTGAATGAGCGCAGTACCTTCGCCTCCAGTGAGCTCAGCCGGTCAGTCAAAGCTGTGATTCGACTGCAGTTGAGACAATCTAGAAAACAAAAACATGTTGGCTTTACCTTCATGAATCAGAAACTTAAACATGTTTATATTTGCTATTGTGCTGTATAGTCAAAGCAGTAACATGTAGGGCTGGGCGCTAGGGAGAAAATCAAATATCACAATATTTTTGACCAAAAACCTTGATATTGATACCACAACAGTGTTGGGGTATCAATATCATAGTGTTGACTATTGGTGCTTTCACAAAATATTAATTATTAAAATGAATCAACAGTAATGTGAATATAATGACTAAGTAGGTAAAGGCTAATAATAGAACAGCAAGAACAGTCTGGTAATTTCAAAAAATGTTATCACTTTATTGTAATGCAGCCTTTCAAACCAGGAAAAGACACCACTTATGTCATATTACGATATCCAAAATCTAAGACGATATCTAGTCTCATATCACAATATCAATATAATATTGATATATTGCCCAGCTTTAGTAACACGTTCACAGTTCTTACTAGAGAATGACTCTCCCGTGCGTGTGGGCGGGCGGCGAAGCGTGGATGATTTCCTCACTGCCTCTTGAGCTGCAAGCTGGTTCCCTGCATCTGTAACAGAAGATAACGATACCGAAAAATGTCACCTTTGTGGCTCGGAATTACATTTATAGTAATATCTTGACCTTGAAAACAAAATCTTTATACTGTATTCGGAAATTTTAATTTTCATTCAAATTAACTGCAAATTGTGCGTTTTGTCTTTTAAGGTAGTGCTATAGTAGTGCAGTCCATTTACCATCATACACAAAATGGCAATCAAATGCTGGGAATCACAGTTTCAAATTCTACTAAAGACCTATTTGACGCCCCGCTAAATTAAATGGAAATTGACCGTTTTTAATAATGCTGCTCACATTAGAGCAGAGAGGAGGAAAAAGCACCAAACGTTTCGCTGGTTTAACCAACTCAAATGTGAAGACTTGCAGCTTTTTTCTATTTTATATCATTTTGGACCGTTGATTAGACAAAATGAGACATCTGAAGATGCTAACCGTGATTCTGGAAAATTACGATGGGCATTTTTCCCTATTTTCCGAGTTGAGTGACTGACAAACGTGTGAAACATGATGCAAATACAATATCCTAGGAATTACAGCTATATTTAAGGATTTTAGTAGTTGGAACAGTAGGAAGTAGTGTTCCCTAATGCAGAGAAAGTGTTGAGGTCACCATTGTGATGGGATGAGTCCAACTCACTTTTATGAAGGACACCAAAGTTTATGTCCCGTAACAGACCTGCAATTAATACTTTTTTTTCTTGTACTGTAGCCGAGATCTGTCCTTTTTCTTAACCAAGTGTTAATTGCCTAACCTTAACCATAGCTCTGTAGATGCCTTTTTTATTTTAAAAAAGGTCAAGGTATGGACAGGCAGCAACAGAAAAACAACTGAGCCTAAATAAATAGTGACAATTAAACAGTTCAACTGATCCAACTTCTAAATATTCCTTAATAGGGGACAATATTTAAGACAATATGTAATTTTGTGTTTAAAGATGTCATCATTCCATTGATGTTACAGTTACACTGTGCTATGTGTTGTGTGAAGCTGTTTCACTGTGGAAGATACCAGAAATCAACTCTGTGGGTTTCTATCCTCCAGGTGAGCTTCTTACTATTAGCCAGAAAGAGCTGACAATAACTTAACAGGGTGTAGAGAAGAGAGAAATGGAGATCACCAGAGATAGTTGCAACTTCTGTGAGAGACAAACAGTGTGCAAGCTGTGTCTTTGCCAAGCTCCTTTCCTATTGCCTTGTTTCTTTATGGAGTATAATATCACAAAAGCCTCGGCGAGCAGGGAGTGTAAAGACAAACAATAGTTTCCTTGTGCAGAGAGAATGGCCAGTCTCGGCTCGCATTCTGTCTTGCCTTCATTTTATGAAGTGTGGGAGTTTGTGTCCCTGGGTTCTGGATGTTTTGAATGGGCAGACCTTTGTGGAAATGCTAGACTGACTCTTTTGTCCGGTCTGGTCTGGCTCTGGTCGGCCCAGGTGCTCCTGATACAAACAAGAGGCTGGGTTCAGCACCTCATTAGCCACCAGGAAGCACGTCTTACCCATTCAGCGGCCAGCAGCCACGGCCAACGCCAAGTGCTATACTAAAAGAAGCCATGAAATAGCACCTGCAGCACCAAGTTGGAGCAAGAGGGCGGTATTCTTCTTAAACGGCCTCACTTATTGTAACATCGGATGTAATGATCTATCTCTATCCACAGCAGACCCAGCAAAGGAAAATGAAGAGCTGATTGTCACAAAGAAAAATACTTGCTTGGGAACTTAAGACAGAAAAGCATAACGGGTTTAGTGATCACCAAAAGTGGGGGGAGAGAGAGGGGAAAGGATGGAGTATGTAAAGTACACAGAACACATGGTTTAAGGTAAATTGAGATTGCTTCAATAATTCCTCCTCCTCAACCTCTGTGCTTATGATTTCACTGTTTTGGGTTCTGGGTATTTCTCAGAGGAATACAAGTGTAGATGGATTTAAACCATGTAAGACCTGAGACTGAAATGTTATGGCATGTGCTCTAGATTGCAGAAAAGTCTCCCACATTTCGATAACAATGGACGTGGAGAACACAAACTTTGTTTCAGTTCTTCACTCGTCTGCAGCGCACTTCAGTCCACATGGGAAGGACTGCGGAGACAAAGAGAGGTGTGTGCGTACAAACACATGCCATGAACGTTTTCTCTGGACCTTGACTCATGTAGATGGATGCATTCAATTACAAAGGGGGTTAGAGTAAAGAACATTCAAGTGCCAAGATCCCCTCACCCACACTCCAGTCTCCAATCGTATGAAGCATTAACCCGGCTTTGGCACAAGGACAACTGTCTCCCACACACCTCTTACACACTCGCTCAATCTATGTCTTGCAACAACAAATTAAAAATTCTGCAAGATCCCTCTTTTCTTCTGTTAACTATACTGTGTGTGTGTGTGTGTGTGTGTGTGTGTGTGTGTGTGTGTGTGTGTGTGTGTGTGTGTGCGCACAGGCTGAGTTTAAGGCCTAGAGTAAGAGGATGATTTGGATGCCTTGATTGTGATCCATCGCTCTGTTGCCAAAAATAACATCATCCCAGTTAATGAATGACCCCTGACAGACGCAGCTCATTGTATCAGCTCTTTGTTCTCAGTGGGCTAATTGCCCGGTGGGGGGGGTCAAAGAAATGTGTGAATGTATTTGACCTTTTCCCCTCATGTTGCACTGGGGCCTAATCAGCAACTGAGTCAGAGCTCTTCACTAGAGAAATACCCCCACAGAGAGTTCAGCGGGCCAGAGGCCATCCTGACATGAGCACAAACACACGCGCACGCACACACACGCACGCGCGCGCACACGTGTATTCAGGTGCTTATGCTATGACTGTGATTATGCTGAAGTTAATGATTAAAATATTTAATCGCAAGTGGTTGCATTAATGTCAACGTTAACTTGCAATTAATGGCAAATTTTAATTTATTCTAAATAGTTATCTAATGGTTTCTTTTAGTCCCATTATTTTTTCTCATTTTAATGCTCTTATCAACATGGAAAAGTGAATCGGCTTGTTTTGTGCAAATGTTTTTTTAAATTGAAAACAACATTGGCATATGGCCTACTGTAGTGTTCACACGTAACTTGGAGCACTCATTCACACTTGGAGTAAATAATCTCACACACAGTGTAACACTGTCCATCAATAAAAGGGTGAAAAAAATACTTTGACGAGGGGGCGGAGAAATCTCATCAGCTGTGTGCTTGGTCATCAAGTGGTATTTCACGTGCTGTAATGATGGCTCAGTTCACAAAAACAAAAAACACATCACTTTGGTCTTGTCAATGGAACCATTTGGGAACTTTTAAAAAGCCTAATGCCTTATTGGTGTCCATTTTGCTGTTTTGTGCTCGCCATCCACTCAAAATGCGACGTTACTACTCTTTGACCGACTCGCAAACATGTGTGTGCGGCGTGCCTGTTGTTTTGTTTCCGGTCTAGCTAGATGGTGTATGGTGTTGTATTTTTTCTAACAATACTAGTTGTAACAGCATGTGAAAAAAACTACAAAGTTTGCTAGGCCAAAAAGAACGTTACTCTTGCGATTCAAAAATATTGACGCCGTTAATAACGCATTTAACTGATAGCACTATCTCAAGTACATGAATATATGCATTGCATATTGAGTATAAAGGTAGGCCTATCTTGAATAACAGGACTGGCAGTGATAGGAGCATCTAAAAAGCAAATCAGATTTAGCAGAAAACTTATTTTAGACTGAATGTATCAAGATCAAAGTTTTTGTGAAGCTCTGAAGCCATCCAGAAGTCAAGGGGAGCTCTTAGAGTGTTTCTAAGCATGTAGCTGGGGGCTGAGTTAGACAGGTCGATGAAATTGTTTGCCGCAAATCTGAGCAATAGGTCTGCCCAGCCACACGTCGCCCCGTGGGCCTCAGATGAAACCCTGACAGGAGTTTCTCTCCTGTGTTTCCTCTGCTTCACTTCACTCGCTACCGGAATAAATCAAAAACACTAAGGTGAGTAAACCGATCACCAGCTTAAGTTTGTTGAAATATTCATTGTATAAATGATCAATACTATGCTAGCTGTCAGACTTTGTAACTTGTATCCAAACAGTGTCCAGATCCAGCTGAGACAAACTGTAGTCCACATGTGGTGTTTAACATGTCTCAAATGTGTATTGAGTTATCTTGTGTGATTACATTTCATTTTCTTGGAGAAATTGCGGAAAGATGAAAAACATACACATTTGAAGACTTTTTGCATACTGGATAGAACGTTAGATAAAAAAAGACAAGAAGTGATATATGGCAATGCAGATAGAAAGAGAGCAAATGGTCGCTCGCCTTGGAACAGTTTGTGACTCAGCACCAGAGATATATTTATGCCAAGTGTGAACAGGGCTGAAGGGGGAAATAGCAACAAAAACCTGCTCTTACTATTATATCATTGTATTATCATTATGGGAGCTTTATTCCAAAGCTATTATTATTGACCCTTTAAAACCTACTTGAGCTCAGCTGGGGCTACCAGATTGAGCGCCAAGGGCACAGTGACCAGGACTGGAGCTGCACCTCTCACTCTACAAACTGAAGGGTGTGGGTGTGGGTGTGGGTGTGGGCGTGTGTGTGTGCGTGCGAAAGTGCATGTGTGACAAATACGCAGGTTGCATTATTACTGGGTCAAGCTCATTCCTTCAGTGATACTCTCCCAGTGAAAATAAACCGGAGCTCACATGCTAAGAGGCCAGTTAGTCCTGCCAACCAGAGCCCTGAAACACACATCTCACACTCAGCTGTCCTTGAAGCTCATCACCTACTGAAGTTTATTAGTTCTTCTGCAGAAAGATTCAGCAGCTTGCACACAGACAGGCCTTTAGGAGCTTCTTGAATGTACGAGTGAGGCTTTTATCCTCTTATACTCTGTGTATACGGTGTGCAGCAAAGGGTGGACAAATGTATAATATAAAGGTGTATCTGTACTGTTTTCTTAACTGTGTTGTCTCAAAGTTGAAAGTTTCTGTAGGGAGATACATTACAGGGGCTGTGAACACCAACATCGATTCCCAAACACACAGTGAGCAGACGCAGCAAAGTGCAAGGTCCTGATCCATCTCTGTCTGGTCGATTAGCTGAGCTCAGGGCTGCAGCATCGTTAGTGACCAGATGCTGACAGCCAACCAGTGGAGGCGTTTCTGTACCGCCTCGGACAAAAGAGACACATTGAGGTGATGTGATCCTGGTTTTGTTTCTTTCTGGTCTTCACCTTCTCACTTCCTCTCTGTCTATCCTTAAAAAAAAGACCCATATGAATAAGACCCAGCTATTGTCACTTTCTATATATTGTTGTATATCCAACAACATGCAAACTCCACACAGAAGGTCCATAGCTGGCAGGTGGGTTCAAATCCAGGCAAAAAGTGCACCTCCGTGCCGCCCCAAATTGTCTTATAGAGCAGCTAAAAAAATAGGTAGTAGAGAAATTACTTTTTTCATGCAGACAGGCTACATTATGTAAAGTACAGATGTCAGGAGTTAAATATGGAAAATGAAACACTTCAGAAAACAAAATACCACGAGTGAAGCAATTTAAAATTGTGGGAGAAATATGAGCAGTTGCCTGAAAGGGAACAGATCTCACAGCTGTTTTCGCGTCGGCAACTAGAACCCAAGCAAGAATCAACAATTTTTTTTTTTTATCAGGCTGTCTGATCAGAAATAGAGGAGCCCAACATTCACAATCTCCCTGTGTCTCAATGATATTACTTCTATAAACACACACACACACACACACGCACACACACGTTCGACCATGATCTTGAGATGGGTCTTGCCCTGACCCGATTAAGCAGATCAGATATGGTGATGAGACCATAATCAGCAGCTTCGACCTCCCATTCAGCTGGCGGGTCTCAGTTTGGTCATCAGGCCTCGATGCTCTGAGCAGTGCAAACCTGCATCTGAATCCCAGTGTTTACTGTGCTTTCCCAGGGTCGCAGCTTTCTTTTATTAGATGATTGACTTAAAGGGTGGGACGCACGTCATCATTTCCTTCCTTTGGAATTGCCACGCTGCCTCCTCAACTTCTCAGCCTGAGAGTGGAGCAGCCCACACACTGGACAGGTCCAACTGTAAATAAAGGTGAGAAGGAAGCGCTGCCTTGCCATAACAATTGGTCAGATAATCGATCCCAGAGTAAAAGGTAGGCTGAGCGAGACTGAATCCCGACCTTCACACTGTGTTTAGGTAGAAAACAAGTGCTGGTGTACATCTGCTCTGGTTTACAAGTCTAGGTGAGGTGTTGCAAAGACCTGCTGCAAATGAAACCAAGCCTCCAGGGCCGAGAGGTGAAAGCGTGCCTCCCAGAGGTTCTCACCTCATGCACACACATCTCACCTCATCATTTAACACAGACTTAAGTCAAGGCAGCGTACAGACTTGCCACACCACCTTCACCACACCCTCCACAGAGCTGGACCTCCATCAGTCACTACCAAGGCGGGAAATAATTAATCACATTAAGTGTGGTTAGCGCACCTGAGATGATTTATGTACTTTAAAGTCAGTATTTTTACTGTTATTTATGATTTGTTGTGGTATACTGTACTTCAAAGGGAATTACATCCTTTTTATTGAGTAGGAATATTGTCAAACTACTTCACTAAACTAAGTGTATCTGTATTGTAAACTGTATCATATTTAAAAAAGAATTACATGGTCTTGATTTTATGATTTTTTGGGGCTTTAATGGCCTTTAATTGATAGGATAACTTGAAGACTTGAAAGTGGAAAGAGAGGAGGGACCACATTCAGCAAAGGGCCGCGAGTGGGATTCAATGTACATGCTGCAGATGCCAGTTCAGTGTGATCAGTATTGTTGTTTCACTTATCTTCAGTTTGGTTCTGCTGATTCTCACATCAGTCCTTTCAGCTCCTCCAGCCCATCCAGATGTGCTCGCACACACAGCCTCTAATCTTTCTCAGGAAGGAGGAGGATCTCATGCCGCTCCTCCTGCCTCTCGTTCCCAGACAGGGCTGTCTTTACCTCACCTTCCCTCTCACTCACTCTCCCTGTCTCTCTTACTCTCTCTGTTTTTCCAGCACATGCCTGTAATGGTGCTGGTGGCAGTGATGGGGTCTGAAGTCTGGCTGCCCCCCCCACCCGTTTCACAGCAGGCGGTGGTGTGTAATTACAGCACAGCGCTGAATTGTCTGAGTGGTGGAGTGACTGCGGTCTGCTGACAGCTGTGTTTGTCCGGCCTAAGGACATGTGCTCCCATTGGCATTCTGGGACAGGAGACTGGCCTCACTGGGTACAGGCAGCTGTGGGGTAGACCTCTTTGCGCAGGATGCAGCACTCACCTACCATAACCTCCCCTCACTCCCTCCCTCCTGTCAGGCTTCCTGCTTATTGTATTTTCCAGAAGGTTAAATCATGGCAGACCACAACCATCTTTCCCAGAGAGGTTTGGTCCAAACTGTCGAGAATACCTGCAAGGCACTCAAAGATGCTAATTACAGCGAAATTTAGCTTTGTTTCACAATCACTCACCAGCTTCGCCTCTAATTACTGAGCAGAGCAGACTTGCCTCCACTGTTTGTTAACCACTTGTTTTGAGGTTTTAGGAGTGTGGTAGTGTTCTGAGTGTCCACAACAGCAGGAGAGGCAGTTTGTGTTCAAAGAAAGAGAAAGAGAATCTAGTGTTTACACAAACCTGAAAGAATAAAAAACCCAAGAATTTTAAGTGAATATAAAAATACTATATCTAATTTGTTGTTATCCCAGTAGTATCCAAAAACATAAAACCTCAAGCTTGTGGCAAAATGGAAACAATTTTCTCGATGCCAATGAAACCAAACAATGCTGCGGTCTGTGTGAAGTGGCTAAAATCAGTGGTGGGCACATCTGTTGAATTGTAGTGTACTTATTTGAGATAGTATGTGGTTGTGACAGGCTGCACTACAAATCCACCCTCCACTCTTTAAACATTTCCTCCACTAGAATGAAGCAGATGTCTAATAAAAGCGAGCAGCAGAGGCTGACGATCCAGCTCACACCCTTCACTTTTATTAAGAGAGACACAATAACACAGAAGCCCCGATGGATCCCCCCCCCCTTGACCTTGTTTGACCCAAATAAAAGCTGCTTTGTAAACTTTTCCTTGGCGACACTCTAGCTTTCAGTGACCTCGGTTGGCATCTTATCCAGTGATGTGCAACTCTTTCCCCCGTCCAAGTCTCTCCTGCGGTCACCAAGGAAACCAGCAAAAACAGGACTCAAGGGCTGCAGACCAGGACTGACTGAATTAAACCACACACTCTTCTACTGCTGATTTAGTGTGGCAGGGAGGGGTCTGTCTTGTCTGTAACCTCTCCATATAAAACACTCCCTACACACCGCGGTAGTTAAACCCCACTTCTCTCAGCAGCAACACTGCCACAAGTGGCAGACAAACAAAAGCTCTAAAAACAACCAGGACCAGAATTAGACACACACACACACACACACACACACACACACACACACACACACACACACACACACACACACACACACACACACACACACACACACACACACACACACACACATCTTTGTGACTAAAATAGGCAAACCCCATCAACAATTTGTGAAGCTGGTTTCCTTTTGAAGGATAATTCCGCTTTATTACAACTCGGGTCTTACAGATGTTTGGTCATTGTCTCTATTTGTTTTGACAAAAGTAAAGCCCAAAGTAATTGCGGAGATCTGAGAGCATGGCATAATTGCTATAAGTCTGATGGGGCAAGAAACACAAGCAGACAAGTTGTAAAGCTGCCAACAGTTTTACAGGATTATCTAACCCACTTTTGTAGGCAAAAACAAAAGAGTGCACCCAAAATGTCAGCAATAATCCTGCAACGAAATGAACAACTGCGAGGAATATGGTTAGTAACTGTAATGTAATCAATGAGTTTCAAATTGTAATCTCTTAACCCTCCTGTTGTCCTCGGGTCAAATCTGACCCCTTTTAACAATGTCTAATGTCTGTTCAAATCAGCATCCTGACCAAACTCATCCACTCAACATACATTCCTCTGATTTAATAATTCATAATTTCTGCTTCATTAGCTCAAATAGTAGGTATAATTCTATACAAATGAGGGTTATTGACTACGGATTCCAAAAAGTAGTGGAAAAGTAGTGGTAGTAAGGTGGTGTTTGTGAAATAAAAATAAATAAATAATGCATTGAAAATGTCAAAAAATTAAAAATAAGCGTTAATCTTTTTGAACCGGGAGGACAACACAAGGGTTAATAGTTACGGAAATAACGTAATGTTAACGTCAAGTACCACGTTTCCAAGTACGGCATTACTGGAGGATCAAAAATATCTAAAGACTAAGCCACACAAATATGTCGACTTGACCAACAGCAATAGGAACAGCAGTGGAGAAGTAGCTGCTCTCTGCAAAAAAACACAGCTGAATTCCTGTCCAGCAGACCCTTACTCTGACCCTCTCCATTACCATACGGAGGTTGACAAGGGCTCCAGCTCTGTGCCCACATCTGCAGCCAAGCAGAGCGCAGGCCAATCCACAAACCTCAGCTAAACATCCTGCTGCCTCATGTCCTCTGCTATACACACTCAGCGCTGGGTGAGTAAATCTCTTAAAACCTTTACCCTGAGTGTTTGAAGGACACGTCCAGTCAAACACACAGTTTATTTATCCAAGGTTGGTCTGAATGCTCACTTATTACAACTTAAAGGCCTGTTGCCACACAAGCCAAGAGTAATTTCCCTCCTGTGGTAAGATTTGTGTGTGAATACACATGAGAGCAAGTCTTAAGAAAAAAGGTTTCAATAACCATTATTTTTGCCTTAGTCACCCATGTAAACAATAAAAACTATTGAGTCCCCTCTAACAACTGGGCCGCTGGAGTCATGACAACCAAACACAAAAAGCTCCAGTTGAACACAATGACTGTGATAGTGACTGCACTCGTCCAACCAGAGCCAAGACATATCTGCCAGATTGTAGCCATTCCATCTCCATTTAGGATGATATTCTGCTTCAATAGCAAACCATAAATGTGCCTCTCTCTGCAGGGATATATCCGAACTGAGAGCAGCAGAAGTATGGTAAGAAGTAGGCCAAAATCTTTCTTCACTATTGTTTTCAATTTTCCTCATGATTCAGCTTCTCTCAGAGAGCATTGTACATTTCCTCCACCATAACAAATCATTTGATTTGATTTGTTTCCTTTGGGACATATCATATAACACCCTAATCTCCATTTTGCCTGCATAAGTTTGGATCATTTTACTGCGGAGGTATTCAGCCCTGTTCTGAGGTTTGTCAGGGTGAAAAATGTTAGATGTAATATGCTGAAATAGCTAAAGACCAGTGTTTCAACACATACGTTAAATGGGACAGAGGCAGAGGAGTCAGTGAGAAGAACTTTCATTTGCAACATCTTCTCATCAGATATTCCCCTCGTCATTGTAATTATGCTTGACAGCCAATACAAACATCTGTAGAAACATAAACTGTTGAGTAAAAACCCCTCTATCTGGGATTCAAGAATGACATGTTTATTGCATTTTTAACTGGTGTGAAAATGGATTGTGTAAAATGATAGACTATAATTGGATTTGAAATGCTTTTAGAAACCCAATGGAGAAATAAAATGATCTCAATTGAACCATATAACCCTAAACCATGAAACACACCAGAATGTAAGGCCTCAGCATGCTTCAAACATGGTATTTAGTGTACATTTTTTCATACCTTCATACGGCAACACAGCACATCTGCATCAGTTTAATAGAAAGAGCAAAGTCTTTTGACAATACCATTGAGATTTCAAAATAAAAAAAATATATAAACTGTCTATATTCCTGGTATATCAACATACTGGAGATGCCCCCCCCCTCTGCTATCTCTGCTACCTATTTTGAACCATACCATACCAGAATGTTAACTCGTTCAGCCAGACCATACTTCATTGCTTCGCTGTGGGGATAGGTCTGGCAATGCATGACTACTATTCTACAGATCAACAGTTTGGTGGCGGTAATGCACCAGGAAACTTGTTGACTAGTTTAAGAAAACTACACGCTTTATGGTTCCTAAGTAGCTACAATGTATCCCTATAGAGTATCCCTTATATTTGAGTATTCCAGGTTCATAATAGGTTCCTTGACAGCAGATACGTTAATGCATGAATGGAAAGCAGACATGGGTAGTCTGGCTGATAAAAGCACAGCCGTCTGTGTGTGTGTGTGTGTGTGTGTGTGTGTGTGTGTGTGTGTGTGTGTGTGTGTGTCCAACATGCTGCATGTTTGAACCCTGCCTTAGTCACATACAGTCCAATGCTGCAGGCAGAGGCCTGACTCAACAGCAGGGTCTCACATTCCCTCCTCAAATAAAAACTTCACTTAGGCAGCTACCAAGAATACTCTCAGGTAAGAGAGCAGAAGAAATCATATTTAAGATACACATCTTTTCCCTTAGATGAAATCCACCTACTGATGCCCTATCGACAAATAGTCACATATGGGTGAGCTCTCAAAACAGTGGCACAGAGCCAGGACCAACATGACTCCCTCCACACTCCAGGTTCAGTGTAAGATTGATGAGGTTGCTTCACTCTGCTGCCTCATTGTCATCACCATCAACCTAATGCCAAATTTGAGCACCACTCTTTACATCATTATACATTTCTGTGCAACTGTTAAAAAAAAAAAAAAAAAAAGACATACGGGACTGAGACTGACCACGATACTGTGCCTCTGGGACTTGAGTTTGAATAACACAGCCATCCACCTGATACTACTGTATCTCTCCCCTCAGTACGCAGACAGACTGGGCCTCCACACTACTCGTGGACACATTTAATCCTTCTGCTACAGAAAATGAAACTGTAATTAAAGGCAGCAGGTTTGCATTTTCAGCTCTCAGCTTTCTCCTTCGAGGATCAAAACAATCTGAGTGTTGGTGTGATCAAACCAAATGGTGATCTGCTGCTGTTGATTTCTGGGGTACAGATGTTTATAAAGCTGCTGTAGGTTCCAGACTGACAAATGAACAGACAGTTATTAAATCACAGAGGAAACAGGGATTAACCTAAGACATAAACTAGACAATGTTCCGTAATATCTTTGTTCCTCATTATAAGCATTTTGGTTGCATTGTCAGCATTTGCAATAGGGCCAGGGTTATAATTCAATAACATTATAATTTATCGGCTCTCAGTTCATTTGCCTTGTCAATGGGTAATTGTGGTATTGTGAAAGATGATAGGAAACAAGTGTGTTTAAATTTGTGGTACTGTCTTTGTACAGATTTTGTACTTGATTTTGTAAAAATAGTCTCACTAACAGCTTATATATTTCCCTTTTTGGTATCGCCACGCCTAAATTTGGAAGCAGCTTTCAGTTGACGATTTTTTTTTTTTTTGGAACAGTGCACTCCGAGCCTTGGCACAAATATTTTTGGCCTCTGTGGAGCTCCTGCTGCTTTGAAAACTCACATAAGCCTAAAGTATCAAATAACTTATTGCCAAACCTCTTTTTTTATTATGCTGCTAATTAGCATTCAACCTAATATGCCCAGGCTTTCTGGCAGCTTTAGCATAGTCTTCTTAAGGTATTGAGATTATTTTATCTAACCCCTGTATGCATGCATGCAAAATTTGCATACATGTACATATGCATGCACACACTAAAAACCCACACATATATACTCACACAGAGTGAGTGGAGTAAATGACTGTATAAAGCTGAGTTCCTCTCAGTCTAATCCCTGAGTGAATGATGTGCTGTGTGCCAGGCATTCCTCTGTGTCTTTCTAAGGCTTTTTGGGGATTAGACCCCACTTACTTCCAGGGGCCGCAGGGTGGGATCAAAGCTGATTGGGCTTTTTGGGTTCAGGGTGGTATCATGTGGAACAGAGAGCATCTACTCAGGTAGACTCGCAGGGTAGGGAACTGGAGAACATGACACCATGGCCTAGACGTGAGACAGCGACACAGGTCGCACACACCTGGTGGGGGTCAACCCTGTGCTAATCCAAAACAGCGCTATCCGGCACTGTGCTGATTGATGGCTGGCCTGCAGGAGTTAAGGCTTTAACTCCAGCAATAATCCAGGTATGCCAGACCTCAGCTCACTGAGGTTAGGCAAACACAAATCACAAACAAAGGAGATTTTAATCATGGCTCTCTTCAGTCATGGGTACAGTTTACACAGTATAAGGAGACTTTTACAATGAAGACATAAATGAAAATGTATGTGAAAGACTATGCTATGACTATGCTGGTAGAAAAACTTTATAATCCATTTAAGACAACAAAGCGGAAGTGTAGGAAGTATTTACCGTGACACTACAACATGTAAAGTATTTGAATTACCAAAATTGTCCACATCAGAACAAATACACATAGATGGCAAAGAGCTTTGGTCTTCTGTCATCGATTAACAAGGCTAACATAGCGAGACAATCTGGGCACACTGGAAATAAACAGAGCATATCCTCAAATAAACTCAGATATTAACAGGAAATTTGTGTGTCTGTGCATGTGCAGTATTCAGGGAGAAAACCCACACCAAGAGCAGATACAGTGCAGGCACTAATTACTGGATGTAAAAATTTCAAAGGCTAACCCATGTATAGCCAGAGCTATCTGCGTCATCTTAATCCTGATGACAAACACTACGGCTTGTTTTGGAAACTCCCTCAGAAATAAACAAAATGACTGTTAGAGGATTTCGGCACCCTGCAGATAAGCATAATCACGACAGGCATGGTCTAGCAAAGGTGACTGCACGCCACTTAAGCTGCAGTAGGTTATCTCTGCTCTTCTTCAAACCCAGCGACGGCACCTCAGGTCGGGTCAGTGTGGTTCTGTCTCATGTCTGCTTCCTCTGACAGATGGAAAATGTTTGTTTGTGTTTTGCACCCTTGGAGATAATTATGCATGCTATGTGGGCTCTACAAAGGCATGCTATGCTAAAGAGGGGCAGAGCTGAACAATACAGAGGACAAAAATACAGGCACAGCAGCTGTTTTTCTACAACACAGTCTCCAGATCAGGGTCCTGTAGTGTTTGGGCATGGAGGCAAAAGAAAAGAAAAGAAAAGAAAAGAAAAGAAAAGAAAAGAAAAGAAAAGAAAAGAAAAGAAAAGAAAAGAAAAGAAAAGAAAAGAAAAGAAAAGAAAAGAAAAGAAAAGAAAAGAAAAGAAAACACCTGTATGTGTGAATTATGTTGAGTGGGAATTTCTGGCACAACTTCACCTACTTTCAAGGTGCTTGCAGAAGAGAAATAGTGTTAAAACGGCCAAAACCCTGTTTCCCTTCTTACAGGGTCATCATGCAACAAATAATAAAAATAATAATAATAATAATAATAATAATAATAATAGACAGAACATAAAAGAAATAATTCATAAAAGTAAATTGGTCCATAAACATGAGAAGTGCAACCTCTGGGAGGTATCCAAGCTGGTACAGAGGAGGTATTTTCCTAAAAAGTGCATCTCCTGTCTGGCATACTAGGAAAACATACTCATTGAAAGTTGTATACTTCAAGTGTTGCTGGAGTTTTGTGTGTGTGAATTAGGTTTTCATTAAAAAATGGAAATGGAAAATCTAAATGACATTCGCAACCATTTTTTAAATATAAGCACTGCTCCCATTTCTTTGGTATGAAACATATGAATACATATCAATAAGAAAACATAATACATTTATAACAACCATAATCAAAAGGACTAACTAACCCCAAATTCTACCACTAAATACATAAAGCAACTACTGATAATGTAAAATTTAGTTTTAGAGTAAAGAAATGAGCTCAACATTAAAATCAACAGTGTTTAATTTATTTATGCTTCAAAGACAGATTTATTAACTGTAACTGTACGAGTTGCAGTGCAGATGTAGAGATTTTTCCTTCAGTGTTATTTTATGTCCAACTCTTTCTCTCTGTCTCGATGCTGCCGGGTGATGGAGTGCGCCGGTGTTAATCTGACTAAAGCCTGTCACACAGGAACTCTCCGACAGTTTGTAAATGCACAGCGATTTACTGCTTCTGCTACAGATTACTCAGAGAGCGAAATGAGAAAACTGCTGTGAAAAATGGAAAAGGACTGAAGGTAAGAGGGGAGATGAAAAAAAGAAGATAGAGGGAAGAAGATGGGATGTTTCTATTCACAGTTTTTTTTACAAACCAGAATGAGGGTCTTATCTCTGAAAAGCACTTGAACACAACATGCCCACAGACAGAGCTGACTGTGTGAAGACATGCACACAAGGATGAAAGAGGAGAGGCTCCCATGCAGGGGAGTGGGAGCAGATTACAGCATCAGAGGAAACACAGATCAAAACATAGCTGAACTACCACTGCCTGTACAGTAGAGAGAACAAAAGGGCCAAACGAGAAGCGAACAACGACGAGCCATCCATCATGCCGCTCCTGTCAGCTAATGAAACAGACTGTGTGATCACAGTTCCAGGTCAACAGGGGTCGGCTGACCCTGCGGGGCTCCAGCAGGGGCTGACGTGGTGGATGCTGCCCTTATCTCAGCAATGCATTACAAAGGAACACAAGCTCCCCTTCAAACTCCTCCCTACTGGCATTCACAAAGTTTTTCAACAACAGCCTCCCCTGCATTTCCTCACACCCACATTGTGAGAAACTGCTGACCGGGCAAAAGAACAAACTTCAAGACAAACTCCACAGTAGACACTTTAGTAACACAGATCTATACTCTAGTAAGGCTGCAAATAATTCTTTTTCATGATTGTCTAATCAATTAGTTGTTTGGTCTAAAGAAAAATCCATCAGAAGTTTGACATTGCTTGTTTTGTCCGATAAACAGGCCAAAACTCAAAGTTATTCACTAAGCTGTTATAGAAGTCTAAGGAAAAACAACAAATAAAAGAATAAAAGAGGCTGGGTGCCCAGATAGCTCAGTTGGTAGAGCGGGCGCCCCTATATTGATGCAGCGGACCTGGGTCGACTCCGACGCTTGCGGCAATGTGCTGTATGTCATCCCCCCTCTCTGTCCCCTTTCATGTCTTCAGCTGTCCTGTCAAATAAAGGCCTAAAATTGTGGGAAAAAAACATCTTGAAAAAATTAAGAGAGGCCAATGGTTATTATAGTTAGTATATTATATTTTTGTTATTGCCACTCTTCATTTTAACCCCAACCGGTCGTCAGACACCGCCTACCAAGAGCCTGGGTCTGTCCCAGGTTTCTTCCTAAAAGGGAGTTTTTCCTCGCCACTGTCACACTGTTGCTTGCTCTGGAGGGAACTACTAGAACTGTTGGGTCCTTGTAAATTATGGAGTGTAGTCTAGACCTACTCTATCTGGTCTAGACCTACTCTATCTGTAAAGTGTCTCGAGATAACTCTTGTTATGAATTGATACTATAAATAAAATTGAATTGAATTGAATTTTTGACAACCCAAAAATGAGTATGATTCTATTAAACAAACAAAGCAGCAAGTCCTCACATTTGTGAAGTTGTAACCAGAGCATCTTTGGAATTTCTGCTTAATCGGTAAAGCATTGGTAAAATGTAGAGCACTGGTGAGAGAGGTATGTAAAGGATTAATCATCAACTTTTATTTATTAATTCTGGCCGATCAATTTGGCTAATCGACTAAACGTTTGAGCACCACGAGAAATACGCATGGATGGATGCACATTTACAAAATGACAGAAACTTCCTATTAGAGGTCTATAACTACTAGTGTAAGAAAACATGATACAGATGTAGCATGCAAATAATAGTAGTAGATCCAAGATCCCTGATTTTGGGAAGCACATGCAGGTCACTCATCATACACCAGCTCACATATTGTGTGAGATGAGTGGTCATATTGAGACAGTCAGTGAGGTGAAGATAAAGTTTCATTATAGAGTTTCAGAAAGGGGAGAAGTCACACTAGGTCTGTCAGAGACTTATGATATACAGGGTCTTTTATGGCTTTAAAGTTCTAAATCACGTACAGACGAGACCCCCCACGGTCAGCGTGGTGTAATTTATCAGAGTGGTCCCGGTCACAGCAGCTGCGACGACGTGCCGAGCTCCCAGCTCCAGAGAACACTCCTCTGTCAGAGGGAGAAAAGCGCTCTGACACATACATACAGGGGAAAAACATCTGGTCGGTCTGTCTGTGTGTGTGTGTGTATGTATGTTTGCAGTTTCTATCATTCTAGCGTGTACATGTATGTGTGTGTGTAATGAACATGATGTGAGTATCTCTCTGTCCTTCCCTCTTCATCGCTGATATATGGCGGTTAAGTTGTGCTCTGGAGCAGACCTGCAGGTCTTGGCTGACAATGACCAGATCTCTCCAGGCATTTGGTGCTGCAGTAAAAATGGGTGGATGTGTCCCACTGTCTCACTCCAAGCCAAAAAATTAATATCAAGCTGTCACACTGGAAGATATAGAGAGAGCGTTTGTGCTCCTTCATCTCCTCCTCTCACAGTAGTAGAACACAGACAGGTTAAAGTACAAAGTGGCTGCTTATGAAAGGTTTCAAGACACAGCGGTCAGCCAAAAAACATCACCGGCACCTCTCATAAGCACTTAATCCTCTTACTTAACCTCCATCCTCTGCTGTTTATGGCATTTTAATTAATTCATAAAAGTCACTATTTAGAGATTAAGTTTCTACATCCACACACAAAACATGAAAGCTAACCACTGACTTAGTTGGCAGTTTTATCTTCAGTGTTAAACTATGTTTGAAAGCTGGTAAAATAACAAGTGGCAATTTAAGGAAAACCAACTTTTAAAACTAATTATACACCCATCTACATAAAACTATATACCAGACCCCTTTGAAAAAATTATTTCAGTTTAAAGCTTCTGAATTAAACATGACATCACTTAACTTGAGAACATGGAAAAAACTGTAGCTTTATACTTTTTTAGCACGTCTTACTTCTCCTCCCTGTTTCTGTTAGGGTATGAGGGTGAAAACATGCATCATATTTCATACATGAACTGAGAGTTCAGTGATAATCCTTATATCTGTGCCCTGGCTGAGTCATGCAGACTACACTTCTGTGTCTCCCAGAGCCTTGTGCAGCCGCTGACCTTATTCACACGGTGGTGGGTAAAATGTAGAGCACTGGTGAGATAGGAATGTAATATTCAGGAGACTTTTAAAGGGTCCAACAAGTCCTCTAACTACCTTTCTAACGACCTGCCTTTCAACACAACTGATTGGAGTGCTACATGCTACAAATAGTCTATATCAACGATGTTCCACTTCTGGGAATGTTTAGGTGCCGCTGGAAATTCCGCTGGATGTCTCTTTTTGTAGGCCGGATGTCTCACACCCAGGGCCTGACCACCTGCCACTTTTTGGCCTCATAAAGGTGAAAAACAGGAATGTTAGTGTCTCTAGGAACCTATCCTGTCCTATTCATGGTAGCCTACTTGTGGACATTGCGCCGTCATCACGTGCTGTTGTAGGGGGGCCCGTCTTGATAATCCAGCATAAAGGCATAATTTCCTATTTTGGGCTGGGACACACATTTATACAGTTTGATAAAGTACTTATTGGACTTCACCTTATCATTGCACCGACAATAATGTAGCTGTCCTCAATTTAGGTTCTTTAGATGTACATTCTGTACATCTTGTTGTGGAAGTTTCTGTACAGCGAGGGAGGAATTTCAGTGGCAGAAGAGACCTTGTTGAAACAAAATAAAGACAGGCTGCAAACTGGATTAAAGGTTTTAGGTATTCGGTGAAAAGGTTTAATTGTTTTTTGCAGAGAACAATCAAAATGACAAGAACAGCTTTCACAATGTACAGTTACAGAGTGGCCACAGTTCTGTGTCAAACAGCATATGACAGTTCCTTATATCCCGTTTGTCCCAACAGAAACCAGGCCATGTTTGGAAACCAGTTTCATCTTAAACATAACAATTAGTGGACCTCAGGCAGACGGTTGGCTCTCTTACGTATTTCTGAATCTGTCCTCTGTGCGTCAAGTTTTCTTGACCGGTCATTCTATCTTAGGTGAAAAAGGACATCTTGATTCTCTGGATAGGCTATGGTCTCGACCTGGGACCTGCTATGATAAACACGGCTTTAGACAACTGTGTCTGTCAGACTTTATGCCATTTGTCATTGGAGGACAAATGCAGAGACATAACAAATTCAGTTGTCTCCTACAAGGAAAAGACACTGAGGAAAGATCCAGAAGTCATATACTCTGAGAGGCCTTGGAGAGCTTATTAATTAATAATTAATAATAAACAGCTGCACTTCTTGAACAAAAAGTAAACTGGCGGTAGCTCGGGCTAAGGTTTCTGCACTGTCAGGTGCAGCTAGGGGAAAGGAATTCCAGCTTGGCGGAAAGAAGCTGCTCTGATGGATGAATGATCCTGAGCGGTGCTTGTAATTCATCTCCCAGCATGCAATCTCCTGTCCCTCTGCAGATCAGGGAGTGTGTGAGGCCTCCATCAAAATTAGACATCTACAGAGAAAGTATTAGTCGTTAGCTGTCCGTGTTAATGAGCTCTGGAGTCTCTTTTTTCTGGCAGGTATTCATGCTGGCTACAGTTTTCAGTCTCACAGTGTAGATGAAAAATAAATAGGGGAACAAAGGACAGTTAGACCACAACAACATAATAACAAGCTCACTCAATTCTCCCTGTCTATCTCAGTCAGTCATCTTTCTAGATGTTAGGACACATGTATGGCACTTTTTTTCAGCTAAATCATTCTTTTGATTCACTGATACTTAGGCGCTAAAAGAGATACATTGTACTCCCTTATCATGACCAGCTCACAACATATAGCTCTGAAGTGTCTCAGAAATTTAAGACCGACACAGAATGACTGTGTCAAGAAATTCCCTGTGATAGTCTTGATGCGCCACTTATAAACAATACTTGCTATTATTCGGCAGGAAAGCACAAGCACTTCACCCCTCAATTCCTTGCCCTTTCACCCTTTGGCGTCCCTATTGCTACCCACCCACACCCAGGATGTAGCGGTGCTTGGACTGTAAGACAGAGCACACAAAGACAAGGGAGCCTCAAATCCAATTTTAAGCCTAAAGTTCAGTTACATTATGAAAAGATACATGACCTAAAAGGAAGATTGCGGTTATGGCTCGTAGAGAAAGTATGAATGTTGCTAATCATCGTTATTACTTCAGCCTGTTCTGTGTCATTTTACAGTAACATGAACAAGCCTTTTCCAGTTAAGAAAAAAATTCCATTTCTCTTACAATGTTTCCCCTGGCTTAACACAACAGTGCCATCCCATTTCTTTCAAGTATCAGCTAGTGACAACAAGAAAGGAGGAAAACACATCCTCTTCTCTGCTCTCGCTCTCTTTGTCTTTTCTACCTGGCAGCACAAAAAAGTGTCCCATTGGAGCCGTGCCATCCTTTCACTCGTTTTACACACTCATCTCTTTCTGCATATAGGAGAAGATGAATAGATTGTACCCCCCTCTGAGCAAGGCCAGAGGGAAAAGAGAGCTGAGCTCGGACTCTCAGGACAAACTGTAATTCTCTACTTTGTCTCCGAGACAAGAACCCATCTGGCCGCAGATTTAGTAACTCTGCTTCAATAGGGCTCTGTTTACTCGAGTAGCTAGGTTTACACAGGCAAAGTGAAGGGGTTCATATAAAACGCATTAACTGAGAATAATCCTTTTGGTCTTTTGTAAATAGGATGTAATGATGGGGGATGGCCAAAGAGGGTAACCACTTTAAAAAGGCTCAGAGAGGCCAATTTGTGTGCAGGCAGTGGTTCAGTGGTACCAGATACTCTAAACTGCACAACTGTGGTTTCTAAAATATCGGTAACAGCATTCACCTCATTTCACATCAATGTAAGTCAAGGATTCAATCAATACAGAAAAACTATAAATAACTAACCACTGTGATCATCCAAAGAATGTTCACAGTGAAACTAAACTGTTTACTTTCCCTCCTCATTTTCTTTAGTCCTGTAATGTGGAGAATGAAAAGCATATGTCATTTAGTGGATGTTTTTATCCAAACTATCTTACAGTCTCAGGCATGCCCACATTCAGGCCCAATGGTACTTGAACCTCTAAAGCCACATTTCTTGTTCACTGTTAAGGGGTTAAAGAGAAGCAACTGGGCCTATGCGTGTAGCCTATGTAGCTATGACAAAGCTAATATGCCTTCTCACTAGAGGGCTGCAACTAACAATAATTTCCATTGATTAGTATGCATTTTTTTTCTTAATTAATCAATTAAAGCTCCCATATTGTACAACATTAGACTTCTATGTCTTTTTTGATTATCAAGCAGGTCAATGTGCTATATAATTACTGTAAAAATATCAAAACACTCAATCTACAGAGTAATGCACACAGCCCGC
Organism: Percina caprodes; assembly: GCA_013375575.1. NCBI lineage: Eukaryota > Metazoa > Chordata > Actinopteri > Perciformes > Percidae > Percina > Percina caprodes. The sequence goes on along the minus strand of JABXJD010000239.1, from coordinate 661,569 downwards.
ATTCAGAAACGGTGCCTTTAAACTAGCCGTAAGGACTTGGAGTTGTGATGTCACAACTATACAATATGTAGGTAGAAAGTGCTGTTAGAGTCATTCCACTGGTGCAGTTATGGTGCAGAGACTCTGCGAGCGCAGATGCAGAAGACCTGGAAACGGACTGGAACAACAGACCAAAAGCCAAAAATATAACGATTTACTACCATATAAAACAATGAAAAATAACAAATCCTCTATGAGAAGATGGAACTGGGGAATGTTTGGTAGTTTTGCCTTAAAACTTTCTTAAATGACTAATTGAGATTGCTGATAGTGAAGACATCATGAAGCAAGTCGATGAAAGGCTCAGTAATCTTCGTCTCCTCGGAAACACACCTAGCAAAGTCAAGCAAATGTTTCTGCGAACATTTTCCTTGCTATGATCGTCGTTCACTTTAACAGTGAATGAAAGAATGTGAACACAATTAAAGTGGATTAATTAATAAAGCACAACATGATCTGTTAATGTCTGATCCGGGTACATTCGACCAAATCATAAATCAGTTCTTATGCCGGAGGCCCCTGCAGCAACACAGTACAAATACAATCACATTAACATGCAAACACAATGCATGTTTTGGCTATTTAAAGTGATTCGATGAGAGCCAGACATCGTCTTAATGGGAGACATGCGGCCCCCATCAGGTGATATGGAGCCCTTTAGGAAGACAACATGAAACCAGCAGAAATAAAAGGTCCATGACACCATCCCCTGTTCCTCAACAGGCAATGATAGAGCTCTAACTTTGCACAGTAGCAGTGATTTACTTCCCTGTCAGTCTGTCATGAGGTGCAACTGATATTCAGTGTGTATGTGCACAGAGAGAGACAGTGAGCATGTTGTCTGTGTGCTGCTGTATCAAGTTTATTGATTACAGCGAGTCAGCAAGCTTTTTTTTCATGGTTGTGTGACCTGAGTAGTCTGTGGTGTAAAAATAAGTGTTTAATATAGCCCGAGTCGCGTGTCAGTCTGTACATACAAACTTGATATATGTCTGTGCTTGTGGGAGCAGGTGGTTTTAAACATCCTTGCGAGTGTGCGAGTGTTTGTTTGCTGTCAGACTCCGGCTGTGAGTGTAGTATGAATGAGTGAGGGGGTCATAAACACCTGAGGAAGCAGGAACACACAGACACCCTCTCTGGACTGTATTTATGGTCGTGATTGAGGCAGGGGAGGGGAGGAATCATGCACAGCTCAGCTCTGGCTGTGGCGAGACTCCAACCAAAACAACGGGGCTGTTAAAGCCCCCCTGGATGAGCCCCAGGGGGCAGCGGAGTGGATGGAATGCAGGCCTGGGTTTAGAGGTTCAGGGGTACGTCCTGTTGTTAATGAGCTCACCCCGCTGGGCCTCTCTGGCTCTGAGCCTGTGACACTGCCTCACCAGCACACTGCCACAACCTCTTCCTGGACTGGTCCTGGACCACTGAAGCAAACCACACTTCCTGAACAGTGTGAGTATCCCTCTTTGCCCCTGATATGATCCCAACAAGATGTGTGTCTCCAAGTGAACAAGAAGACGATTAAAAAAAAAGTCTGAATGTGTGTGCAAGCCCATATGTGTGTGGATATTAAGAGAAGCCCCTGAGACACAACCTCAGAAGATGCAGTGAAGGAGATATGAGCACTTTCCTAAATGATGCATGTCTTACATTCTCTATTAGTGCAGGGTAATCTGCACTCTATGTGAAACACTGCAGCGCTGAAGACGGCTTCCAACACGCTTGCGTGTCGTTTGATAAATAGGTGTTGGTTTTATTTCTAGCATGCATGCGTTTATCATTTTCATGCAGGCAGTGTGTAATCTCTAACCTGTTCACATGGGAACCAAAATAAAAGTGGACACACCACGCAGCTGACACGCTCGCGCAACGCATCCAGTGTGTAGCCGGACTAAGTGTATCGTATGCAGCAAAGTAAGTTAGTTTAAACAGCACATTTTACACACAAATGCAATTTAAAGTGCTTTACAAATTACATTAAAAACATTAAATAATAAATACCACGACACATTAAAACTGCATAAACCACATATCACGTTTATAGGAGGGAGTTCAGGATATACTGTAAGTGCGAGGCTAATAATGATGAATGCTTACAGGTTTATTTGCGTACAACATGCTTGAATTCATAGTGTTTCTTGTCTCCTTATTAACACTGGCATGTAGTTGGAGCCCATTTCAGTCTACTTGGAGTTTACCGATGGATGTAGTATGAACCACGGCAGACAGTTGGCAGAGATTTACATACAGAACGTTGCAACCCCAGTTCTGGGTGCCCCACAGTTTGAATATACATGACTAACAGTTTGCCCTGAATTATGATATATCTAGGGTATTTGTACAATTATTATCCTGCCTGAAGACCAAGCTGAAAACACACAAACACACTTCTTCAGTAGTAGATTTCACACAGCTCTCGTTTGTGGCTGTAAAACCAATACAGTTTACTGTAAAGTCCCACTTTGTCAGCCGTGTTTAGCCACAGCTTCATATATCAGACATTTGATCTCTAGAGGAGAGTTCTATCATCATCTACTCTTTCCTCTTCTAGCCAATCCAGTGAGGTAATTTCTCTTTGGCCAAGAGGATTGGGGAATGCCTGCTTTTCTGTCAGATTTGAGCTCTGAAAGCCAACCAGGAATGTCTCTAATTAGGCCAAATGCTGGTGCAGTTCATTCAAACCTGCTCTCCGATCTCGTCTTCTGTCCAGAACTAATCACAACCATCAGCACCACTCGGAAATATATGCAAAGACCAGCTCAAAATAGAGCTTCAGCGTCAGATGGGGGCAATGACTTTTACATTCTACACATTATCCAAGAGTGCAGCGTTTAGTAGCTGGGAAACTAAGACTGAACTGGGGGTGTTTGGGAGGTCTGTGAAACGAGAGGCTATAAATGATGTCACCACGACACACCACAGCAACATCTCTGTGATGTGGTGGTCTGTTTGTGGTTTAGTATACATGGGAGTGGAGGAGGTTTGAAGGTCGGCTTCATAAAATCCCCACCCACTGAGCCACAACACTTGAGCCTCTCTTATGTGGTGTTGTATATGTTTATGAACTCATAACAGTGACAGATGAGCAGCTAGATCATCAGGACTACTGGGAGTGTACAAAACCCACAGACTGATACAGTGTACAGAAGAATATTTGATCTTAACGCACCAGTTTTTATTGTATTGTGTTTTTGCAGTCCAGAATGTGGATATAACTGGGGGGTGGGGGTGCGGTAAGAAGGAGATATAACTGGATTTTACAAGGATTCACATGACTGACTGAAAGAGTGGGTTGAAGGGAAGTTCAAACATTTAGTCAATTGAGAGAAAATCAATCTGCAACAACTGATGATCGATTAATAAATTACGTTTGCTGGATCCAGCTCCTCCAATGCAAAGAAACTATTACTAATTATAACTACTGATTGAATATCTTTGGGATTTTGGATGTTTAGTTACATAAAACAAGCAATTTGAATGTGTAAAAGAGAAAGTAACAGGACAAGGAAAATGAAGACAGAAGAAAGTGAAATCAAAGTAAATTAGTGGAGAGATGGTGATTTGCAATAAGTCTGGGGTTGTGAAAGAGATTACCAGTGTTCCCAGTGGGTTGCAGGCAGAAATTGGGTCCGTTGAACTCATCACAGCTGTATGGAACGAAAAGGACCCTGAGAGTACCCACTCCATGAATGCTGCCATTGTCTCAGCACTAACGTCAAAACGCCAAATATGCTTCATTACCTTCTCAGAGCCTACCTAAAGACAGTAGCGCTGTGTTATATAGTACCTACATCGTGCCACTCTATACCTTCAAGATAAGAGATGGTGATATGTTGAAGGGCAAGGAGCAGACAGGGTTAATGCAGCTTTAATTGCATGTGAATCGAAGTTAAGAGAAAGGAGGTAGAGCCCACACCTCGAGGAGTGAGAAGGATTTAAAAGGGTAGGATTTTAAAGGTTTTTCCTCTTCTTTATCTTTCTACATGACAAAAGCTCCGTCACCACTTCAGTTGGGATTATCTTGGAAGAGACACACTGTGTCCCTCTGCTCCTGATTGCGTGATCCGATAGGCTGTAAAGAGCCTGTCTGTTTGTGGGTCACTCCGTCAACACACCAGTCCAAACTAAACTACTGGGCGAGGGGAAATGCCTCTGCTTTATTGGGGACAGAAGAATACTCCAGCTGCCATGGTGTGTGTGTGTGTGTGTGTGTGTGTGTGTATGTATGTGTGTGTGTCTATTTTCATCCCTAAAAGTTTTATGACTTGGCCCACTTTAACTCTTTCTGACTGCAGGAACTGAGTTTTCAATGCACTCACACTCACAGGGGACGTCTAGGGAAATAATAAATAAATCAGTAAGAAGAAGAGGCATTTCCAGTCCAGGAGTCAGATACATAAAACTTAACTCAGAATCAAGGTTGAGTATGTATGAGTTTCAGATAAAGAACTGTGCATCTGGTGTTCTTGAAGTCCACTGACATTTATGTCAGATCTTAGAACAAACGAAACGCCAGGGGATACAGGTAAACAAATGGATCTTTTCTTCATGTACAAGATATACAATAAATTCAATTTATATAATACATTAATGGATGGAAAATAGTAATCTACTATTACTGTGCCTGTTTTTTTGCTTATGGCCTTACAATATTACAAACAAACAAACTATAAAGGCATAGGGAGTCATAATTATAATTCTTATGATTCTATCATTATTATTCCACAGACTGCTCTGTATGTGGTTTTCAAGGAACATTTCAAAGTAATGTCATAATATTGTCATCATAATTATTTGTATACATTCCAATAGCTGAACCAAAGTACAATTTGGGGATTTTTACATAAGAAGAAAACAGTATGGAAAGAAAGGCAGACAGGAGAAGAGGAAAAACTTCCTTCCACAGTATGGTTTAGTTAATTTTAGGTTGACCGGTCAGTATCTTTAGTGGGGTTGTTTGTTAATTAATGACTATAATGACAATTCCCCAAAGTGCAGCAGCATGGTCTGGAAGAGTTGAACGCTTCCATGTCTAATCTCATTTGGGGCCCTCAGCCTAGCTTGCCTTAACTTCAGCTGCCTGCAATTTGGACTCAGCACTTGTGCTGCGCTGGCCATTTACATAACCATGAATATCAGCTGCTGTGGCCCTTTCTGCACACAGCCTGCCTCCCTGTATCTATGTGATTTATATATCTTTGTGGATCTGTTCTCATGAGGGCATAAATATTCTGCACGTGGTTAAATCTCACATCAAATCTGTTTCTTTTGTGAATGAATTGGAGCAAGAGAGAATCAAATATTTTACAACTGTTAATGCAAACTGGGGGATCTAGAAATGTGACTGAAAGAAAAAGAGGGCTGAATGAAAAGGTGACTCGTGTTTCGTCAGGGTAGTGACTTTGGTAGTGCTGCACTGTGTGATCTAAGAGGAGTGGGACTGTGGGAGTGGAGGTCACCTGCTCTTGTTCAGCTCTCTCCCCTCTGACCTCAGGCTGGGGTCGCTCCACTCACAGTTACTAAAGCCTACTGGCATTAAAGCAGCTAATCACGCCGAACAGCTGCATCCCTTAGTGTACAAATCCTCAACACCTCACTCTCCCACCCACACGTTCACTCTGGCAGCCAGACAGACACACCAACGTCCATGCACTCCCACTCTTTCTTTGCTAATGGCAAGCTGCAGCTGACTGATGTTTAAGTTGCAGGGTTTAGCGTGCAGGCCTGTGATAAGCCGCGCTGAGCTGTGAAAACACAGATTACATTTCTGCGGCTTATAACAGACAGTGTGCCTCTGCCTTCCAGCCATATCGTAATTGCGACCCTATAAACCGCAGCGTCCGCTTGGCAGCTTGATGGGGACTCCCGCCGCAGAGCTTTGACAGCCGTGCTAATTCAAGCCTACGCCCCCCCACATATGTTTTGCTGCATGCCAGCCCCCTGCTGCGATAAGCTGCAACCATAGTTCTTTTAAGTGCTGTACTGTCATAAATCAAACCAAGGCAATGGTATCTAGTGCTGTCTCTTAGTGTCATCTTCACATTTTAAGACTAAAATTAAGATACAGCAAAAGTCCAAAATACCTATGATTTGTAGTTCCACAACTGCTGACTGTGCAATCACCATTCATTGCTGACACTGATGCAATCTGTATAGGTTAGCAACTTTAAGAACCAGTTCTAATGTAATAATGTTGGTTTTATGGGTTGATATTCTTGTATCAGAAAATTGCCTCTAAATGATGTATAATTTTGATATTCATGTTTGATGTAGCACAAGTTGGGATATCCCATCTGACCTTTTTGGAATACTAAAGCCAACCAGGCATACGTTAAATCCCTGTTTCTGGCAGGCTATGAAAGTGCCACCATCTGCAAATAATTAAGTTTATTTTTTCTCAGGCTCAATCAGAGATAAAGAGCATTGGGTTCCAGGTCCATACGTAAGACAATATCTCCCTAACCTCATAGAAAACAATTAGGACCCTGTAATTACACCATTGGCCTGGAATTCCAGCCAAGTCCTTAGGTCGGGGTGAAGAAATAAGAAAAAGAAAGCAAATGTGAAAGGTGCCTGTCTGATGCAGTGTTGTCTTACTCCACTTGGGCTCTGATGGAGTAAGTTTGTTTATCAGGCTGGGTGTGATGTAATGTTTTGCTTTTGGAGCCCTAAGTTTGAGTGTGATGGGCCAAAAACCCTTACAAGCCTGTGTATGACAGCATGGCGTAAACGTTTCCCATAATGTTCTCTTATTTATCTCTGCTGCTTGGAAACACATTCTCTAGCTTAAACAGAGACAAGTACTCTTAACTTCAGACTTGACCTGTTGATATACGCATGTTGACCAGTAAGATGGCAGGCAGAAGGGTGAGAACAGAAGTACACAAGAGAAAACTAACGCATCTCCATTTAAAAACAACAACACATTAATGGCCATGCTCTCAGCTTGTAACACACTTCCTTTCCTCTATTGCACCTTAAAGCAGCCCAAAGTCCTGCTGGTATGGACATTGCTGAGATCTGTTGTAACGTAGGAGAAAACCTAGGAGTCAGACGTGGCCAGGGGCTTTCGGGGTGGCCTAGTGAGAGAAGGGTGGAAGTACATGCAGGCGAGTATGAGTAAATGCGCGGATCATACATTTTCCACAGTCTGTGAAAAGCAGACAAGCAGAGGAAAAGGGATGATGGGAGAAAAAGTATATAACCAACACTGGAACTCCATAAGAGGTCTTTAAAGATATATGCATCCGGTTTTAACTATTTATGAGATTTATGAGATCAAAAGCAATATGTTTTCAATGTCTGACCTAGACAGTAGATTTTGAAAAGGATGATAGTTGTTTGTTCTTTTATATAACAGGGTGCTTTTTGTAGTCTTTTTTTCTTCTTTATTTTAAAGATTATTTTTTGAGCATTTTAGGCCTTTATTGAATAGTACAGCTTAGCCATAAAAGGGGAGCGAGAGGGGAATGACATGCAGCAAAGGGCTGCAGGTTGGAATTGAACCTGCGGCCGCTGCATCAAGGTCTACATGGGATGCACCCTCTACCACGTGAGCTACCAGGCACCACTATTAAGCCTTTTTAATTCACAACTTGCACCAACTAACTATGAGTGCAACTTTAACTTCACTTGGCAACACAATGGCAACATATTTAAGCACAATCCGGTCTCCAGCAATGCCTGTGTGGCAAGCTTTTTTTTCTCCTTAAAGCGAATGAGGCAAACAGCAGCAGGGTATCAGGTTGAGCGTTGGCAAGAGGTTCTGCTCACGCGGCAGGAGCAGAACAAAGCGCCGGTGGCCCTGGATAGCATCCATGGTGCCGGAGAGTAAAGGCCCTGTGAATGGGACCTGTCACTTCCACTCAGCGCCGCCTGTGATCTGAGCCACCCGGAACGACGCTCAGATAAGTGGCTAATCCCAGCATCCCTGCTGGCTCAACAGCCCCCTACTGCCATGACAACCGGAGGGGAATCTCCTCCAGCAACAACTTAATTGGATAATTTCCTCCCTGTTTGACTGTGTGTCCCTCTGCTTTGTTAAGTAAAGTCTGGGTTGTCTGACTGTCAATGTGTTCTCCGACATTGAGAGCGTGGATGGTCAAGCAGTTTTGAGTTATGAAGCTGAGAAATTTCTCCAATTGAAGCCCCGCTGTAGCAGCCTACAGGCCACTGTGAGGGCGGAGACTTGCTCTTCGTTTACCTGGGAGTGGTCGCATAAAAGAGAAAAACAGGCCCCTGCTTTCAGCACCCCAAATAAGTGACCACTTTAAACACTGTAAACATTAATTGTCCTTTGTGTCGCAAAGCCTGACGATCTATGTTACACCCAGTCAAGTCCTGGGTCCCGGCATAACAGACGCTCCACCCTTCTCCCCAGACTGCAAAGACACGGGGGCCAGTGCCAGGGGAAGTCATTATACACTGGGAGAGAGAGAGTGTGTGTGTGTGTGTGTGTGTGTGTGTGTGTGTGTGTGTGTGTGTGTGTGTGTGCGTGCGGTGGGCAGCTACTGTAGTCAAAAAATTAAAAACAGCAGCACTAGCATGGCACTTTAAGAGCATGAAGACTTGGTTCCAGCTGGACTGTTAAACTCAAAACCACACAAAAGAATCAACCCTTACGTAGTACAATCACTCTTAGAATGAACACATTAAAAACTGATTAATAAAGTGGAAGTATCTGACTTACCCCGAAGAGGCTGAAGGATTGTATTTCTTAACTTCATTCAAAAGACAAAAGCTGCCTTATGTAAGCCTAATGGAAATCATGGAAGTTTTAAAGTACACGTGTGTGTTGGAAGGCACATTGGCAGACTAAAAGAAAGCAGTGCAAACCAGAGATATGCATATGGTGACAGATGGGTAAGCTTGAGGAGATAAAGAATGATAAAGAGAGGACACAGAGACACACTAAACCAGTTTTCTAGAGATTGTGATATTGGCCCCCTTCGAGAGCCCCAACTCTGGTTCACTTGTAAAAGCTGCTGATGTGTCTGTGAATCCTTCTGTCTTGGCTTACCTTCTTCACAGGTAGCGCCGCTGAATCCTGGACAACATTTCCACTCCAGAGAGGTCACAGTGCGATACACCATTACATAGGAAGGTCTGACCACAGTCCTGTAGCTGAAAAACACACACAACATCTTAATCCATCACAAACACATACACAAGTTATGAAAGTTGTTGATGCACTGTGACTGTGATAACCCACTTTTCTGGCATGTGATGACTTTGTATTTTACATTTTCAACCGGTGTAATTGGATTTCTGTATATGAAATAGTAGAGTATATGATGAACCCTCCTCATCTTTATTTCCTAGGAAATGTGTGAACTTGAGGTATTAAATGTTTCAGTTGTTTCTTACTCAGAATATAACATGTGGTGCAGTTGCGTTGTATTTAGATCTATTGTTGAGCAATTGGAATATATATTGAATTTCCCCCTAAATGACAGATGATGCTGGCAGAATGGGAAGTACACAGTCTACAGACATTATTGTCCCACTATCCCACACCTTCTAGAGCTAAAACTAACCCCCTCTCGTGTTGAAGACGATGTCATGGTGGTGTCATGCGATGCTGGAAAACGTAGAAATCATAATAGAATTAAAGCACCTGGTACTAAAATGGAGTTGAGTCGTGCAAAGCCGTTCCACGTAGTGTAAAACAAAGTATAAGATGTTGATCTTTTTTAAAAACAAACATATTTTTCTGCTATTAAACCTCACTACAGTTAAAGTCTATAAAAGGAACAAAATACCAAATAACACTCCCGCGGCAGTTGTTGTGAGTATTTTAAAGTGGGTTCTTCTGTTTAAAGGGCTCACAGCTCACTGGGACAGCAGTAGCAGTAGGGGCGCTTTCTCACCTGCCTCCTGTACATCCCTGCGGCCAGCGGCACGTCTGGTAGACCCGCTGCAGGACCGTCCCATTCTGCACCTGGCAAGTCACTGTCTTAGTGACCGTATGAGGACACCAGTTCCTAAAGGGAGAAATAGAGTGAGAGAAAGCCAGAAATGCACAGGATACATTTGATAGCCTTAGATACAGAATAAAATCATATTTTCAACGCAAAAAGTTCAAAAAAGAAGTGCATTGTCAAAACACCTTAAAACAAGAGCACTCACACTATAGCCAACTCACAAAAGCAAATTGGTCATACACTCACATTCAATACGCTGTTGTTTTCCGTGGGTTCTGATTCTTCCCTCCCTTCTCTCACCCTCTTGTTTTGAATGTTCTTTATGGTGTTTACACGGTTTTAATCAGCCACGAGATGTGCAGGAGTGCAACGTGGGCTGTATTTACACTGCAGTCTCTCTTATATCAATACACATCCGTTTGCATTCGGCTTTCAGATGGAGGTAAAGTCCCTCTGCAGGGAATAAAGAGGGGGACAAGCTCCTATATGGAAATTAGAGTTTTCAACACAAACGGGTTATTTCTGGGTCATTAGAGAGGCGTGAGAAGACGTCGTATCAGAATTCACTGCGGCTGTTAAGAAACTGACCTGCTAGGGAAAAAAAGCTTATGTAAAGTTAAGAGGTTAATATCTGATAGTGAAGATATGATCACTAACAGCAGGCTGAGACAAGTGCCCTTGCTTCCATTCTTGTCCAAGATATTTCTTAGGTACCCAGCAGCAAAATCCAATATTTCCACACAGAAAAAGGGTTCAGTCATAGCACTTGATGCCACTGTTAGGCAAAAAGCACCAAATGATGTTATTAGAATTAACGCTTATTAATTTGAGAGCTGATTGGTTTGGTTTTATTCTCACCAAGAGTTCAATTACCCTTCTAACAGGAATAGATATGTGTTTAGCTTGAAAGGCCAGTTTTATCTCAAACCCCCTACAAAACACTGAAGGGTGATTAATGTGCTTTAGTGTGGGCGGCTATTTTCATAAACGGACATTTCAACCTCTCCGTTTTCATAAATAACATCGTGCACAGCTGTCAATTTTCATTAAAGTGTTTGTTTACACATACCCATGGATATATATATATATATATATATATATATATATATATATATATATATATATATATATATATATATATATATATCAAGAGCATGCCAAACCTGTAGGTGGCAGTGTAACGAGAAGCTCAAGCCCACGTTGGCCAGTAAGAATCCCGAAAGTAGCAACAACAGCAACAAATCACTTCCTTTCTCTTCTCTTCCTCGGCTGCCAGCTAAACCTCTGTTTGTCTCAGTTTACATGCAAACATGTAAATGACAATTTCAAAAATCTCCACTCTGGCCGGAGTTTCGCCGTTTGCGTGTAAACAAAGAGCACAATTGAAAGGGAATAAAATAAATAACCATTTACGTATAAACAGGGCCTTAATGGATGGAAAACTCACTGAGGCTGTTTGAGCTGCCATATGTTACTATTATTTTATTAACAATGAAGTGTACAAATACCCAAAATTACAATTACATGGCTACAGCTGGAGGAGAAACAACAACCACAATTACTATAGCCTCTGTTTACACAATCAATAGATGTATAGCAAGAGGGCTCTAAATAAAAACCACAAAGGAGACTGTGTGGTTCGTAGCACAAAACTACACTTTGTGTAATCTGCTGCCAATGTGTTTGAAAGAGTGGGAGGGTGTTCCGACCAAAGTCTGTTTGTCAATATGGGAGACCATATGTTTGTGTGTGCGAGAGACAGCTTACACTAAAGGAAACTGCCGAAGGCGGAGGATGCAAAGCAGCCTTGAACCAGCTCCCATTAACAATCCCCACATGTTGTGGTGGCCACACACACAGACCTGAACCAGCGAGCAGGGCACCTCTAACAAATGTGCACTACTGCAGGTACTTCTTCCATTCATGTAATAAGCATGTCTAATAGTAATATAAATTTTTTTTCTCCAGATTAAGTAACAAAATGTAAAATGCGTAAAACATATTCCAGGCCCTATTACAAGTAAAAGGTGTGCAAAAGAAAGACAAAGTTTGAATGAATCCTAAACTTCTCAAGAAAAGCGAGTAAGGAATTTATCTGCCACACATGTTATTTAACTACAGACCCACCCTTCATGTATCTTATAGACTATCCATCAGCCTTACGGCTACAAAAATGAACATGGATCTATATGATTACTCTATAATTGCTTTCCCTTGTCCAGAAAGAATTGCTCTAATCATAGGTGGAAAATGTAAGACATTGAAGGAGCTGTGGTTAGGTAGAGCTGGGAGTAACTGGAGGGGGTACTAACCCCAACTCCTCCCCCCTACTGTTCCTCCAGACCTAACAGATAAACATCAGAGTTTCCCAGGCTAAGACGAGGTTTCACCTGGGAACAGCTAAGATTGTCACCAGGGGGTACAAGGAGGGAAGTGGGGGTGGATTTTATGGTCTCCCCGTCTCTCTTTGTTTTTCACTTATGCAATTACCAAAGAGGAAATGCCAATAGCTGCTGCTTCAGTGAATGAAATAACAAAAGCCGTTGGCATAATCGAGTTTACAATTTTCCCAAATGGTTTGACAACCAACACCTGCATTACCAACATAAGTGATTTACACAATACGTAATGAGTACCTGGCAGCAAGAAAGATACTTTTTCCACCGTGAAGAGGATGGAGATGGGTAGAGATTATGTTATTACATGGGTACAGGTAGCATCATTATCTTCTCTGGGATGGAAAAGACTAAACAATAAAAACCTGTTTTACTTACAAGCCCAAAAGAAAATTACTTTTCTTATTTTGTTGCAGAGAATGACTTAATAATGGTCTATTGATTTGGATCTGGCTTTATTCATAAAGGGACACAGGTGCTTGGTGTCTTTCACTCTAAAATGTTTCATAGTCAACACCTTCCTCTTACTGGAGGTGTCCTTGTGTTATGAAGTGTGAAACCCACCAACACCATGCTGTTTCACTGGCAAAAGCACCAAGCAAGCCCACAGTGAGGATCAGGTCTCTAAGCACACACAACACACTCTGAATGACAGGCCCAAGCTAAATAAATCATCAGCCATCTCTCACAGGCACACACTGCCACGGCAAACAGGTATGAAAGAAATCCACAATCTTTAGGGGACGGAAAAATCACAACTTCAGTCCATCTGTTCCTCAGCACTGCAGACGCTGAGACAGAAAAACATTTAAGGGGAACAAAAATGTGCTGAACCCTATATTAATGCAAATGCTGACAGAGAGCTTATGGTCTTGACAAAAAAAGTTTATACCGGTATGCTGTACTCTAGTTGCCCTCATTTGGCCTTGTACGCTATGCAGTCTGCGTCTTTCATGATCACACTACTGAGTTAGTGCACCTCCTGCAGCCGACTGTGTGGGCAGGAAGAAGCTGGGAGTTAAGCCGTGTGAACTGACAAGATTGTTGATGAGAGCAAAAATGTTGGTGAGACTCTGGTGAAAAATGCCACCAATCCCGTACTGTTTGAGGACGAGGGCCGAACACTCAAAGATATGTTTGACATGCAGCGTGGATAGAAATCTAAATGAATTTGGGAAAAAATACTGGAGGAGAACAAAGGACAAAGGACAGATGTGGCAAACGGCCAGACAGAGGAGAGGAGAGGAGACAAAGGTTATTTTATCATAAGGTCACACAAGGGTGCTTCCGAAGGGAACAGGGAAATGGAAGAAAAGACAATTATGAAGTACCATTGGTCCCACGGGATATAGAGGAGGCATAAGACAAATGTGGTGCAACAACACATGACAAAGAGAGAAATCGAGAGTACGGTCAGTGTAATTAATGAAGAGAGATCTGCAGCTTCTAGGAAAAACAGAAAGGGCGAGAGAGGCCTATAAGAGAATGGTGTAAAACAAATAATTTGAAGAATTATTGATTAATAAGTTAATAGAGAACATATGGGCTGGTGAGCAATTGCAGGTTCAAAGCTGCCGTGTGCAGAGGACAGTGGAGATCATCAAAGCACCACAGTGAGGCCTTGAAGGTCAGGGCCAATGACTCATCACAGCAGCCTCGGAGGAACAAGGAAAACTCTCATTTGTCTTTGTCTGTTTTGAGCTTTCAGACCTGGACACCTGTGAGCTGTAAGTGCTTTTCTGTGTGTAACGGGTGTGCGCATCTTTAAGTGTTTCAGGCTGGAAGAACAAAGGAAATTCCTCTCAACTGAAGAATTCACACACCAATGGCTCCATACAGCCTAATTTTAAATCATGAATGTACCATCATGTAGCGCTGAGTTAAGTCACCGACTGTGTGGAATGGTCCCCTGCAGTGTACTACATACACTGTTATTTTTCTGATTAATCGATTATGAAATGGTGGAACATGGTCATCACAATTTCCCAAAGCCCAAGGCGATGTCTTCACTGTCTTGTTTTGTCCAACCATCGGTCCAAAACTCAAACAGATTCAGTTTACAATCCTAGAAGATGAAAGGAAACTATAGGAAACAAATATTCACATTTGAGAAGCTAGAATCATGTTATTTTGGGCTTTTTTTCTTAAAGGAACACACCACCGTTTGTTGAAATAGGGCTTATCGCGACCTCCCCTAGCTGCAGATAGGTGGGCCAACGTATTTTTTGTTTCAGTGCATGTATTGTTTTAGTCCGGTGCAACTGAATACGCAGGCCACAAGTAATTAGGTTGTTGTTGTTTTTTTGGTGGCTCACATTTAATCAGAACATGCTAACTGGCAACATAGGATTCCATTCACTACGCTAAGCTAACTAGCGCGGCGCTGCCGGTGTTGCACCGGACTAAAATAATGCATTGACTGAGACAAAAAGGCATTGGCCCACAGCTAAGAGAGACCGTGATGAGCCCTATTTCAACAAACAGTAGCGTATTCCTTTAAAAAGTGTAGGGCTTTAATTGACAACTATTTTTATTATCAATTCATCCGTTATCTCTTTGATTAATCATTTTATATCAGTAAGGAAAAAGGCCCACTACAGTTGTCAAAAACCAAATTGGTTATTAATGTTATTAAACGGAGAAAAGCAGCAACTCCTCACATTGGAGAAAATAGAACCATCAAATTTGAATAATATTTGCTGAGAAAGTGACAATCGATTAATCGCTGCCGCCCTACACTCTTATATAGCCGTGTTCCCCGAGGGGCACTCGGGGCACTGCTTCCTCATACGCATGAAAAACATTCAATGAGCACATACATAATTTGAAGTTCTATGAAAACTAAAGCCATTATGCTTTAAGCCTCACAGGGCTCAGTCTCCGGGAATCTTTGTCATCTTCATTCCCATGTTTAAAGAAAACGTAGACATGGTCAAGACGGGGCGGGGAACAAAGGTGGCCACAGGGTTCAGACTTTCTATCAGACCATGACAAGTCCTCCGAGGGAGGATAAAGAAGTGGGCCAGACAAGAAATAAAGAAGCCGCTACCTCTGTAACCCCTCAGTGCACTGAGCTCATATAGTCGTTAAGAACGACAAGGGTGAATGAACGCTTTATCAGCTCCTCTACAGAGCGCCCACACCAGTCAAGAAATTACTCAAGTTGTTAATCCCCTTTGATTTAGGTAATCATTGTTTAAAGAAAGTTCTGGTATGGGGAGACATTCTTAGAGAAGGTTTTCCTGTGATAGAATCCCAGTCTGCTAAAATGAATATGTATTTCCTTTGAAGTGCCTAAACCCCAAAGGCAAGTTAAGTTTCTGTCATTCAATGTCAAATTGCTGATGCCTATGAGAAATCCTTCTGCTCGCTGAAATCCCACTGCCACTGTTTGGCTTTGCTGAAACACTTTAAACTGCTGCTTTCACAGATCAGGCCGGACAGCAGGTGGACTGAGTTCCTCTCACATCACCTCAAACCCGCTGACCTCTTTGCCTCTGAAGACAGTGGCTGGTCCAGGCCAACAACAGCTTACTCTCTGTCTATCTTGACATTCCTCCACTTGCCGCTTACAAACAGCAGCAAACCCACTGTAAACTCATCTCCCCGTCCCAGAACAAGCCCAGATGTGATGGAGTTCTAGCTTCTTGTGTTTAGTAAACATGTCCACAAACCTCTGGCCATGAGTGACAGGCAAGCTGAGCAGAGAGGTGAGCCAGTGGAGCAAGGCTGGGAGTGCTGAAAGCCACCTGGACACCCAGAAGAAAAGGCCTCATCAGAGAGAAGAGGTTTCAGCCTCCGGCCACGTTCAGCCCACACACCATAATCTGCACACACGCTCTACCTGGCAGCATAAATATTTGTAAAATGGGAAACATCCTCTCATCATTAGGCACTGGCTAGACTCTGAGCTAAACATTTGCTCTGTCCAGAAGGGGGGCCGAGCTGGTTTGAGCTCTTGCCTGTGTGTTTAGTCTAGTAACTCTGCTGTATCACAGATGATCAATCATTTCATGAGACCAAAAGGGGGATGCCCTTTTTATTCAATGATTTTTTTCTTAAGCGTAAACTATCAATCATGTGTGCTTTATTAAAAGACATGCAAACCTTCAATCCCTCATTCACTGTCTATAACACTTATACAAGATGCATCCTGTCTTCACCACTGGGTAGTAGCAGGTTTTATGTGGACAGATGTGTGTGAGACTTTGACTTGATGCTTTGAAGAGCACCCAGACAGCAGAAGGAGCAGATGATGGAGTCATTGCTGCTGCATCTCCTGCTGCATGGATGAAGAGCACACAACACAGCTCAGAGACAGTGGAGGGTCTCTCAGGAGCCACACTGAGAGTGTGTGGGTGAGCTGGGATAACAATGAGGACGCGAGGGAGTCAGCAGAGCAATGTATGCTGCCAACACAGGAAAAAGGAAACCAACTGTCAGGAAGACAATGGGACCTGGTAGATGGATGGAGATGGGAGTAGCTCTGCAGAGTCACACGTCAAGAGGATACAAAAAGTGAGGCAGTATGTTTTGAAAATAGACTGTAGAGGCAAAAAAAAAAAAAAGATGATGTGCAAATAACAAGATATAGTTAAGGATTAACATATAATAACCTACAGTATGTACAATGCACAGTAGACTATGTCCAGGTAGGCCTACTGTACATTGTACAGGCTGTATTATTATTAAGTGGATCCTTTTCTTACCTTTTCTGATAAACGGAGGTGTGAGAGGCTGCTGTCTGCGTCCCCACTGAGTAGGTTTTGTAAAGTCCAGTCTTCCAGGTCCCGTCAACAAACGTGGTCAGCCAGAGTATCAGCACAGTCCAAAGGAAACTTTTTCTACAAAGCGCGGACACGCTGTCCCGTTGGCGCGGTCCCATTGCATTAAAAGTACGGCCAGAAAAGTTTAAATGAGCCCAACTTCCCCCGGTAAGAAAGTAGAGCGGTTAGCGAATCCAGCTCGTTAGGGGAAATGAGTCAAACAGCACCGGGTCGGCTGGACAAGACGCGCATCCTAGTCACTAAAGTAGCACACATGCACTTCTGTAGACTACGATGTCTGACACTCGTTATGTGTAAACCTTGTCTTAAAAGAACTAAAGACAATTGCCGCACCTATAAACTCCCTCTCTGGATAGTCTCTATCTATGAGAGAGAGCCGACATTTAAAAACAAAGCTTGAACACTGCGCGTGTGGGTGTTGTTGAGTGTGTTGTCCCCCTTTCTCTATCTGCTCTGCCTACCTCTGTCTGTCTGTGCGCATATCGAGCCGAGCCTTTACTGCAGCGGGCATGAAACCACTTTTATAGTCTCCTCGGGTCTTTTAAAAGCACAGCCTGCTGGGTCTTCTTTACCCTGCCCCGTTTCAACCTCTTACAGAGGACACTTGCATGCTCAACGCGACGGCACATTACGCATTGTATCATTCTAAATGATTAATGGGCTGCTGCTTCTTCGGGGCTCATCTGAAATCACTGAAGCTGTGCCGGTGATGAGTAATTGTTTTTTTGGTGAGCACAACTGAATATAAAACTAATTATGACTAAGTTCTGGCACTATTAGATTTGGAAAGTTATGTTTAAAAGCACATAAAGCAAGGTTTAGCTTAGTATTGTATACTATCATTTATGCTTCAATATCTATCTAGCAATCCATACATCTAGTTTTTGCGCTATGGTTTCCTGTTAGCAGTTGTCTGTAGCCTCTCTGTCAAAGCCATCAGTACCCAGGCAGACAGTGGCAGGAGAATAGTTGAGGTTACTGTAACCTCCATCAGCTCATACATATGGGACATGTAGGTTTACTGTGCAAGCAGCCAGTAACCACAAGTCTGTGGTCCTGCTCCAAACTAAACACCTGGCACTGCAACCAAAAACTGGGGCCCAAGATGTAAGTCTGTGGTTGGGGGTGACTACACCTCTAAGGTCCCATGATGGGCTGAGCTGCAAGGCCCGCCAGCTGCAAAGGACGCTCCAAAGAGCACTTATGCATCTGGCTAGTATATTAGACGTTAGCTGACGTTCTCAGCTAATGAGAGATAGTGTTAACACTTTGACACTCACAGACAGCCACTCAGACTGGCACTAATCACTCCCCATACTACATAGGGAAAGCTGCAAACTGAGAAAGCCCACCTGCTCTCAATCAAGACAAATGGAAACTTTTTGGGATTGGGGTTTTTGGGGAGGACTGGAAAATGATGTGTCAGAGTTTTTTGTTTCAGGGCACCCATGGCATTTTACAAGGCCACTAGGTGCAGGCAATAGTGCCGACAGGAACTGGAGCAGTTTAGGGTTAATGTAAATCCCTGCAGTCACGAGCAGCTGAAAATAATTTTGACCTCGGAGGAGGGAGAAGGGGGTCGGTTTCATTGAGAGGATTTTTTCTTCTTATTTCTTGAGTAGTTACTCTCCTACTTCTATAATTTCCTGCCCCTTTCCTATGCAAACAGAAAGAGCAGCATTACCTATTGTCTGTGAGCATTTACTGAAGATCTGCTCACTCATGTGAAGTGTAGGTTCATTAAACAACATACCATTCTTTCCCTCTTTTCAAAAGCAAAACACAATTCCTCCCCTCCTGTGTTTGGTCATAAACATGTCCCAATCTTCACTTTTCATGATAGTCCTACCAGTTAAAGCTCAGAAGGGGCCTGTCTAACCTTTACCCTCTGCCATTTAGAGGGGGGCCATAAAGCCTATACAATAAAGTAATGAGAAGCTTGACAGTGATCTAATATAAAGCTAAGGACCTTTAGGGAGAGAGACTTGAATGACAACTTAAATGTCTGGTTGCTGGTTGTTTGCTTTATGACGATTTCGGTAATAGGTCACAGTTTACTCTGACAAGCACATCCCTGATTCCAGCTGCACTTGCACAACTCAGGCTGTATGATGTATGTTGCACAGGTAACGGCTATGGTTTTTATTTCTGTGTTTCTGTGACTTCACTGCCACACCACCTGCCAGATCCTCCGGGGCTTTCTCATTTTAGAGTCACCTTCACCTGCTTTGGCGTGCTGACCTCAGCAGCATCGATTACTCAGCGCTGCACTAGATGTGTTTGTTAACTGTTGCAGTAAAGCTATCTGAACTGCAGGGAACAGCTGAAAAGCTACTTGGGTAAAGTGGAAAACTTTAGCAGCTTTGGTCAATGGTACATTTTCCACTGTATGCAGCAGATTATGTTCCTCAGCCTCCAAAACCTCAGCAGAAATTTTCAGCATCTACTGTCCTTTTTAGGAATGGACACATATGTGAAATATTTTGTTTAAGACAGAAAAAGATTAAACATGATTGAACTGAATTGCAAAAATTTATTCGTTAATAAACAGTAGTAGACTTTTAGGCCTGAAAGATCCTGACCCACTATAGCCTGTTGACACTTTAGCCCACTGTAAAAACTAAAGATGATTCTCTGGCGCTGATGCCCAGAGCCCAGTACTGTTTTGTGCTGCCATCTAGTGAGAAAATAATGAAAGCTATGAAGTAGACATTGAATAAAAAAATCTAGTTTTCTTTTGTGTCTCTATCATTTAAAAAAAAGTAGTTTTTTTTCTCTCTCTAAAAAAAGCAGACATTAGCCATTAATTGTGTTATTAATTAACATGTCTGAGGGCTGTCTTTAGTCAGCGTTGAGGCATAAACAGACTCCCTGGAGCACCCAGTGGGAAATGTGCATGGTGGTGCACAGGTCTGCCTCAAACACCAACCCCACACCCATTGCATTCCTCCGCAGAGACGTGGTGTACACTGGTGTCCGTATTGTATTCTGGGGTACAAAACAAAAAAATACACACAACAGTTGGAAAAAAAGTAGTGAAGTAAAGTATTGTATGGATTCCTGTACTGTCTGTGGTCCACACCTGTAATCTGAGACGGCGTGCCTCAACAGGGATGACTTTGAGAATGGGCAGTTCAACAACCAGAACCTTTGGTTTACTCTTCACCAGGCAGCCCTTCTCGGTGTCCCAGTCTGCTCCCTCCAGATACAGGCCAGACACAAAGCAGCCTGCAGGGAAAAACACTATCAGTCTGTATAGTTCATCACTGATCATGCTGCAAATGGTGAGTGTCATTTCATTACCCAGTCCAGGTCTGTCACCAACTTCATCCTCACTGCGGTACTGGGTCACCTGTGTGTACAGTGTGGAAAGATCCAGAGGCCAACCATTTTTCCTGCATGCGGCTTGGACCAGAGCAGTCAGGTAGGACTCTGGGATATGGAGTCCAGATAGCCACATAACTTTTGGCTCTCCTTCATCCACCTGGTAGACACAAGATAACCGCATACATCACACATGAAGATAAATTCTCAAGCAGTTTTTTGACTATTCCGTGTGTCTGTCCTCACCCAGTAGCTATACTGTTTATAACGCCTCTTGAAATGGCTCATCCAGCTGCCGAGGGACTTAAGAGTGTCGGGTGCCAACTTCTTCCATATGGCAGGGATGTGACCATTAAAAAGGGCCCGGGCGACCTCATCCAACTCACTGCTCATACCCACCTCACCAGCCAAAGCCTAGGGAAGGCAAGAAAATCAGAACAACAAAAATCTGTGAAGCACATACATGCAACACCTGTCTGTTTGTTTCCCCAATATCTTGTTGTCTTCTACCCCTCCTTCTCACCCTCTGCAGCTCAGCCAGAGAGCGCTGCATGCGGACCACTAGCTTGTTGAAGCGCTCCAGTTCTTGAAGCAGCACCACTGAGGTTGGGGAAATGTCCACGCCAAACCGTTTACGAATCATGTCCATGTCGAAAAACATGGGCAGCTTGTTCTGAATGTCCTGGGCCACCTGGCTGATGTACTCATCTCTACTGATGCTTCCACCAGATTCCCCTGAGGCATAAGAGAGTGTTTAAAGACCATAAGAGAGAAAGCACTGTGAAGAAAACACTCTTCAACAGTATGGAACGGCTTCTTCTTCTTAAAAACAATAAACTCCCAGGGATGCTTTTCGAGACTCAGAACTCAATATGGAGGCAAGCAACGTTACAATTTTTTCCTTTGAAATAAATTTAGAAGCAAGAGAAATGAAAGATGCCAAATTGTACCTGTCTGAGGCTGCAGATCTATTAGGTGAGTCCACATGTCTTTAGCTGCCTGAGTGTAGTATCCTATCTCTGCATTGGAATGAAGACCCATCACCTCTGGTGTGTTTGCCAGTGGTAGGGTCTCAATCTCATCTGTAACAGATAGGATGAAGCTGTGAGAGGTGACATATTTAGTTTTTTTGAAAAGAAGATAATGGGAATGAATGAAAATAACAACTGACCAACATATATAGTTTTGGGCCCATTTTGAGGGATCTTATAATCTACGTCCTTGTTATGAAAGAAGTGGAAGCAGCGAAATGTGTAGAAGAGGAAGTCTCCAAGGTACTCATCCATGTAGACCGTCAGGATCCTGCGGTCAAAGCTATCTATACATCGCCCACCATACATCACCTATAGAACATTACACAGACATGCCAAGTGTACAGCATTAGCGAGAAAGTAAATAGATATACAACATATTAAAACAATGAATTTGAACTAACCTCCCCAATAAGGTATTTAAGACTTCCCCAGGGAATATTGCTGTCTCCTTGGTTGTGAGCTTTGGTGAGGTAAGTGTTAAGGATCTCCATACACACCTGTTGAACACAGTAACATTATGTGAACCACTGAAAAGTGAGAAATAACTGATATACTGTACAGAGACCAAGAATCAAACTAAATCGCTTATTTCAAACACAGTGAAAATGACTCTTTTGTCACTTACAAAGAAGTCAGACTCGTTGAAGTCGTAGGGGACGTTCCAGCCAATCTTGCCGTACTTGCGTCTCTCTTGCACCACAGCATGAAAGAAGGTCAGCACATACACCAGGCTGCGGAACGCAGGGTGAGGGCATGCAGTCAAGGTCTCATGGGAGATTTTAGAGTACGTGGCTCTCATGTTCAGCTTGAGACCGTTGGGAGGCTCAGTCACTACCTGTACACAATATTAAAGTACATGTAAATACACTGACATATTTTAAATATTTATATTATTATAACTGTAGTTTCTTTGCAAAGTGTTTACTACCAAAACACCAGTATTAACAAGCCATTTGATCTCATGTTAAGCTTTCAATACTTGCTTTTCTTACAATAGAAAAACTGTTGTGACTGTGGCTATTCCTTACTGTTGTGTCCAATAAAAGGAAAAAAGTATCACCTTGAATTGGAAATGCAACAACAACGACAAAAAAACATATTTAAAACATTCTAATCTAATTCTATACTAATCCTTGTGCACAATACTATATCTTAGATATCCTGCCATCTACACAAAAATCTAAAGAAAACACAGCTGAAGGTAGAGAGAAAATGTATTTCACCTTTAGAGACTTTTGCAGTATACCTATGGGGAAATCCTGAATGGGGTTGGTGGTGACCCACAGGCGGAAGTTGGGGTTGGGCTTGGTGATCCTCTCTAAGGACTTCTCCAGATCCTTCAGCCACTTTACCAGCAGGTGGCAGTTCTGTAGCATCAACCACTGACCACGAGACACCGCAATGTCCAGCAACTGTAGGGCCACCTTTATCATAGATATAGAAGAGTTACCCTCAACGTCTTTTTAATGATTGTGACTACTTCCTGATTGCTGTACTCATTCTACTTGACCACAAAACAAGTCTTCAGTACCTTCTCTTGGCCTTGGCCCATAGCGAGGAACTTGAACTTGTTGCCTTCAAAGCCTGACCTCTCTGCTAGTTTCATGAGGTCAGTGGCTGGGTCAGAGCCGGGGCTCAGGATGAAGACAATGGGAGAGGACGGTGTGCTCTGTTCATAAATTGCATCAAAACTGATCACAGGGGGCTGCACATATCTGAGCGGAAACAAAAGAAAACACATAGAAACTTAGGGCTTGGTTTATCTTTGTGCAAATAATTATATCTTCTTGACCTGCACCACATCAGTATATGTACATTGTACACTGTATAAACTACATAATTTCAACAGAAACAGTCTCACTTCTCGCCCATGGTGACAGTAACGTAGTCAGTCACAGCTCTGTAAACTCTATCAACACGGAAGCAGCGCAGCAACAGAAGCTTCTGAAAGGCTGACAGGTTCTCCCCATATTTCATGGGAAATGGAGCCTGTTCTGGTCCATCTAAATCATACCACTGAGGAGAAAAATAATGAGGGTTAGACTCTCAACTGACTAAGTAAAATGCCTATGGTGATTGATTCTTTTCAACTTACAGACTTCCAGTCAGAGGGATTCTTCTCCACATCGTCTGGCAGAGAGCCAAACTGCTCAGGAAAGAGCTCTGCTAGTTTCACTATGTCCTCCCAGCCCTGGTCTGCGAGCCAGTCACAAGGCTTTTTGCGCGTGCTCTTTTCCAGGGATAAATTACCTTTCCACATGAAGTGAAAAAACATTTAAGTGAAAATGGTGGAAGAATTTTGACCATTGTGTGCATAAACATTTGTTTGAGTTTTGTGATCACCGTTATTTACTCTTAACTACATTTAAGAAGAGTTCAACTTCTCTGGATATCTCACCCTTGATAAAGAACTCCAACTCCTCCTGAGGTGACCTCCCTTCTGCCTGCTCAATCTTGATGGTCAAGTTAAAGGAAAAGAGCAGCTTGTGTCTCTCAAACAGACCTAGGAATATGCAGTCAGTTCAGGTTATAGTATCCACAAAGTAATCATAAATATATGCTTTACCCTAAGAAAATTATCCCTTTCCATCTATTTCATTATTCAATCTTTATCATTTACCTGTGCAGCCATAGTTATAAACACTGTATGTCAGAGTGTTCATGATGTTCTTCAGTCTTTGGAGCAGGACGGAGTCAGGCAGAGATTTGCGCAGTGAAAAGTCAAACACATCTAGGTAGGAGGCTAGAGAGTACTGGTACATGCTGTTCACCAGAGCCATTTCTGTCAGTACGAAGAACAGGATAGCACCGCGCTTGGCAGCCGGCCGGTAGCCGTCTCTCAGTTTATTAATGTCCACAGATGTCTTCTCCGCCAACTTTAGTTTCTCAAATACCTGATGATCACAACATCAAAGGGGAAAATAGAATTAATGACTTCAGTAAAAATGCTATTCTTTCATGAGTTCACTGATTCCTGCTGTAACCAAACTGACCTCACTGGCTTTTGACTTTGTTTCCTCCAAAGTGTGAACCAGCTCCGTGTTATCCAACATGTTGCCTGCAGATGTGGCCAGCTCTCTGAGCAGTGAGTCCCCGAGGTTCTTCAACAGATTCTTATTGTTGCTTGTCTCTTGGATTAAATGCTCGCGCTGCTCCTCTAGCTCCTTTTTCTCAAAGCCCATGATAACACTCAGCAGCTGGTCCTCCAGACCCTTAAGGGTCACTACACGTAACATAGATACGATAAATGAACACATACAGACAATGCATTTAAAACATGATGTTCAAATCTTACAGACAAAAACTATGCTTGCCGTGCCAAAGAATCTTACCAGTATAGTTAATGACCATGGCTTTTCCAAACACTGATGGGGAGAATTTGGGGTTACTTAATTTGGTGTTGAGGTACAGTTTAAAGTTGGGATCATAGTCCACCTCCTTGTCACCCAGCATGAGGACCTGTCTGCCCTCTGCCCCTTTTACGTTCTTCTCCAGGACATTGTCAATCACAGGGTCAATGTACTCATCTACATCTTGAAAAAGGAATGGGAAGCCATATTTGATGGCCATCTCTAGCTGCTTCAGGAAGTCTGGATCATTGAAAGATGAGATCTGGGGGAAGAAAGAATGATGACACTGTCAGGGCCTCATGTTGTGACTCATTCCAAAGTGCTGATTCAAGGGCTGTCAGCAGTGGCAAGCTAACTAAAGCAATCATTCTAGGACTTGTGAGCAGTAATGACACATAAAATGTAGGAGAAATTAAACTTTTTGTACCTTGAGGTTATTGTTTTCTTCTTTCTTCTTAATCCAGTTAAGGGCTTGCTGTTGTGGGTCAATACACATGGGAAAACGGCTCCCTCTGCTTGTGAGAATTCCATTCTGCACTGACAGCTCATCTGGAGGCAAGCCCTCTGAGCCCCATCTGTCACACAGGGTTTGTTTGACACAGAGTTAGCCCAATAGTTAGTGTATAGCCAAAATAAAGAATAAAGTACAAAATAAAGTACAACTATGTGCAACACACTCCTTCCTACTCTGCTACTACAACACAGAATTTCTATCATTTGTTTGGTAAAACTCATATTGCAGATTGTCTTCTCAAATGTCAAAATCTGCCGTGAGAACACACTACTTCTCACCTGCTGATTTCTACCTCATCAGTCAGAAGGGTTTCCACTTTGTAAGGCTGGCTCAAGGGGATGCCTCTCTCATGCACATCCTTAACCCATACTTGGTATACCATTTCATTTCTGAAGTCCCAGCTGAAGGCCCCTACATAGCTTAGGAAAGCAGCAGAGACCAAACAGTCACCCAGGAGACACACGCGCCGCTGCTTTAACTCCTCCAAATCTTGTGTCCATCTGAGTTGATAGTTGAAAAGAGGGAGTAGTAAAGACAGAAAGGAGGAAACACAAAGGGACCAAGAAAAGGAGTTTAAAAAAAAATTGAATTAGCAACTTTTAGCACAGAATTGTTTAAGTTAAGTTAAGAGTTGTGAATCTGTGTGTTGCATCTTTTACAGCCTCACCGTTCATTCTCAGAGCTCAGGCCAGAGATAAGTTTGTCAGCAGCTATTAGTCTCCTCTCCATGAGCTCAGCCTCCTCCTGTAGCAGCTGTTTCTCTGTCATTGCAGCCAGGTACTTCTCTCCAAGAGCATGCAACTCATTCTGGATATCGCTGAGCTCACTCTGAATGCGCTCCAGCTCCCGCTTACTCTGAAAGAAGTTCTTCTCTAGTCGGGCCACCTAAATAAATATTGGAAATATGGCTGTTTAATCTTTCTTCCTTCTTATGGAGCACGTTAGCATGTACAAACTTTACATTACCTTCTCTCTCTTGGGTTTTATCTCCCGTGCAACTTCACAGTAACCCATGATAGCCTCGACATACTTGAGCAATCCTGAACCGGCCTTACTGATGGCTTGCATCTCCTCAAAGCTTGTCTGGAGGTTCTTTAGGAAGCCTAGCCAGGAGGAAATTGCAAAGAAAACAACAGTAGCATACTTGGCATTCGTAAATGCCACTGTCATATGCAGTACATTGGTATTATTATTCATAAGTCATGAAGCCCACTTACCTTTGACAGTCCTAACCTGGTTGTTATTGATGGAATCACAGTCCATTTCCATCAGCGAGCGCAGAAAGTTAGCCTCTGACATCATCCCCTTGGCTGACTGCCAACTGATCTCCTTGTAGCCACGCATCACCAGGATGCACTCACAAACCACCTGCACCTGTTTGGGTGGCTTAGCAAAGGATCTACACAATGGACCAGCAGAAAAAGGCAGATAAAAGGAGGGTATTGAGTAAGAGATGGCATAAGTTTGCTTTTTTTGGTCAGGTATGTTAAGTCCTGGTTTTGCATGAATAATCTGTTCTCAACATTCTAGAATATTTATTAACCCAACATACAGTATATTTTGGCAGGTTTAGTATGGGTGTCTGCATTACAGATGTCATTGTTAGTCTATTCATTCATCCTGATGAATCATCGTATGCTTTCAGCAACAGAAAGAAAACAATGCTCTAAATAAGGAGGTGAGTTTACCGGATCTCTGTGACATCCGATTTTTCCAGGTCTTGCAGGGCAATGCGGGCTGCTTCTAATGCTGGAAGAGCCTCAGCCAGGGAACTTTCAGCTTCTTTCTTCTCAACAGCTATCACTTTGTTCTGTACTTCAATCTCTTTGGCTTTGTCTTCAGCCAGAGTCTTTTTTTCCTCAGCTAAGAAAGGAAACTTTATTGGTAAGTGGTTTGTAACAGCTGTGTTTAGTTTCCGAAGCCTACAGTACACTGTGTTTATCATAACCCTAATGACATACAGGTACTCACTGACCTACAGTCGTGTTTGTGGTGATCTCATTCAGCAGGGCCTCACAAGCTGTGG
This sequence comes from Percina caprodes, assembly GCA_013375575.1. NCBI lineage: Eukaryota > Metazoa > Chordata > Actinopteri > Perciformes > Percidae > Percina > Percina caprodes. The sequence continues at coordinate 634,179 of JABXJD010000239.1, read as the reverse complement.
ACTTTTCAGCAAGGACCACCTTCTGCTCTGCTAGCTTGATATTCAGCTCAGCCAGCTGCTCACTAGCCTCCTTCAGTTTATCCAAACCTCCCTCTAGACGCTTACACTGAGCTGGAACAGGAGAGAACAAGTTCACAAAACAAAATATCTGTTAAATAATCATAAACATGTCATTGCACAGTTGACGTGAGGCACCAGTCTAACCCTTCACACAGAGGCACAGAATTTAAAAGATGTTCCATCTTCTCACCCAGAATATATTGGTCCTTTTCCTCCAAGAGGTTAGAATAGGTGCTAATGAAATCCAAGTAGTTCTTTGGAGTAACATAGTTGCAGCGTCTGAGTTTCTGCTGGAATTGCTTGCTGTAGTCACCCACAGAGCTATGGACCATGCATACATGAGTTATCACTGCTGCAGAATGTGCCACAGGAATCATTGGACTTTCACCTGTGGAAAAAAAACTTTGTGAATTCTTTAAAAAAAACTAAAACCTAGATTAAGGAATAATAATCCAGCTGTAGGTCTCATTACAGTTACATAAAGTAAACTGGCTGTCTGAAAATAAAATGTTCTATAACAATGCATTTAAAAAAAGAACAAGATGTAAATGTATGTAATTACACACCGAGAAAAGACTGAGCCACTGCAAGTAACGCCTGTGGAGGCCATGGCAGGAACCAGTCTATCACAGTGTTGTTCATCAGTCCTGGGGAAAACCGTTCACATAGTTAGTAAAACAGATTTTGAAATAATAAAATCAAGTGAAGCCTTACACCGAATGTCACCTGGGAAGTTCCTGCAGCGTGTTCTCAGGGTTTCTCCCACTGGAGACATGCCTAAAACAATGTGTAGATTGTTGGCGCTCTTATTGACAAAATACTGCCACACACTCTCTTTAGAAGGACCTGCTCCCATTGTAAGAGCCTCATCACGAAGCTGGTTAAGAACTGACTCCTTCTCATCATCAGGGAACAATGCAGGAACAATGCCTATAAACAGAGAGCATGATCAGTACTAGTCGTGGTTTTTAAGAAAGATAAATGTAGTCTGAGCCATGAGGTTTAGAGTGATCTCCAACCTGAGGTGAGCATGTTGTTAATGAGTTCCAAGAAGCCTTCCTCGGCAACATGGGCATCAGTAAAGAGGAATACCGTCTTCTTGTTTTCAATGCCAAGCTTCAAGTACAATTCTTTCAGGTCATCACGGAGGTTTGACTCACTGTATCCTCTGCTTAGTGTTATCTCAAACACCTGGGAAAAGCAGATTCCATTACTACTACAATGCTTCCTTGCAAATATTTCTTTACATGTGATGTTTACCAACATAGAAATCGGGGTTAAGAACCACCCCTATGGAGGTATAGTATAGTTGCTAGGTATAGTTGCTGATTAACCACTCAAACCCTAATTTTCCTTTTCAACATTTCCTTTGGCAGCTTTAAAATAAGAAGACTCCTGTTTCCACCATGAGTGTGGATCACCTATAACTTTATTCCCAATCTTCATGTTCCATCTTCCCTAAAGCTAAGATCAAATATTAAAAACTAAGATGCCACATTTTTATGGCAGGAAATAGAAATATTCTACATGTCTTGTATCTTGTGTAGATATTCCCCAATTGCTTGGCATGACCCATGTGGAGTAAAGTGAACATGTTAATAAATATGTCTATTTGCTCTGCCTTAAGTGTCATTTTAGAATATATGACTTTTATCTTTATTACTGTAAACTTTAAGAAATTAAAATTTGATGTTTATTCGTCATTGAGAATCATTTGCCCTTCCCCACAATTGTCATTGTTCTTGTATTTTACAACCTCACAGCCAGCAGTGAAGGCAGCGAGCTTGGTGAGGGACTGCTTGCCAGAGCCCCCCACACCGACGAGCAGTGCATGGCCACGATCAATGCGGATGATGCGGTGCACGCGTGTCAGATGTTCCAGAGCATCATCAAACAGTACTAAGTTCATCCTCGACTTATTCTCGTTGTATTCCTCTAGAATTTCCTGAAAAATGCAAAGACACAGTGGACTTTCATTGCAATTAAAGATAGAATTTGGCAGAAAATACAAACGTAATTGTCAATAATTGTTGTATCATTAAACTATTACATTCCAAAATGTGTATTGGACTGAGACCACCCACCCGCTATAAATAACACAGTTGACAGTACCTGAAACAGAGCTTTTGATGCATCATAGTCCTGTATGTCCTCATAGACCCTTGGTTCAGTCTCACTGAGGGCTGTCCTGTAGTCTCCAAAAAGAATTGGGTCCCTCATGACTGTCTCCATGTCTGACTTGAAATGCTCCTCAATCAGGTTCCTAATGTGGCCTTGGACCTGGTGGCATAAAACCCACATTGGATACATTTGAAAGCTACAAAACTATTCCGTATATAGTAGATGAGCCTACATTTGTAATTACAGTTGGAGGAACGATTATGTATATTGCATTTGTCCCTGCAGTCAATACAAAGGAGAATCTACAATAAATATCTACTACCATAATAATTAATAATAACAACAATAATAATAATACCAAAGCTTTGTCAGTTTCATCAATGAGTCTGTCATGGAAGATTCTCAGGCACTCATTTCTCCAGACACGCACAAATTGGGTGACAGTCAAAAACCTGTTAAGAGAGAAATCAAAACAAACACATTTAAACACATAGACTTGTAACTGCAAAGTTCCTGTTCATCTGTTAATAGAGTGAATGTACTAGATCAGACCTGTCAGGTTTGGTGAGGGTCAGTCCATTGTAGACTCTTGACAGGTCCCTCAGGTTGAAGATGTAGTGGAACTTAGAGGGAGTGGGTGGCAGATCTTTGATGATGTTGTTGTATAGTTCCAGTGTGCACAAGGTAACTTTATCACAAACCTTCTGTATGATGTCTTCAAATGCCTAAAATATTGTATTAAGTTTATTAAATCTGACTGTTTTGGTGATTCTGATATGTATGTATGTGGGAAAGAGTTACTCACTCTGGTGTGGCCTTTGAGAATGGAAGCATAGATAAGGTGGAGGGAGTCCAATGCAGGGAAGGGGATGCTGAAAACACTGAAGAGCGAGACAAAGCGGGGATCAACCTCATTCCTCCCACCTCCTGCCTTTCCCATGGCAGCAATAAAACCAAGGTCCTTGAGGATTTTGTAGTTAAGATCTTTCCCTCTGTCATATATGCCTCCTCGGTCCAATAACAGCTTCAGAAGTGCAATGGGCTGTTGTGTGCCGTAATTATCCACCTGGACGAGCATTCAGTATATAACAATAATGTTAAACATACAATAACTGTCACAATGAAGGAGATAGTTGGTTGAGAGCGTGGAGTAGGTACCTTTGGCATATTCATGTCATCCATAAAGACGAGCAGTCTCTTTCCCATAGGAGGCCCATAGACCTCTTTGGTCCTTTTCTCCACATTGGCCTCCAAGTTCCTCTGCAGGTCCATTGCAGTTGTTCTGGATGAGAAGTTGATTATCAGCGTAATCTAGAAAAAGAAGGGAGTGTAAAGAAAAATTTAAACTCAAGTGAAATAATAAATGTGCACATCCGTAGTTAGAAGGTAAACTCACGCTTGCATCTGTATTGAGATTCTTCAGGAAGTTATGAATGGTGGCGGTCTTGGAAGTGCCAGACTCTCCAACCAGAAGCACCGGCCTCTTTATCTTCACCATCTGTTCCAGGATCCAGCTAGCTCTTGTGGTGTCGATAGTTGGCACTAAAGCAAAGATGAAGGACGAATCAAAGTGGCAGAAGGTGATTGCAAGGGCACAAAATAATTATAAGCTGTATGTATGTATGTATGTATGTATGTACGTATGTATGTATGTATGTATAAATGCTGGACACTGGATTTGTCCATGTCTCACAGCTCAGAGACTTGACCTTTACCTAGAATATCAGCAAACTTCATCTCAGGGTTGTGGATGTATTTGGTAACCAGGGAACTCCAGGAAACCCACTTCCCCTGTGTTCCATCAAAATGGAAATCATACAGAGTTGGGAGGTATCCTGTATCGATGCAGACATTGTGTTATCAATATTTAGATTAATTAATGGCACTTGAAGGTATTCATGTGGAATATAAAATTGTCAGAAGTAAAACTGTGTCTTGATATTGATTCATTCAACCTAAAACCATAAAAAAATCCCACTAATGAACAATTTCATATTACACAGCACATATAGGCATATCTCCCAACCCTGTTTCCTAGTATACAACATTAAACGTTACCCACAAACTGTACCGAAAAGTGTACATTTAAAACTGCATAAGCTTGATACTAATTTCTTAATCATCTAAGCTGGCTTTTTACCTGGGATCTCACCAGGTCCGGCCAAGGTTTTCTCATCATGCACTGTGGTTAAGCAGGAAAGCTTTTTGATAAATTCATCAAATTTGATCCTGCCGCTCTCCAGCAATGTGGCCCCCAGTGAGCAGTACAGAGCCTCCAGGAAGTAACACTCCAGGATTTCAGCTCTGCTGCTTTCAGTCTCAAGCAGCGCATCCAGTGTCAAGCACAACTGAGTCACCTGAATTCATCCAAGTAGTCTGAGTATGGGACTATACTAATCTTAATGAATAAATACAACAATTCTGGAGTACATTTAAGATGGATGAGATTAACCTACCATGTTCAGATCTGTCTGAGGGACAACAGTTTTGAGTTTCTGGCCCTGTTTGCCGTCAACAATACCATCCACAATCATGTCAATAGCCCTGTGAACATATTTCTCAAACAATTCGTTGAGCAATTTTTGTTCCTAGAAGAAAAAAAAAACAGTGTTAAGATATTATCAAACTATCATTAAGTGCAGTTATTCAAAGTGTATATGTTTTTTTCTCATACCTCGTCAGGTCTGTCACTCAACCATCTCTGCCAGTATGGGGTGTATCGCAGGTTTTTGGGGTCAACAAAAACCATCCCACAGCGGGAAACAGTAGCAGGGGAAGCATACTGCAGATCTCCAACCTGTGATGGTAACGTTTCTTACATTATTGCTCTAAAAGTTGCTTTGCAGACAAATGTAGGGAAAGGTACTTTGCTGACAGCCATCTTGAAATTCAGACAAACCTCGAATAGCATTGCACAGTGATTCTGTAAACGGATCCGCTCTCCATTGGCTAGAGTGAGGAGTTTGTTGTCATCCATCACTGAGTTCATATTCTCGACCCACAGAGCATCTACATCCCCATCAAACAGGATGTACCTGAGAGTCAAATTCATGTGTTTATGTTGTATAAAAACTGACACTGGCATGTTTAACTACTTAAGGTACCCATATTATGCTCATTTTCAGGTTCAAAATTCATAATATTTTGAGGTTGTACCAGAATAGGTTTACATGGTTTCATGATCTAAAAACACCATATTTTTGTTGTAGGCTACCACACATTGCTGCAGATCCTGTTTTCACCCTGTGTGTTTGGGTCTCCATTTTAGCTACAAAGTGAGACATCTCACTTCTATACTATCTTTGATGGAAGTTGCACATGCGCAGTAGCTAGGTAAGATCACATCAGCTAGATAACTCTTTCTCCAACTTTGGTCATGGCGCACTTGTGGAATACCTGCAGAACAGGGACATGTAAGTAGTTCTTTTGTAGATTATGGTGAACTAGTGTGTGTTGCAGCAGTGTTTTGCCATTGAGAACAAGCTAGCACGCTACACCTCATCTTGGCTAGTGACGTAGAAAGCCGTGCAGATTTTGAACAGCTCACCCCGAGACTAAAGGCAGGACACATTCAGAAATCCATATCTCACACAAAACAGCATGGAGAGTTTGTATGCTCGTGGAAGCACCAGAGACACAAAATAACATCCCACATCCCAGAAAAAGTGATTTTTTCATAATATGGGCACTTTAAATGTCTCCTTTAAGTTTTCTTTTTTACCTCCGCTCTTTTTTGTCAGTAGGCTTGTTGATGTCGCGAAAGATGTTGGATAAGATCCCATCAGTCCAGTCTCGAGTGTCAGGATCCAGAATACCGTAAAGTTCAATGACACTCATGGCTTTAGGGTTTAGGGGATACATTTTGGTTTGAAATCCCAATCTGATGATGAGATAAAATAAATGTCACTATTGTTCACACAAAAGATCAGGGAGGTGGTGTAAACTTAGATGATATAAACTGACTTAGTCTGAGCTTGACATAATGTGCTGATCACAACCGATTTCCCTCCACCTGTTGGGCCAACAACCATAGTAGTGTGTCTGGTCATCATTGTCTCATACATCTGCACCACTTTATCCACCTGAAGCCACAGACAGCATAAAGAAAATGGTATATCAACATCTAAACGCTCACATGCTGTAACTCAATCTTTGCAACGGTAACTCAACAATCTTTCAGTTGCGTAGGAAAAACTGTATCTCAAAGAATCAAAACTAAGACAGAGATAAGACACCTGGTTAGGTAGCATGACATATTTGTTCTCCTGTAGGATCTCTTCCACAGCATCATTGAAGTTGGGATAGCGAACACGAGGGCAGTCCAGCCCAGGGAACAGATCTGAGATCAGTCCGAGGAACAGGGGTACATCCTCAAACACAAACTTTGGCAGGTTCATGTCCCTGAGAGCACGCATCAACACCACATCCTGCAGAGAGGAAAGACAGAAATAACAGTGAATAAATGTCAAAAGACAGAAAGCATTTAAAAATCTTTAAAAAACAAAATTAATTTTGTTCACAAGGATGAAGTGGGAAATATTTTCAAGCTTGCAAATCTGTCAAATCAAATTAATTGCTACGTTTTTCAGCAGAAATCACCCACCCAATCACAATTCTAGATCAATGTGACCTAGAGATCTAAAAACATTTTTTAAATAGATTTACAGTGTTTTAAATGTTGTATTTTTCAACATGGAGCTGAGTGATGGTATTTTACTAGATTCAGTTTTTAGGCCAGACTGCAGACCCTACTTCAAAAACACTGACAAGAAGTATTGCTTTCCTTTATTCTCTGTGGAATCTGCAACATTTTCTGTTAGGTTGATACTGAAAAGACCTCATCTAAATCTTACAAATCCCCAACATTTTCCCAACAGCAATCAAGCATCAGTCTATACCTGAGGGATCATAAATAAATAACTTCTTAGTTTCATATTGAATCTTAGCAAAAAGGAGAAATGTTCTATTCGTTTTAGGAAAATAAAACATAAAAAAATGTTCTTTGGTCTCTACCTCACTGAGTTCTGGTGAGCCTCTCTTCAGCTCCCCAGCCATCACTAGGACAGACTTCAGAGCTCGCAGGCCAAAGTCATAATGAGACTGCTTGGACAGCTGCTCACGTGCCAGTTTATACAGTACTGTCATCTTCTTTGCCAGCACCTGAATTCAACAAAGGTGTAGACATGAAATCCTCAATATGGATGTGTTGCAGTAAGCACTTTGCAGGTTTTACATGTTTGTATGACAATTTGCCTTTCTGTGCTTAAAAATATCAGAACATGTTTAGTAATTCATTATAGATTATCTTGCATTTCTGAATATGTTATGTTCTCACTAACATAAATATTGTACATTACAGTAATATTGCATATGCATGGGTTATTATAGATTACCCCAGAGCATCAGCTAAACAGTAACATTGTAAGTTGTGCTTAGTGTGTGCGTCCCTCACCTTGGCCAGTAGGAAGCCCTCAGAGAAGAGCATGATCTCACAAATCTGCTGCAGGTCAGGCACAATGACCACCACAGGCCTGAAGAGGGCTTTGACGGATTCCGGCAGTTCTGTGCGTCCTGCATAACCTGGGTTCATGGTGATGAAAATCCCCATGCGGTCATCCAGGCTGATCTCGTGCCCTTCAAACTGATGTGCATAGTGAGAAGGAGGTGATTTATGGGAATACAGGTTAACAACTCTTCTGTGTATAGGCTACAGAAGCAAGCTATCATCTTAAATTATCACAAGTGAAATAACCTTCTCTGTTAAATATCCATGAATTTATATGAAAACTCAGATTATTTTCGATGTATTCATAACTGGTTCTGTATTACAGACTTACATGAAACCTTTTAAGGTGCAGAATGAGAGCATTGCGGATAGTCTGGATTTGGGAGGAGATAACTGACAACACTGAGGCATCAATGCGATTAAACTCATCAAAGCAGCCCCACGCGCCACACTGGGCAAGGCCAGAGAAGATCTTACCCACTGCCTGCATACAAAGAGGAAAGCATTTTGAGTAATAGAGCTAGTGTGGTTATGGTTCTAAGAGCTTTTTTCGGAAGCTGTTGGCTCTTCAAGTGTAGGCTTCTTACCATGTAGTCCATGCCCTCACCACAGTTTGTAACCACACAAAGCAGGCCTAAAGCTTTGGCCAGATCTTTGGTGGACTCTGTCTTTCCTGTACCAGCTGGTCCAGCAGGAGCTCCACCCAGGTACATGGAGAGGGCCTATATCACAAATACACACCCACATACAGAAGTTTTCAAAACAAGCTGACAGAATAATTTACATGTGTCTGCTTGGGTGTTGGGTGATACAAATTTGCAAGGCTTTTTCAGACCTGTGTGAGTGTGAGATAAATACGGTCTGTCAGTGGGGTTATAACCAATCGACCGTTCAACCCCATGTATTCATAGCCGTAAGAGAACGAAGCACTGCACTGACGCACAAATAGGTCATCATGTTCCCGGACCCAGTAGAATCTGAGTTGGCTTTCCCACTCAAACTCTCGTGCGTCCATTATACTGGAAAGAGAATAACATTTCTATTTTATTAATGTTCACCTTTAAACACGAGTTCATGTCATATGCAATGAAAAAAAAAATATTTAAATTAGCAAAGGTTAAGTTTACCTGTTTAGTACAAAACTGTCTACAATGTCTCTTGCATGGACATCGATGATAAGCACAGTGTTTATCTTTCGTCTGTCATTTTTCTTCATAGGTTGTGTAATGCGTGTAACCAGCTCATCAATCTGCTGGTGCATTTTCTTAGCATAGTTCTTCAGCGCATATTTATCTCCTTTCTCCACATTTTTAAAGACATCCTCTACCTCCCAAGTCCACCACACTTGATTTGCAGCGAGCACCACCATGCCCTGGTACAGCAACATCCAATCCACCCTGAGAGACCAGGGAATAACACATTTAGTGTGGTTCATTTGCACGCTCAAACACACAAATTTGCTCACACACATGTAGTATCTACACACACCTGCCCCTGTCTTCACAGTAGTGGAAGATTGCCTCCTTGGTGATAAGTCTATTAGTCTTCCTCATCTCCAGTAGTATTCCCGTCATCCACTCCTCCACCCTGCCCTCCACTGGGATGGACTTCTTCAGCTCCATCACTTCACCCTCAGCAGACACCATGGCTCCAGCTACTGTCTCTCCATTACTTTCCACATCAAACCTCAGAGATGCTATGTTGTCATACATCTTGTGGAACAAAGAAAAGAAAAATATCATGGAAGTGTTTCACACATATATGGCAAACAGTGATCCTCCTCATGCCTACTTTGAAGAATAATGCCATATGCCTTTCCTATCTCTCCTGCTTTGTCTATAGTGGCGTGTTACCTTTATTATGTGCTCCTGGACACAGGCAGGGTCATTGCTCCCCAGGATGCTGAGCAGTTCATCGTCTGAGATAAAGAAGAAGCGAGGAAATGCGTTCCGCTTGGAGTCCAGGTAGTCATTAAGACTCTTCTGGCACCTCTCTAGACCATCACTCAGGGCCTGCAGGTCTGTTAGCCGGTTTGGAATCAGGCAACACCGCTTAATGTTTGGACCCTTCACTATGCCACTCATTATCTACACAAAAAATTAAGAAAAAGATATTATTTTGAGATGTGCAGTAATAGAGTACTTTGCTTTCATTGGTTAATTATTAATATTATTAACTAATATTACTTTAATTAAAATTATTAACTAATTATTACTCATAATTATGGCGACACTCACTTCTTTAAACCGTTTGTCAATATTATCAAATTTTTTGGCTTCTTCTGGTAACTGCGAGCGAATGTCTCCACCAATGAATATGCTCTCCAGGTACATCCATTTTCGTTGTACCAGCAATGACACCTGGGCAAGAAATATTTTTTCAGTAGGGATTTTTGTGGATCGGCTCAAGTGAGATTTGGCTGTTCTCACTGACCTCTATGGTCTCACTGATAAGGGACAGGTCTTTTTCCCATTGTTGTATGGTGCCAAGGAAAGGTCCAACAAAACGGCTGCCCGCCATGCTCTGTAAGTTCATGGCATCGTTGTCCACATTCAGCAGGATCTCGTCCACTGCACCTAGAATGAAACCACGTTCCTGGGTGCCTTTAAAATATGGCACCACACCGAACTTCATGTTTTCCCAGGTCTCAACCACCTCCTTCACTCCCTAGAAGCACACACAAATGCCCAAACATGAATATTGTGTTTTAAAAGTATTTTTGATTTCACCGATAACTGACAAATCCCTAACTCCAGTTTGAGATAATTCACAAAGACGTTAGCTTGCCTTCTCAATACTGAGCTCTTTTACAGCAGAGGTGACAATGTCACCTATGACATTTGCATATTTGTTCAACTCCATTGCAAACATGTTCTCCAGAGTGAAGCTTCCAGGCTTCATCTCAAAGCTGGTGCCGGTCCTTTCCATCAGTTCCTTCCAATGTCTGTGTCCCAAAATATAAAAACACATGTTGATGTTGTCATACTACTTATATACATTAATTTTGTTTTGTGTGTCAGATTTATTCCAGTTAGGTTCTGGTGTCATTCTGCCGACTGACCTGTCTCTGAGGGCCTCATTTTTCAGGTCCAGTAAAAGAGGCAAAGACTCTTTGAACTCCTTCAAACGTCCTTCTAGGAAGAAGGCCACAGGTAAGGCCCGCACATCTTTGGGCAGCTGCCTCAAGCTTTTGATGAAATCCTCAACACCCTCCTGTAGCAGTTGTATGTTTAAATCAACCCACAATGTCTGAGACCACTCTGTCTTTGCATCCTAAAAAATGTAAGGACAAACACATGAAATATTTTAAAAACCCTGTTGACAAGAATTATGTGTAATGTGTCCCAATATGCTACCACATCTGACCTTCTGAGCTTTATAGACACCATATATCTGTCTCAAGCCCTTCATGTCCTTCTGCATGCTGATAACCTCTGGGTACACAGTAACTGGCAGGTCCAACAGCTTCTCAGCATTAGTTAGTTCCTGCCATTCTGACACTATCTTGGCAAGCTCTGCCTCATATGTTTCCATTATGGTCAGTCCTGCAAAGAACAAAAGGGAGAGACTGGTTCCTCCACTACATTTCAAATTTTAACACCATATATTATTGCTCTAGGTATAACAACTGAAGGCAGGGTTCAAGTGCACAAGTACCTTTCTCCAAATCATCTCCCACAGCTCCAGGACCATGCATGTTGAAGCTTTCAGCAAAGATAGACAACTCCTGCTTAAACTCTTCAGTCTTCTCCTTTGTAGTCTTCGAGTGTACGGGAGGGAGAATAGGAAGAGGACTGTAAATGTATATTTAAAAAAGCAAAAACACCTGTACTTTTTATTTTTTCTGTTTAAGCTAATTGTGTAGGTTTGATGTCTGACCTGAGTAAATGATTTCTTAACGTCTGTCAGACTTCGATCCATTTGTCTGGATTCTGCAAACAGGTCATTCCACATCTGGACAATATTGGCCACCAGCTCCAGTTCATCCTCTTCGACCTACACATGGAAAATAGAACCTAAGACGTTCAACAGGCAAACAATATCAACGTAAGCTTTCAATGGGCAATCATTTAACAGTAAACACACAGTACCTCCACTTTATACATGGCCAGTGTTCTGTATTTTTCCTGGATATCAGTACATCTCATCTCCACATCTAAAGACATGTCCCTGATGTCTGAGATGGTGCCAAGGACAGACTTTAGGTCTTCAAAGGTTTCAGGGTTCTGTTTCAGCTTCTCGGACAGTTGCTGTTGTATAAAATAACCATAAGTATAAATTACACATAAAAATCTAAGAAAATTTACTATAAAAAACATACAGTACACAGAGTAGCATTATTCAATACCATGAGTTCATCTCTCAAGTAGAAGAGATCCTCTTTGGCAGGCTTGTTGAGCAGGCTACCTAATGAAGTGATCCAGGACTCAGCCGTCTCCTGTACTGCCTGAGCCAGAGGCTCCAGGTTGAGATGGATGACATGCTCATTCTTAAACAGAGGCTCTAGCTTCACCTCCTGATTGATACGAGAAAGGAACTGCAGCTTGTCATCATACATGACACAGGATGGTTTTCTTGCAGCAAACTTTTCATTGACGATGGTTTTGTTCTTTTCCCAAAGGGGCCGATAGCGTTTCCAGTGGACAAGATACTGATCCAGAGCGAAGAGCAGCCGCTGGACGTTCTGGGACACTGTCATGGCGCTCTCATTTATCTGCGGATGCTGCCACACGTCACTGTAGAAGCTAAATGTCACCACCTCATCTTCACCACCCACACGCTGTGGAGGACACTCAATGCAGGTCCCATGCATCCAACGCACAAATTGCTGAAACACAACAATATGGGCAGAATCAAGTCACATTGTCAGTGTGTCATTTAAAATAATATTCTTTTCGATGCCCTAGTGCCCTGGGACACGTTCCTATGCCCTAGTGTGTTGTTTGTAACTGTTCGTGAATGTTATGTTTACAGTTTTGTTCTGAATATAAAAATAAAAATTTTATCACAAAAAAAAAATTCTTTTCAAATGCAGTGGTACATAGGAGAATCATTATGACCCTACCTTGGTGCTTTCTACACAGTCTCTGATACACTGCATGATCAGCCAGTAGATCTCATTGCTTTGGGGCTGCAACACAATCTTAGGGGCAGACAGGATGGCATCAATTTGGAAAAGCGGGGTACTTCCCCTCAGTGCCATGTTGAAGGCTTGGGTGTTCCTAAATGTGAAAGTCAACAAGAGCGATGTTATAGTGGTTGAGACTGAGATTGCACTGTATTTCAAATGAACAGTGATTATTACTGCTCACAAAGAATATAATTTCTAAAAGAGTAACATCATGTTATTACCTCAGCACCATCTTTATAAGGGAGTCTAGCACCTTGCGTTCCCAGTAGATGTAATAATCTGCCATACATTGGGCTTTGCCACTGCTGGTTCCCATGATCAAATGTTCTGTCTTAGTGATGAGGGGTCCAATGTCTGCATAATTTCTACACAGCAAATTCACAGTCTTGGTGCGCTCTCGCTCAATACGTTCACAGAACTCCTTGACACCTTGAAAAAACATGCAATTAAGTCAATGAAAATAAGTTTAAATTCTTATAATATAATCATTACATCCAATAAATAGTATCCCACCTGGTAAATCATTTGATTTATCTGGGACTGGAAATTTCAGTAAGTTGGCCATCACCATGGAATGCAACTTGGACTCAATATCCCTCTCATTCTTCTGAATCTGATTAACAACTAATTCAAACTTAGAGACAGCCTTAATGCCTCGGTTGATGAAGTCAGCAATGCCTAAAACCAAACACATATTATCTGATTTCAATTTTACAGACAATAATAATTTCATCAGAAAACATGTATGCGTTAATCAGACTAAATTGACATTTCAGCTACTGTATGCACCATACCCAAAGAATTCCAGTTGAGTCTTTTACATCCAAAATTAATCTCTGCTTTGACCGCTTTGATGTGTTGAGCCAGCATATTGAACGTTGCCTCACTCAGGCTGTCCATTACAGAGTGGTAGCAGTTGACCAGGTTGTTCAAACCAGTCACATACCTAAAACCAAGGTTGAAACAGGACAGGCCGAGATTACATCAAGCAGTGGTATTATGATGTGGTATTCAGTTACTGGTTATTATCATTACCTGATGAATTTGTGCTCCTGTAGAGCAACATTTTGAGCCAGATAAGGCACAGAATAGCCCAGTGACGCTAGGTTGTTTGACTCAGAAATGATTTCTTTGATCTCTGGCGCAAAGTTCACAATGTATCGCACCTCCTTCTGTAGGCTGCTTTTGGCTGGTGGGACATCCTTAAAATGAGAAAAATCAAAACAAATGCAGAGCATTTGAGAAACAGTTACTAAAGCTGTATTTTGCACAATGTTGAGTAACAATCTAAGTAAGTAAATAGCAAGAGATACATACCAGTTCTGCCTGGATTTGATTTTCACTGGTAATCATAAGGGTTTTTTTCATTAGCAAGGGCAAGGTGTGTTCCGTTTCAGCCAGCCAGTAGTCATACTTCTTCTTCTCATAGTCTGTGAGCTGCACTGCCATTTCTATGTACCTGTCCTTGGCCTGAGCAGAAAAAGCAGGGCTTTCAAATACATTTTGGTGTGTAAACAGTTTAATATTTACACTGACCTATAAAGCTGTGCAACAGTGAAATAACTCACCGCTTTGCTCTGTTCACTCTCCAGCATCTCCGGCACTTTCAGGAAGGGAAGGATGTTGTGTTTTATGCGGTGGATAAGAGACTGAACCCATCTAATGGCTCCTGCCACAGGAGGCTCATTTTTATTTAGTGGTGGGTTGTCCTTCTCTGCCTCAAATATTTCATTTATGCTGTCCACCTACAAAAAGAAAAGACCTAAGCATTCTACAAAATTGAAGTGATTGTGACTCTATTCAGAAGTCTAATAATAAACTGGAACAGAAGCTGAATATAAAATAATGGGCTATGTTATATTTCTTTCTTTCTTTTTTTTTTTAAATAGTGTTGAATGATGAGGCTACTTGTAGCATTACTTCCAGGTTTTATTTTGGAAGCTTGATTTATCAAAGGTATATACAGTAGAATAAATGTCATAGGTAATATTGTTAAATGTAGTTAGTTGCAACCCTAACCCAGTGGTAAGTCAATTAAGTTTGTACCCTTGTTTACAACATAAGTGACATTGCAAAACACATGCATGAGCTCACTCTCAACTGAAACTTTGTTTTGTATCTATTATCATATAATTTAATTTAAACTAAAAAATGCTGTTACGGATACACTCAGGAGCAGCAAAACTCATATTCACATTAGTGCTGTCAAACAATTAAAATATTAGAATAGATAAAAATATGTGATTAATCACAATCAATCACATAATTTTATCTATTTTAAATGTCCCTTCATTTTTTTTTTTGTCCAATAATTTTTTCTCATTTTAATGCTCTTATTAACATTGAAAAGTGGATCTGCTTGCTTTATGCAAATGTTTTTTTTTTATTGAAAACAAAATTGGCAAATAGCTTACTGTAGTGTTCAATTTCACATGTAACATTCTCACTTGGAACAAATAATCTCTCACACAGTGTAACACTGTCCATCAATAAAAGGGTGAAAAAAATACTTTGACACTTGGCCATCAAGTGGTGTTTCAGACTGGACGTGCTGCGATGATAGCTCAGTTCACAACGACAAAACATACACATTACTTTGGTCTTGTCAATGGAACCATTTGGCAACTTTTAAAAAGCCTAATGCCTTATTGGTGTCCATTTTGGCGTCTCTGGCTCGCCATCCACTCAAAATGTAACATTACTACTCTTTGTCCGGCTCGCAAGCCCAAACAAGTGTGTGCGGCGTGTCTGTTGTTTTGTTTCCGGCCTAGCTAGATCCGGTGTGGTGACGTTACCATCTGTTGCAACAGCATGTGAAAAAAACTACAAAGTTTTCAAGGCCAAAAAGAACGTTAATCTTGCAATAAAAAAATTTACACCGTTAAAATGGGTTTTCATTAATGCCGTTAATTATGCGTTTAACTGACAGCACAAATTCACATATGTGAATAAGGTTTGGGAGATTTTGATGACTTACACAGAAGCATTTAATAAAACTCTTGATCGAGGAGAATTAGGATTAGCAATGCATGTGCCATCCCAACTCTGAGTGAGCCATATACAGTACCTCTCACTCAAGCTTTCAAGTTTGGGTTATGCAAAAATATTGATGGCACCATAACAAAGACGCTCATCTAAATCTATCTTTAATCTAAAGACGGAGTATGGCCAGATCTTGTCGTCCCCTGACCTGTGATCTAGGAGAGACCTGATGTTACCTAAGTTTTCTTCTTGTCTCATTGGACCACTACATGGTGTTTCTGGAAATTCCACCACAACTTTTTCTCCATTTTACAGTACAGTACCTCTTTGCAATACTGAGCCAGGATGTCATTAAACTTTCTCATCAAATGGTTGTTGATGGCCTCTCTGGAGCGGATGTGTTTGAATTTCAGGAGCATGTCAAAGGCAGCAGCTGAAGAACGCAGTGTCTTAAAAGACTGATCAATGAAGTTGATGGCCTCTCCCTCAATAGCCTGAGCAGACACATGAGATGCGCATCAGCTTGATAATGGAGGTACGGCACAAAGTAACAATGCAAATGTATTAGTGCAAACTGACAAGCACATTGATACAATAATGCTTAATTAAATTATTCCTCCAAAACTCATATTTTCACAGCTTGTTCTAAACTTACCTGAACCGTAGTGTTGAAGTCTTGTATGATCATTTTCCAGCTGCTCATCTTACAGATGTTGAAAGGGTTAAAATTGACGTCTTCAATAGGCAAAACCAGACTATCCACTCTGCACAGCACTTCATCAATGCGTTTTGGGTCACCGGTCACACCTTTTAGCTCTGGACCAAATATGTTATAGAACTCATCCAAAATCTGTCAGGAAAAAAAAATTCAGGAAGAACTCATTCTAAAATTGACGTTGCTTTGAATACATTCTCGTGTTGAGTTATTGAGTGAGAGGTCAATATTTATAAAGCGTATGTCCACAGACCTGAAAAACATTGTACAGGTCCTGGCAGACGGAAGCCATGTAATCAGTCCTCTCAAACAGTCTCTTACGGTCAAATTCCCAGCGTGGATCCCTGTTGGATTCTTCAATTTCAGCGCGCACTTCAAAGTAGGATGACTTCCACAGTTCCAGGACCTGCTTAGCCTCATGTACCTTGGATTTGGCCACTTCCCTTTTATCTCTGTCCAAGGCACAGCACATTATTAAGTTACACTGAAACAACAAAACTGACCAACATTATAAATTATAGCTACATTTAAACTCTCACTAAGCCCTGAACCACCAATGTAAGATATAAAAGTGTTCACACATACTTGAATAGCGTTAGGACATCAATTACTTGAGTCACACGTTCACATAGCTGCCAGGCAATACGCTCCATTAGCGGGACCATACGCTCATTTGTGTTATAGTGGCAGGAGATTATCCACACAATTTGCAGGCTGCTCATCAGAGGAGGGATGGTCTCCAGGATCACACTTAAATTTGCTCCGGTACCCAGATTCTACAACAGAAAAGGGTAATGTTGATAGAAGTGAAGGTGAGGATAGCAAAACACTTCTGTAGTCAGAATTCTAATTTTGAAAAAATATTCTTCACAAATGTGTGTGCTTTTGTAACCACCAGCTTTTGTCAGTTGTTACAACATGTTAATTGTTAAAGAAAAAAATTATAAATAAAATAATATTCAGCAATAATGCATTTACAGCAAATGCAGCTTACCATGAAGTGTCTTTCCAGTGTGCTGAGGAAGCGTAAGTTATCGTCTGACTCCACACGGTATTTATTAAGTTCAGCAACTGTTCCTTCCAGGGTTTGAACAATGCCTGCATCTGCTTTGGTCATCACCTCCACAATCTTCTTTACTACAGGCTGTCTGAGTTGCTCACTCAGAGCACTAAGGATGGATGCACGCTCTTGCCAAAAAGCTATCTCGGCCATAGGGCCAGGTGCCTGGAGAAAAATAAACCTGAATGTTATACATTGGTCTATGTATGTCAATGTGTATGTTTTATGCTTTCTTCTACCTAATAATTTCCTTTTGAGCTGACAGTTTCTTGGTTATATTTCAGACATTTCAGCAGCAACTAGACATGTGAATGCTGGTTCTGACCCCAGATCCTTCAACTAAAACCACCATTCCCTGTCTGAGTTGAAACTCAGAACACAGAGAGTTACAAACCTGTGGCTTTTTGTTTTGCTGCTCCTCAATAAAAATTGTAATCTGAGTCTGCCAGTTCATCACACACTGCTCCAATTTCTCTACCGTCTCTGGATTAGACAGCAGTACGTCCATCTCCGGCTCCAAGTCTATCTCAGGGATATGTAGTGTAATCTCATCTGTGACAAAGAGACTGATCTTTAGGTTGTACTGTTTATTACGAAATTAACATTAAAAACAACCACGAGAAGTATATTTAAGGTTGTTTTTCTTTATTTTCTCTATTTCCTGCTGCAAGAGGACATTCTTCATAAAAGTTTACAGTAAAGAAAGTCCTTTCATGGCAATGACAGGACTAAATTTGCATAAAAGTTAGGGGGAAAACAGGGAATTCCAAATTGATTATTCTGCAGACTTCAAGAAAATATATTGTTTTTAAAGTCAAATATTGAAATTAAAAATAATACACCCTTGGTATATCTAATAAATCAAACCTTGAATCTGAAGGTGTTGGAGAGTTGTATTGATCATGCCTAAATACTTGTACATCCTGTTGAGCAACTCGTCACGAACAGTGAATTGCCCACTTGACTTCACTGGACTCTTCTCTTCACCCTCTCCACTAGTCTCCTCCTGAAGAGAAACTGCACTGCTTTCATAACCTGCACCAGTTATCTTCATCTGGTGGGCAGTAATCAAGGGTATATATACCTGACAAGAGACACAGTGAAAATGTGCATCACATTGATATTTTATGTTCTTGATTCAGAAAATCTGACGTTTTTGATACAATTTTACTTACATTGGCAAGTTTGTTCTGCAGCACAAGAAGGGGCTGTCCATTATGCATGCCAATGTCAAAGAGCCTGGGCATCAGCATACTGGCCTCATTCATGTCCAGTGGTTCAACAATGGTCTCTATTTAAAACACAAATAATATCTTGGTTGATCCTCTTTATGTGCAATAGAGACTTTAACATGCTTTATTGTTATGATACTGATGGGTCTTCTCACCCTTAGTGTTCCTGAGAAAGTAGAAAAGACTGGATTTTAAAAATCTCTCTGGGTATTCATTAACCGACACATGAAGCTCGACGTGATAGACCACTTGGACCTCAATCATCTGAAAAGACAAAAACAGAAATGCGACGAGTCCGTCGGATCAAGATCGGGCTGATGCTCTGATCCTGGCATTAGCTACACATTTTTTTCCTCTCCATCAACAATACACAAATACATGATTTAAAACACAGCTGCAATTTGAAAGCAATTAACACAAGAGGGATAGATTTAAAGTTTGATCTCACATGGCTGGGACTTTGTTCATATGTCTCCGAGTCTGATGTTATCTCTGCTCCACTTTGAGTCCAGGACTTCATGTCAGGATCGGAAGAGTCTTTATCTTCACTTATGTCTGTGGTTATAAACGTTGTCGCTGTTAACGTTAGTTGGATGCAGTCTTACTGTCATAATGCTAGCACTAATCAAGCTAGCGTTAATTATCTTTTAGAGACAACCACAGCTAAGTCGACGTTAACCCGATAGCTGACTAACGTTAAATGAGACACACATTTGCTAACTTACCGACTGGAACTTCTATTTCCTCCTCTCTAATAGTTTTGAAAAACAGAAGACATGATGGCGAGTCTTCCTCAGAGACAAAGTTCAAAAAATGGATGATTTTCTCTTCCTCTTCTCCATCTCCCCGACTGAGTAGTTCGTCGACACAGTTGGGACCGTCCGGGAGATTGAAACCGGCAGATACGCATTGTCGGATCCACTCCACTCGTAAATCGTCGTGGACCATATTTTTCAATTAGTCAACATCAAGAAATAAAAACCTAGCTTTGTGGTTATCACCATTAATGTTAGCTTGTGGTTTCCAACGAAATTAGCTAGCTTTAACAACCAAGTTAATAGCTGTGGCGCCTGTAGTTTAGCGGTTTGACATTACCATGGCAACCACCCAACGTATCGGGCCTGGAAGGCGGCCGCTGATACAAAGTGCGCCCCTGACCACGGGAGCGCGCATGCATTCAGTGAAAGTGAACCATAGACTGTTGTCTATGAGGTGGACACATATGACGGAAAAAAACAACTCAAACAAATAGAATTTATTATCGGCATGAGAATGACTTTCTTAAAATAATTAGAACATGGAGTGCTTGACAATAAAAAGATTATTCTTAATATAAAAATTAATGGCAATATCAGGGTTGCATTCATTGAATGTATATTAACATTCTATGGTTGCATTAGAAGAAATGAACATACCCCTTCAACCAACCTATTTAACAATTCAATTTTAACTACAAGAAAATCATTTTTAATTAAACATCACTCGGCTCAACGAAACAGCGACTGCCACTAGTTTCATCAAGATTTAACACCATATTGTTCCACTATTAAAACTTGACACACAGGTCGTGACTTTCAAAAATGTGGCAGTACCTTACCCTTGTCTAACTTTCTAACGTAACCCATAGAAATAACATTTTGTTTCTATGATCTAACCCTTGGCAAATTGTGGTGCCAGTTAATAATCTCAATACTGCAACAATGACAACATCTCAAGTCAAATCTCCTTCCTTTTGCAAAAACCCCAATACCAATTCCATTCAATACTAACAACTACCTAATTAGCAAATACTGCTAATGCCTGAAATTAGAACATCCTTCAATGGTCTCCTAATGAAGTTGAATAATGGCTGGCCACGGTGTTCAATATGGACATTCGATCTTTCAAAGTAAGGGCTCTTGACTAGCAAAGAGGATACGACCAATGAGTGGAATGTTAAATTGTATAGTAAGTGTGACACGCATAGGCAACACTGAATGCATAAAGTAAAAATCATATCCCATTAACAGTCATCTTTAATTCTTATACATTTTTAAAATATAATAAATTAAAAAAGAATTCTGTAAAAGTATATACATTAGTCATCACACACACCGGCTTGGGCACTTCAATACTGACAAGTCAAAGGATCCTTAGAACACAAGGTACTGAAGAATGATACAGTACGCTGTCATTTGGCTGTATTTTCATAAGGCAGTCAGTGCAACAAAAAGTTGATCAAGAACTATGTAACTGAAAGGTGGCTCACTACCCAGTGTATGGAAACCAGCTCTGCCAAACAGGAACAAAGTGATAAAAGTAAAAAAATTACTAGATGAGAAGAAATGGGGGAAAACGGACATGAATAAATAAGGATAATGTAATAATGTAATGTTATTTAATGAACAAATCCCACGAAAAGACCAAAACCAGCAATACATTTATCCTAATAAGCGTTGGCTGTGTCACCTAACCTTGGGGCCATTTATTTGATTATTACTGTGGTGTTAAGTTATCTCATACTAAAATTGTATCTCTCTTTTAATTATTTATTCCAATTTTGGCGGATGTGGTTTTCCATACAAGTGCAGTAAAGCAAACTGATCCTGGTACAGAACCCTGTTACATAAATTTCAACAGTAAACTTGGTGCTGTCTGTGTTCTTGAAACTGTTGTGAGGGCAGTATGTTTCAGCTCAAAGTGTGTGAAGCTAAGCAAAGAATTTAATTACATGACATTTTTAAAAGATGACAAGAAAAATCTAAATCCCCTGAGGACTTCTCTGGAACATGTCTTTATATGCGTAAGAACCTGGTGGCTTTTTTGGCTCAATTTACCACCCAACAGTATTACCAGATAGTCCCTTCACAGTAAGCCATCATGCTCAAAGCTGGAGGGCAGGAGAGAGAAGGAAAAGGGGCAAAACTTGACTCCAGTCCCATTGTAGAATTTATTCTGAAACTCCACCCTGAGGAAGAAACAAGCAGCTTCTATGAATATAAAACATTGAGATAATCTTAAGCACAATGGTCCCATGAATGACACAAAAAACCTGCTCATTATATCAGTCTTACCAGTGCAGCCGCAGGGCATGAAGGAATGCGGACAGTCCCTCCATTACCAGGAGGATGGACACAGTGAGTACGGCAAACAGGCCAAACACAGGCACCAGGAAAAAAACCCCGAGACTGGTGTCCATTCGTAGTCCTATTCGCATCACCATGGTCCACAGCACCTCTGATAGCTCTGAAAGCAGAGAAAAGCATGGGCACCATCCATTTAGGGAATTACAACAAACAAAGACTAAGCATAGTTGGACTAATCTCAGGCCTGTCACTGGTCTACATTTGTTGGGTTTGATCTGGACTCCTATTAATGTCCCCAATGTCAATAATGTCATTACCAAGGTTGCATTGTCAAAAGACTTTGGGGTTAAATTTGTTCTGAAGGATTGATCAACTTCAAGACAACCCAGAGTATTATTTGTATGTACAGATCATGCCAGTAATCTCAATGGATGCGACATATTAAGATTTCTGCAACACTTCCATCATGGCTCTATTATAATTGGAAGTCATATTAACAGTAAGGCTACAGCGCACACACACGATGACATACCATATATTGGCTGTTTGGTTCTGCCTTCTTAAGGCATCACTGTAATTAATTTTCCCTTTAAATATAATTTGTGATGCAAAATGAGTACCAGTTTAATAAACCATAAAATACTGTGCATGAGCTCATTTCACAATCTTTTCACGTTGGGTGAAAATGTGCTTTAATTGAGGATTTGTGTCCTTGTGGTGTAGCAAAAAATAAAAAACTGAAAACAATTTCATTACCCAACTAAATGCTTACATCAATTCTTCCAGGTTGAAAATTTAGAGAATTACTGTATACATATAGCGTGAACAAATGCAGTAATTGAAAAAAGGGGCCACAACCCTTTTATTACTTTTTGACTATGCCTGAGTGTTGTTGGAATGTATAAAATAAGGCAACAACAGGTAGATGATGACACTTGAGGAAATGTATTTTGGGAGGGTGGTGCTTGTACAGGTGTCAAACCATCATACTCACGGGCATGTGCCAGGCTCAGAGCCCAAAGCCTTAGGTAGGAGGCTGTGTTGGAGACGCAACCCAGGCAATACTCTATAGTGTGGATGGCCTGATGAAGGAACTCATCTGCAAAGTCAAACTATCACAACAAAACAATACAAAAGTCAGAATCGCTGTCAAAGACAACGCTGTCAAAGACAACGCTGTCAAAGACAAATGACAATGGTCGCTTAAAAGGAAGTTTAAGATTAAGAAGTAACTATCCAGTTGTTTTGCTGACCTCCTTTGTCTGGCGCTCCCCGCTAGTGGAGAGATCACTGTGACTGCTGCCCTCTTCCATATCATGAGCCCTCATCAGGTAGAGCTCCTCTTCACTGTTACGCCGCACACGCTCATAACCCTTAGAACAAACAGAGAAACTACTTACATTTGTATATGTTACAGTCAGAGAAGAAATATTTCAAAACATAAAGAATAAATTAAAAAAATTTGATCACAAAAAAAATTAAAAATAAATAAGCCAACCACCCAGTCAGACATTAAGTTCAAACTCTCACCCTGTACATTCCTAGACGGTGGCCTCCATTGTGTAACCAATAAAGGTAGACAGGTTTCCCCAGGAGTAAGACAGGCACAGAAAGAACAGCAATGACCACCAAAAATACCTGCAGGCCAGTCTGGAAGAAGAACAATATTGCATTACATTGTTAGGATCAGTCTTTGTATTTTAAACAACTTTAGACTTAATCCATTTAGTAAGAACAGCGACATTAGTTACAGGGTTGGCGCTTTACATTAGCTTCTCACCTGTCCTGGGTAGAGGGGCTGAACTCCATCACCCTGCATGAGGAACATGTTTATGAAGTGGATGAGGATGCTTGGAGCCTGTCTGGAGTCCTTAGCAGTGAAGACCAGCCACTTGTAGAATATCATGAACACCAGGTAGCCAAACAGACACAGCAGGAACAGGAGCTCAGGGAGAAATACCAAGTATAGGCTGTGCTTCTTCTTAAAGTGCCTGTTTTTGTTAAAACAAAATAAGGCAGGCTATTAAAACAATAACATGTAATATTAACGCCATTTAAAATGTAAAATAAACTGCTTACAAGTGATTATAAGTGCTCAGGATGACTCCAAAGCTCATGTGTATGACGCCCAATATCACTGACATCTTCATCTTATAGGAGTTCAGAAATGTAAGGCGGTTGGTTGCCAAGTTCCAAATCTGTGCAACACAAAGATTACATATAATGCATTATACAATGGGCAGTATTATACAAAGCTAGCCATGTTTTGTTCATTGCTTCAGCCGTGTAATGATGGCATAATTGTTCCTGCAGGGATCTAATAATGTTATTTCGACCGAACTGATTCAATAACTTCCACACAATGTGCGTCTCTGTGCCAGTTACATTACCGCTAATCAAGCAAATAACCTACTGTTTTTAATACTAGTGCACTGATCCAATTTACTGTATCAGCAAAAGATATGACTGCTCCATAGTAATGGCTGTTTCATAGTCAGTATTGTTAATATACTAATATAATAATATCTGAACATTATGGTATGAAAGTCTTGAATTTCATAGATAAGAACTTTTAATTGCACACATAGAAGTTGACCTTTTGTTCCACACAGTGATTAATAAAGATTTTAAAATGCACTGCATCTAATCATTAATTGGTATTAACCAATATCCTGAGTTTGGGGAATCAGAATGAGGAGAGAAATGGTACGGCTGTATGCACACAAAAATATGCTTGTGCGTGTGTAACTGTAAAGTGTAAAGTATACATGTCCTGGTAACATGTTTACTGTGATTGGGACTATGATGTAAGCTCTTTAAAACCACACCAAAGATGAGAAGCAATAAGAAAATCCTCACCGGGTCAATTCCCAAAGGGTATGGTCTTTTGAAAACTCCCGTCACATTTGGATCCAGAGTGAGAAAACGATTCCCACGGATATCAGCATCCCTGTAAGGCACAAATAAAACCAACAGTGCGTGTTAAATGCAGGTCATTACGAAACAAACATAATCTTACCGGTATCTTTTTTTAATCTTCAAACAGGTTCCCAAATAGGTTGAGTAGTAAAGAAAATACGTATGAACTTCTGGGCCTGCTAAGCTGCTTTTACTGTTACAATCAAGTCCTTCTGATCATGACGTACTCACTTCCATACTTTGGCTTCAAACATGGCCTTCACACTCCATCCTGAACCAAAGATGTTAAGGGACTTTGAGAAACAGTCGTTATATATCAGGCCAGTGTAGATGGAGAACAGGCCCATCATCAGGATGATATAACGTCCCTCAAAGAATGTGTTCCAGATCTGCACAGACAAATTAAATCACTTCTTATTCTTCACACCCACTGTATGCCACTCAAATGAGTAGTAGGTAACCAATTGCTTTGGAGTACTCGCTCACCTCATTCCTGGTGTTTTTAAGTTTGCGGTTGTTCTCATACAGCACCATCCAGAGAGCAAACAGAGCCATGATAGCACCGTGACCCAGATCCCCAAACATCACAGCAAACAGGAACGGGAAAGTGATGATTGTAAAAGGAGCTACAAATTAGAAAGAGAAAAAACTGATTTATATACTGTATCACTTAGACATAGAGACAACAGGATATTACAATTTAGCAATAGATAGACAAGGCACAAAAACAAAACAAAATGAGACTGTAAAAATCTGAAGATAAACCAGAAAAGTTAAATGATATATAAAGTGACTATAGAAAGACATAAGTGCAGCAGTTATAATAGTGGCATAGAAATAAATAGATATATGGGTGGCATTTTCAGTTCAGGATTACATTTTGATTACATTATACATGCATTATCACAGGAAGGAGAATAAAAAGACATTTTGTTTTTCTTCAAAATGTGGTTGTGCAACACATTCATGATGCGGTCACATCTTTAAAAAAAAAAAAAGTAAATCCCAGAACAACAAAAGGATGCCACTCACCAGGGTTAACCTCCCTGTAATTGCCAACTCCATAGGCATCCACAATGTTCTGGAAGCCAGAGGTAAATTTGTTGGTCCTTATCAGGGTGGGGGGAGTGTCGTTGGTGGGGATACGATTGACAAAGGACGGGACTGTCGCTCCGCTTTTTCTCTGAAATATAAATGTCAAATCAAAATGTCAGCATGTTGTCATAAACTCACTTTCACCACGTCTTATTACTGCAAAATAGGCAGCATGTACCCCAAAATAATAATGTAACAAAAAGATAGAATGTGGCTAGAACAGTTTTTAACATGATAAATAAACCTCTGAGGGAATAGTTATTCCTGTTAGTGCATCTTTGAATGTCTTTATCCCGCACGCACGCACGCACGCACGCACGCATGGCTTTTCTTAAACTGAACAGGAAGAAAAATAACAATGACGCCTCATTCAGTACTTGCTTTTATGTAAAGAATACTCCAGTTCATGAAGCAACGTCCCCGGTTAAATAAACAAAAAAAATAAAGCCTGCAGTGACGCCAAAGTCGAGCTAAAGCAGCTGTGTTTAGAGTTTCCTCACCGATCCTTCTTCTAGGGCCCTCCGCAGCGTGGGAATATCATTGACAGGACACCACACCTCAGCGATCAGACACTTGTTAGTAACATCAAAACTACACAGGTTCAGAATAAAGTAGATGGCCTTCATCTTCTTGACCTGGATGACCCAGGTGTAGACGGATTCTGAGGCCTTTATCAAGACCTGTTTCAGGTAGTCATCTGTCCTATGAAGTACCTGCACACAACAAGAGATAAGCAGGACTCTTAGTGTGGTGGATCATATTAATAGATATTTGAGACTTATTAAAACAAGGGGAAAGTTTACAAACCTTGATTTTTTTTTTTTTTACAATTCTATGATTACGCATAGAACATTTACAGAAATAAATAAACATTCACATTTTTTCACACACAAAATCTGTGTGTGAAAATAAGAAAGGCAAGAGCAGACAGGAGAAAGAATCAAAAAAAAAAAAAAGCATGCATGAAAGAGAGACACTTTCAGCTTAGGTCTCATGTTGATCATGTGCTACAGGGGGTGAGTGCAGTTCTATTTTTCAGTCACAGTGGGTTAAAGCTACCAAATGATTCACTCAACTGACCCAACAGTAGAACTGCCAGGTCTGACACACAAGAAGAGAAAATTGGGTTAATCTTTTGGAAAACAAATCAGCCATTTCATTTAGTTATTTGACCATGAAAGACTGGTTCAAATGAAACATCTTTACGGGGCGTACTGCGATTCGTGGGAAACAAGATTGTCTGACAAGCTTGTTTTGTAAAATGTATTCCTTGATCTATAAACCCACCACCACGAAGACAAATAGGAAAACAGGAGAGCTTATATTTTAACAGTGAGATGACAGCAAACACATTTACAAGTAAACTTTTGGTGAATGACAAGCAGACACAGTGACTTTTTCCTATTACTAATTAAACATCCACATAATTACATAATAGACATACTGTGTGCAGGTCCTGAATGCGAGTTCTTAGTCCTTCCACGACATCATTCCTCTCCTCATTGCTACTGGGATAGGGATACAAGTGACAGTGGTAGCTGTGGAGGAAGGATGTATATTATTAACAACTCACAACTACTACTACTTCTACTACAACCATGAGACAAAGTATTGTGGAATAGTTACCAGTCACAGATCTTCTTCACTTTCTGACCAATTTGGTCTCCCCAGTAAGAGATCAGGAACACCACACTTTTGGTAGGCTCACCCTGCAGTTGGAGTATAAGAGGAAGTTTTTATATATATATATATATATATATATATATATATATATATATATATATATATATATATATATATATATATATATATATATATATATATATCAATCAATCAATCAATGATAAGACCCAGATGATCCATCAATAATTAAAAAAAAGAGTAGCATTTTGGTCATATGTGGTTTTTTTTAAGTGACCATTACATTTTCTGCTCATTTCATTAAAATTAACTGCAATATGTATTTATTTGTGTTTGCAAAATGAAGCTGTTCTTTACCTAAACATAAACAAACAAACACACAAACAAACAGCAGCTGAAAAGTACTGCTTTCTTTACTGGATTTTTTAAAAGCATGACTGGCGTTAACTTTGCTTGTAAATTTTCCTGATTTTCCGTCAGTGAAAGTATGTCCTGACATTCCACTAGTGATCAGTGGCAGCCCTGCATGCCTGCCTTCTGGTCAAGCAGAGGAAATGGATAAGTGGATTAGTGCTGTCCCTCCATTTGAACAGACAAGATCACAGCACTCGTTGTTTGTGACAACGGCAAAAAGGATGAGAACAGACTTCACCAGTCTTTATCAATTTCACATTATTTAACATCTCAGGATTTTTCTTACTTTTTGTCATTTGCCATTCTTAAATGCCCTGTCATCTCCACTATTTCTTAACAAACTACACAGTGGCAACACTACGCAAACAATAGGAAGTGACAATTATTTATTATTATTATTATTTAATTAAATATTTTAGCAATATTTAACACCATGCACCATGTAACAATAAGAACATGTCTATTATGCTAAACTGCTGTTGTAGAAAGATCTGTAAAATGTTTAAAATACAAACTGTGTTGGAATATTTCAGATTTTACTATTATTCTAACTATATTGTCCAGAAGTAAAATATGGTTTCTGTGCAATGACATGGCTATGAACACAGTACAAAACATGGTAACATAAATCATTTCCATTGCACATCAATTCTGCCTACAAAAATGATGGAAATAGAACATATTAGTCCCACTAAAGTATTTATTGTGTGCGTGGAAAGAGTAGTTTAGATCCAATAATTTCTCAGATGGGGCCCAAAGTGTGTTAAACAACCTAGTTTGTACCAGTATGTACTTTATGAAAATGTTTTTCTCTCTTTGAGAAACCTACAGTGTCAGGATCTTCCAAATACTCCTCGACCTCAGCGTGGCTGAGGATGGTGTAGCCTTTGCAAACTCTCCAAAGCATTCGCTCGAAGGCCTCGATCTTTGTCCTCTGAATAAGCCCAGAAATGAAACTACAAGAGAATAAGGAGAACATTCACAAACAACAACACCCTAAAGCATGTGCTTACGAGAGCATACACACTTCTACAAGAAGTGACTGCAACTTTTGGACTTCCTGCCAGACTTCCTGTTTGTAAAGTGTGCATGCATGCCAAAAGACTAATGGAGACAGAAAGGGCACAGAAAATAAGAATAAAAGTGCAACTTGCCTCGTAATTAACTTTCTTCAAAAGTGTAGCAACAGCAGCTGTGCAACCCATTTACTTTTCCCTCATATTATTGTGAATTGAAAACCACATGATATCACAATTTCATTTTTAAAATGTCATGACTTTTGTGAAAACTGGTAAACCGTGACAAACCAAGTAAGTGCCTACTGTCATCTCTAAAATAAATCCAATTAAATAAATGAATTAAATTTCAAGTTGAAACGATAACAATAACATAATGCTGATATATTTAGCAAAATCTCATCCCTTACCCCAGTTTGGCTCCTAGCCTCTGCATACTGCTGTAGTCCATCACTGTGTCTTTTTCTAGGAAAGGAAACTCCTCATACTGTACTTGTAGGGGCTCTCGCTAAAAGTAAAGACAAGATGGAAGAAAAGTAAAGCAGAGATCAAAATCAAATCAAGACCAGATTCAAATTAAATAAAAATAAAAAATGTTTGCTGTGTAAACAAGATGAAAATGTGTGTGTAAAGAATCCAGCTACATGACAGAATAACACACTAACCTCCGACGTTCTCTGAACAAAGTTGCGGGTGGTGCGCAGCATGTGTGTGTACTCGGTCAGCTCCAGTAGGTTCCTCTGCAGCTTCTCTTTATTCCTGGTGACTTCACCTAACTCCACTTCTAGCCTCTGCAGCTGTTCCTGTGAACAAACAAACACAAACACACACACACACACACACACACAGAGTAGTAATGGACATAAGAACAATAATAATTATGATGTTAACACATACTAGAGCAGAACAATGTAAGGTTGAGTGTTCTACATACAGTAGAGAAAGTACTTCACTAAATTCATTTAGTTGCAGTGGCCTCAACTCAAGACTGATGCATATGCTCTCCAGGAAAACCACCCAGATCATATTAAATTCAAAATAGATGATACATAAGCAAGTAACTAACCATTATAGCCATGACGTGCTTGGGTAGAGGGGCCACTGGGTTAACGTCTCCTTCTGGTAGTGAAATATCTGCTTTCTTGACCTCTCTCAGAAGGTATCCTGTTAAAAATAAACAGCAATCTTTAAAGGACACAGAAAGAACTTCCAAATGTTTCAAAGTTTCCAAACATCATGAAAGAACACTGGATTAGACGCAAAGCCTGACAGTGTGTTACGCTCTTCTCTTAATCTAATAACAATTTGAGAACGGCATTTCATTCAACTAAATCTACAACCAGCTGACATTTCTCATGACTGTAGGGTCACTGGCTCTCAATTCAATGAGAAGTATTTCTGTGGCTTCTTGTACTCCTGCTTTGCTTCTACAGTCCCATCACAGCGTGTCCTAAATCCTGTCTGTACTGCTCAAATCTTGACAATTTAAACTCAATGAATAGATAGATAACGTTATTGGCATACTGTATATTAAAGATCAATACATCCTTACCAAGGATCCTCTCCATCTCTTCACACTTTTTGATCTCACTGACATGTTTTCGTTGGAATGCGTTAACACTGGGATTGAGCTGAAACAGGAGAGAGACATATTCAGTCAAGACATGAATAATGAAATATTATAAAACATACCAGTGTGAAACATACCAATATCTTCAGGACAAACTACCACATACCATACAGTAAATACCTGTACGACAACAGCTATGAACTATGGGATATGCTGTATACGACATAATTTTGTTAGTTATAAATGGCAACGTCTGCTTTCATCAAGTAAAAGCTAGTGACAAATGTTATAGAAACTCCGACAAACACACAGCTAAAGTTATGTGCGTGTACTTTGTCGAGTACTTTCAATGTTGGCAAACTTGGCAGTAACTTTCAAAAAGAGACATTACTGTATTTCAGGAGTTAAACATCGTTTTGTGGGGCACTTACATCTCTGAACTCCACAAGCCCCAGTTCTCCAAGTTCATTGATGCAGTCGTATGCTGACCCAGACTGCAGAAACAGTTGGGCCAGACACATCTCCTCACCTCTGAGCAGAGAGCCCATTTTGACAGTTCGCTCGGATATTTACCTGCTAACGTAAAGCCGACGTGCTAGTATTAGCAAGCTAACTACGTAGGTTTCAGTGAACTATAGCACTAGAGCACTGCGATTAGTCAAGTTCTTCATGTTTTGGCTACGGCGATAATACAATAACGTTATTTGATTTGCATGACGCTAACTTTTGATAGTTATCGCTACAACAGAGGCTGTTCCTGTTAACGTTAGCTAACGTTGACGGGCTAGCCCCGCGCGCTGTGTTGTTAATTCTTGGATATAAAACTTGTTTGGTCAAAGTCGAATCTTAAATTGTGAGGCAACGGGTATAAAAAAAACGCTGACGTTACATATCCAAAGATGTAGCCACGACTCTTCTCATAGTTTGTGAAGTTTTGAGCAGACGTTCGCTTTCCATGTCCATAGTACTCCACGTCACTCCACACTGTTGAATACCATCACCTTCCACAGCAGTGATCGTACCTTTGACCAATCACCACCACCCTCAGGAGTCTGCGCACTACACATTTACTGTAAACCATGACTTAACTGTCTGAAGGCGAATGTAAACAGTAAATAATATACTTATGCAGTGCAATTTATCCTCAAACAAATTGGGAAAAGGTGTGTAAACCACTTCGTACAAGTATCTGAAACATATGAAATTAGTAAAATATTATCTAGTTGGCGATGGTATTTGTAATTAATAGAGGTGTGCGATAATGCAATATTTGGTATTGAACCAAATAAAGTAAATATAGGGCCAGTATCCCTGATACCTATACTTTTTAATAATTAAGGTGGATTCATCATGAAATTGCTAAATCTGAATGAATTTTCATGACCAAGTGTTTTTCCTTTGGATTATTAATAAATTTAAACCCGGGACAGAACATGCATATGCTTGTATAAATGTGTTTAACACCGTATCTTAAAGCCTTCAGTTATGTTTGGAGTTTTTTGCATAACATTGAAACAAGATTCTGCTTGTGGACCAAGAAGAGCATCCACTTTTCAAACCTATTAATAAGAATGTGATCAAAAGTATGTTTGAGCGTAAAAAAAAGTGATTAAAAATTTTTTTATTACAACATGTTGCACCAATACAACTATTTACATTCCCACAAACATATAATAAACATGTAAAAACAATATCATTATAAACAATGTGTTATAAACAATGTTCATTGTAAAAAGGTGTAATTACATTTCAGAGAAATTGTCATTTATCTTTTTTAGCCTCTCTCCCATTAGCCCATCCATCTCTGTCTTCCTTCAAATTTTTTTTAACTTTGCTTTTCTTTTTCCCAGCATTTTCTCAGAATTTTTGAGAATGGCACTAGTTCCACGCCTGTCGTATTTGTCTCCATGGAGTCCCAAGAATCGAGGCAGTGATAAAGAAGAAAACTAGGATAAGTCCCTTAGCCAGCGACTGAGAATATGGCTCACCTGGGGAGAATAAAAGGTAAAATAAGTCAGTAATGATACTATCAGGATCCATTATCATACTTAAGCAGCGATTCTCACAGAAATGTTTCACAGCTGTAGTTCCAATTTACTGAATCAACTACAGGATACAGTATAACAAAACACGGGACAGATTACCTCGGACTAGATAAATTCCCACCTGTGTAATACTTAGTGATGGGGTAGGCAAGCTCAGGCCAACACACATCATTCCTGTTACAGTCATACTCTGTAAAGTTGATCTGAAACCTAAGGTAAAAAATACATACAAATCATCACACACTAGAACCAGTCAGGCAGCTCATACATTTTATCTGGGTATTTGGTTCAAGTTATTAACTCCCTTTATAAAGGTCAGTCTTGCCTGGTTTTGGGTGGTCCTGTGTTGACAGGAACGTCGGTAAAGGTGACTGAGGAGGTGATGGGAAACAACTGAGTCTCCATTGGGTCCACACATTGAGAGACATCACCTCCTCCACAATCCAGGGCCCAGGGAGACAGGATGTAGCTACAAATGGTCAAAGTAAGATTCTTGAATTTCATGACTTACAATACAAATGGGAGTTTAGAAATTTGGTGACCTATGATCAACAGCTCCTCCTGAATTGAGAATGCAAATTACACTGTGTATTGCAACGAGTATACACCTGATACATACCTGACTTGCAAACCCTGTATATCCCTTTGAGGTATGCCTTTTACCACGCCAGTGATTACACTCCAAACATGGATATGCTGGTGGGATGGAACCCTGTGACATGAACTTATGGTATCTTCCATAGTTGTGCTTGAGTTATGTGTCACAACTGGAATTTATATTTTGTGTGTAACATAGAGTGGGAATGAAAATAAGAAGTGTTAGTAACATAAAAGTATATAAAAAATAAATTATTATTAACAAATGTTTGATCTCATTACACAAATATATACATGAACTGTACAAAAAAAAAAAATACTTTGCATGAACTGTTACACTGGACCATCTACTCACAAGATATGTTAACCCAGTCTGTCATAGTTAGAGGATCTGGGTTTCCACTCTTTGCCACATTTGTGGCTATAATCAAAGCAGCCTGGAGATAAGTAACAGTCTCTCTAAAAGAAAACAAACATGGTATTTTACCCAGCACAAAAACATAGATCACACATGAACTCATGTTGAGCAACTGACCTCAGGAGACTACACTGAGTCAGATTGTGTTGGCTGACAGGTAGCAGACATCCTGATGTTGAATTCTCCCCAAACAGAACTGGTTTAGTCTCAGCAGTGGCACAATGTCCATCACTCACTGTTAGCCAGATCAGAAATTGGTGTTGTCTTTTAGACAACTTTTTTTGATTAAAATATACATGACTTACTATTATGCTACATACAGTAAGCCAGTAATCAAAAACAAGACTTAGTGGGTTGTACCTGGTTTCCAAAGATTGATTGACGTCCTCTGTACTGAGCCTGTGTTATTGTCCAAAGTTTCCACAATTCCACCAATAATAGGCCTTCCCACCTGATAACCTGTCATTTAAAGTGTCTGTGTTATGCTCTGTAATAGGTACAGTTTATTTCCACAGCTGTTCTCAGAACAAAGTATCTTATCTTGCTCTCACCTGGGTTCCCTGAGTTGGGCTCACCAATGAATTCTCCATTT